>BSBK01001775.1:310000-805000 GCA_027943335.1 Chamaecyparis obtusa
AAGAGATGGAAAATGATTTTGAGATGTCCATGATAGGTGAAATGAAATTCTTTCTAGGACTGCAAATAAATCAGAGCAAGAATGGGATTTTTATTTCTCAAACTAAGTATCTGAAAGAAATGTTGAAAAATTTTGGAATGGAAGATTGTAAACCAGTTGGTACACCCATGGTGACTGGTCACAAACTGATGTAGCACAACACACTCTGTTAACAATAAATTCAATCACAAGACAAATAACACAGATTTGAAACCTTCAATATTTTCTCATTCATCACTGACCGCCTCTACAATTTGCTGCAAACTCTTAAGTAACCAAGAAACTAGAAAAAAGAAGAAATCTGAAAATTACCCTTTTTGGCAATTTTTTTCCACAGGTGTTTTTTGCCATTTTTTGTAATTTTCCAAACAACACCTAAAAAGTTGAGATTTTCCCTAAACATGCCCTCGACTAAGTTAGAATGAATTGCCAACTAATATCCGAGATTAGAAACATATCTCCGGATTTATTACAAAACATAACTTTTTAAAAACTAGAGAAAAAACACTAAAAGCTGATTTCGGAGCCCGAGATGAACTTTCAACTCCCAAAAATGTGCTAAAATGGATCCCAATTGATCTGAGATCATTAGCAAAACAAATTCCACCACTTGAGCCACGCACCCAAAAAATTTCAGTAAAAACCCAGACCTGAGTCAAAAGTTATGACCTCCAAAAGTTTCTGTATGAGATTATGACCTACGGAGGGCCCTGCATCATTCTCCCCTTCTTTAAAGGAACACAGCTCCTGCAAGAGTTTGTATGTGAACTAATGCAACTTTGTGGGGTCCAATTTCATCACTTCCCATTCTGAGATCCAGGTGCTATCTGTTGCTGGTAATCCCTCCCACTAAATCAGGTACCTATTGTAATGACCATTTCGGGTGACTGTAGACTGCTTGTCTAGAATGTGGGCAATCTTTTCCTTATTTTTGCTTGGAAGGTGGTGATGCCAATCCACCTCATCTATAATGGTTGGCTCAGGTAGTTCTCCATGAAATGCATATAAATCAGAAACATTAAAGACGGGAGAAATATCCAGATCATCTAGTAGACAAACCTCATAAGCATTATCATTGATCTTCTTCAAAATTTGGCAAGGACCTATCTTTTTGTATTTCAGCTTATGATATGTGCTAGTGGGAAATCGCTCACGCCTCAAGTACACCATCACCAAATCACCTGTATTAAATACATGTCTCCTTCTACTAGCATCTGCAGCAACCTTATATCGCTCATTGCTATCTTGTAATTTACTCCTCACATCTTGTTGAAGTTGTTGAAGGTGTTCAGCAAATGCTTCCCCATCATCGCTAATTTTGTCTTGCACAGGGAGTTGCATAAGGTCCAAAACACCCTGAGGGGTCTTACCATATACAATTTGAAAAGGAGATTTTCTAGTTGATCTATTAACAGAACTGTTGTAAGCAAACTCTACTTGAGGCAATGCCAAGTCCCACTGCTTGGGCTTTTCACCAATAATACACCGTAACAGGTTTCCCAAACTCTGATTGACTACCTCAATTTTCCCATCAGTTTGGGGATGATAGGCACTACTAAACTGCAACTGCGTTCCCATCTTCTTCCATAAGGTCCTCCTGAAATGACTCAAAAACTTAGTATCCCTGTCAGAAGTGATAGTCTTTGGAATGCCATGGAGTCTAACAACTTCTGAGAAAAATAAGTTGGCTATCCTTGTGGCATCATTAGTTTTTTTACAAGCAATAAAATGATCCATCTTAGAGAATCTATCAACAACTACAAAGATAAAATCTCTACCTCATTGGGTGCGGGGAAGCCCCAATACAAAATCCATACTCACATCTATCCATGGCTCGATGGGTACAGGTAGAGGTGTATACAATCCTATGTTTTGGGAGTGACCCTTAGCCACTTGACAGATTATGCACCTTGCCATGTACTTAGTAATGTCCATTTTCAGTTTTGGCCAGTAGTATTTGTCTTTAACCAAGGCTATTGTCTTGTCCTTCCCAAAGTGACCAGCCAAACCACCACTATGAAATTCCTAGATAATATTTTCCCTCATGGAACCAGCTGGTATACAAAGTTGTTTCCCTTTAAAGAGGTAACCATCCTGCATAAAGTATTCTCCTCTCATGTGATCCAAAATATTAGTTCCTGGTTCTTTAATCTTCTCTATAATTCCCCAAAAATCATCATCAGCCTCATACAAAACTTTATAAACCAATGACCTTTGTTTTCATTGTAGTTATGAGTGTAACACGCCGACTTAGGGCATCAACAACCTAATTCTGCTTTCCAAACTTGTGCTTCAAAACAAAATTATACCCTTGCAAGAAAGACACCCATTTAGCATGCCTACTATTCAATTTCTTTTGTGTGTTCACATATTTTAGGGCCAAATGATCTGTAAACAGTACAAATTCTTGTGGGACCAGATAATGCCTCCAATGCCTTAAGGCTTGAAAAATAGCATAAAATTCTAAATCATAGGTAGAATAGTTCTTCCTTGCATCATTTAACTTTTCACTGAAAAAGGCTATTGGTTTACCTGTCTAGCTAAGAACATCACCTATCCCGACATGGGAAGCATCACACTCTACTTCAAATACTTTATCAAAATTTGGAAGTGCCAATATAGGAGCTTCAGTTATCTTTTTCTTTAAGAATTGGAAACTCCGTTCAGCATCTCTTGTCCATGTGAATTCCCTTCCTTTCGTACAATCTGTGATGGGCGCTACAATACTGCTAAAATTCTGAATGAACTTTATATAGAAGGTTGCCAATCCATGAAAACTCCTTACCCCTATTATGCTAGATGGACTAGGCCATTCTAGTATTGCCTTGACCTTTTCTGGGTCCATCTGAACACCATCTTCACAAATGACGAAGCCCAGAAAAGTCAAACTATTTTGCATGAATCTACACTTCTTTAAATTTGCACAGAGCTTCTCTTTCCTCAGTACACTCAGGATGATCCTCAAGTGTTGAAGGTGGTCTCCTTTGTTTTTGCTATAAATTAGGATATCATCAAAATAAACTACAACAAACTTACCAATGTAGGGTCGTAAGACAATATTCATCAATCTCATGAATGTACTTGGTGCATTAGAAAGCCCAAATAGCATAACCATCCATTCATACAAGCCATCCTTGGTCTTAAAAGTTGTCTTCCACTCATCTCCTTCATGAATTTGAATCTGGTGGTATCCACTTCGTAGATCAATCTTGCTGAAGTATTTGGCCCCTGCTAATTCATCCATCATATCCTCTATACGAGGAATAGGAAATCAATACTTGATAGTAATCTTATTAATTTCTCTACTATCAGTACACATCCTCCATGTTCCATCCTTCTTTGGGGTCAAAAATGCCGGCATAGCACATGGGCTCATGCTTTCTCTAACCAGGCCTTTCTCAACTAGTTATGTTACTTGTTTGTTGAGCTGTGCATGTTGTGTTGGGTTCGGTCGATAAGCTGCTTGATTAGGAAGAGTTTCTTCGGGAATCAGATCAATATGGTGTTGTATATCCCTTTTTGGTGGGAGACCATCAGGTAGCTCATTTGGAATAACATCAACAAATTATTCTAGTATCTTTACTGCATCATGTGGTATTATGTCTTCTAGTTCTTCTCCTCTTTTTACTACCAATGCATAGCAGCAACCTGTCACCTTAATTTCTTTCACAACATCCTTTGCAGACAACATGGTCTCATTATTCCTTTCATCCTTAAGTGGTAAGAGAGTCACTTTAGAGCCATCCTTCTAGAAGGTATATGCATTTTTCTCTCCATCATGCATGATCTTCCTATCATACTGTCATGGCCTTCCCAACAAAATATGACAAGCATCCATAGGAATAACATCACACCATATCTCATCCTTATAGATTTTTCCTATAGTAAACCTAACCAAACATCTTTTATCAACAGTAACCTCATTTCCTTTCTTAAACCATGCAATACGGTAAGGATGAGGATGTTTCTCACATTGTAGATTTAATTTTTGTACCATTTCCTTAGCTACCATATTCTCACAACTACCCCCATCAACAATAACTTGGCATACCTTTCCGCCTAAGGTGCATCTAGTTCTGAAGATGTTGGTTCGAAGCCACGATTCATTAGAGTTCTTTGCAGGGACTTCTTCCTTCTCTAGAATGATCATCGATCTCCTCATTATGAGACTTTCTCCCATGTCTGGTAGGACTTCTTGCTCTGTTCCTGCTTCTATGAATTCTGGCTTAACCAGGTTCACTCTAGGTTGTCCTCCTTGATTTCTTTTTGGTACATTATAATTTGAACATCCAAAGGCTCTGTGTCCTTCTTCGCCACACCTAAAACAGGTGAAAGGCATTCTCTGATTTTCCCAGCCTCTTTCACTTTCGTAGCCTCGTCCTCTTTGGAACCCCCTTCCTCTTTCTTGATTTGGAGGATCTTGTCTGGTGTCTATATTTTTTTTGAATCCTTGAAAGGGATCTCCCCGACCATTATTAGAACCTCCTCGAAATGGAGTTGAGGTACCCCTTCGACCACCTCTATTCCTCTAGATATATTTCCTATTCTACTTTTCTTCAACCTTTAGGGCTAATTGGTAGGTTTCTTCCATATTGTTGACACGATGCATGCTCAACTCATCTTGGATGGATAATTTTAGGCCATTCATATATCTAGAAACCATCTGCTCATTATTTTCTTGATGCTCTATGCGCATGGATAGCTTGTAGAATTCATTTGTATAGTCTTGCACTGAAGACAAGTTCTGTTTCAAATTTCGGAACCTGCAAAAGAGGGTTTGTGAATAATCCATGGGTAAGAATTTTTCTTTGAGCTTTTTCTCCATCTTGCTCCATGTCATAATATTTTCCTTTCCTTTTCTAGTTTATTCCTTTTAGAGATGATCCCACCATATCATTGCATGTCCTTTTAGTTTTGTGCATGCAAACTTCATCTTCTTTTCTTCTGTCATAAGCTTCCATTCAAAAAAATTTCCCATCTCATTTAGCCAGTCTATTAATTCTTCTGGCTTAAGACTACCAGCGTAGTCTGAAATGTCAATCGTGATTGATTCGTTCCTTCCTTCCAAAGCCCTGAGAACTCTATCTTCATAGCTCATTTCTTCCAACCTCTCTCCTATATATTCTTCATTTTAGTCAGCACCTCTTTGGTTTCCCTCTTCATCAAATTCATTCCCTCCTTGTATCCCTTGATTATCCATTCACTCACTGAGTCATTCAATCTGTCTCTGCATATCTAACATCAATCTTTGCATCGGCGTTACACCTCCTCTTCCTCTTCCTCTTCCTCTCCCAGCCATCTTCCTGCTCTGATACCAAATGATGTAGCACAACACACTCTGTTAACAATAAATTAAATCACAAGACAAATAACACAGATTTGAAACCTTCAATATTTTCTCATTCATCATTGACCACCTCTACAATTCGCTGCAAACTCTTCAATAACCAAAAAAATAGAAAAAAGAAGAAATCCAAAAATTACCCTTCATCAAATTCATTCCCTCCTTGTATCCCTTGATTATCCATTCACTCACTGAGTCATTCAATCTATCTTTGCATATCCAACATCAATCTTTGCATTGGCGTTACACCTCCTCTTCCTCTTCCTCTTCCTCTCCCAGCCATCTTCCCGCTCTGATACCAAATGATGTAGCACAACACACTCTGTTAATAATAAATTCAATCACAAGACAAATAACACAGATTTGAAACCTTCAATATTTTCTCATTCATCATTGACCACCTCTACAATTCACTGCAAACTCTTCAGTAACCAAAAAACTAGAAAAAAGAAGAAATCCAAAAATTACCCTTTTTGGCAATTTTTTTCCATAGGTGTTTTTTGCCATTTTTGGTAATTTTTGAAACAACACCTAAAAAGTTGAGATTTTTCCTAAACATGTCGTTGACTAAGTTAGAATGAATTGCCAACTAATATCCGAGATTAGAAACATATCTCCGGATTTATTACAAAACATAACTTTCTAAAAACTAGAGAAAAAACACTAAAAGCTGATTTCGGAGCCCGAGATGAAACTTTCAACTCTCGAAAATGTGCTAAAATGGACCCCAATTGATGCCACCACTTGAGGCATGCACCCGAAAAATTTTAGCAAAAACCCAGACCTAAGTCAAAAGTTATGACCTCCAAAAGTTTATGTATGAGATTATGACCTACGGAGGGCCCTGCATCACAAACTAACAAATAATGATGAGACAAAGTGTGTTTTTCAGACCAAGTATAGATCAATGGCTGGTGGATTACAATATCTAACTCACACCAGACCAAATATTGCTAATGTTGTTGGAATTGTGGCTAGATATCAGGCAGAACCTAAAGAGACACATCTAGCTGTTGTAAAGAGGATATTTAGATATCTGAAAGGAACAATGGAATATGGCTTATGGTATGATAAAAATGATGACTTTGAACTTCATGCTTATACTGATCCTGATTGGGAAGGGAATATTGATGACAGGAAGAGTACTAGTGGAGGTGCATTTTTCCTTGGGAAAAAGTTGGTTTCATGGCTAAGTAAAAAGCAAGATTGTATAGCTCAATCTACTATTGAATCAGAATATGTTGTTGTTGCTATTAAGTGCACTCAAATTTTTTGGATGAAGCAAATGTTGAAATATATTGGAATAACTTTTGATGAACCAATGGTTATCCATTGTGATAGCACCAGTACAGTAAACATGTCAAAGAATCTTGTGATGCACTCTAAAACTAAGCATATTTCTATTAAGTATCACTTCTTAAGAGATAAGGCAGCAGAGAAGGAAATAAGATTGGAATACGTTAGCACAAAGGAATAGATAGTAGACATCTTTACAAAGTCATTTCCAAAGGATTCTTTTGAGTATCTCAAAGGTATGCTTGGGGTGCAGGCCCCTCCTAGTTAGAACTAAATGATGCAGGGATGCATTAGTCCAAAGGTTTTCAGAGCCTTATCATATTATGTACTTGATGTATAGATCTTCTCCTCAGGGGGAGTGATCATTGAAGACAGTTGTTGAAGATAGTTTTGGAAGATAGTTGATGACTTATGGCACCCTTTTCCATTATTGTCAAAGGGGGAAAGAGACTATGTGAAAATCCTATGGGAAAGAGACTATGTGGTAAAGGTATTGATAGAATACTTTTGGGTTGATGGATTTTCCCATATGTTGCCATCAATGCCAAAGGGGGAGATCGTTGGATATTGCTAATGCATTGGGGAGATTTTTGGATACATTTAATATGTTTAATCACTACGTTGAGTGATGTTGGAATTACGACTGTTGTCATTCATGTTTTGTCACTGATGTCAACATATGTTTCTATGAAGAGAACAGGCTGGTTATTACAGTGTACAGATATTGTATGGATGTTTCAGAATGTGCAAATTCAGTTGTGTATACTGGAAGGTATTGTGATCTTATATCTAATATCACATGATGTAATATTTCATATTGGTTGAGTTACAGAAGATTTTGTGAAGACTGGTTACTAGACAGTGACAGTGGAAGTTGACAGAGTAAGTCTCTGAGTTTTGGGTTTATCTTACAGGTGATGAGGATTCAGTGTATGTGAGCTTAAGGGATGAAAAATAGGTTACTGAAGAATGTTCATTGATCTCCACAAGGTATAGAAATCAGGATGACATCAGTTGTGGCGTGTGTTCTAGAGATGATCTATTTGGAAGCTGACTTTAGAGTTGTAGCGTATATCATGAATGGCGAGCATAAATTATGGATGTCGGTCCTTGATTATTAAATTGTAATTGTTGTATACTTGTTTTAGATACCATGTGCATCTTAGCAAGGAGCTATGTAATTATTTGTATATTAGGAAATCCTAATTGGCCAACCTGATCATTTATTTTGTAATAGGGTATATATGTAAGATCTTTTCTTTTGAAAAGATGTGGCAGTATGGATGTGATGTAAAAGAGGATTGTGGAAGCTACGAGCTTGTGTCTACTGGATGTAGAGTAGAGGATAAATTATATACTTCATTGGAACTGATCAAGCAAAGACAGTTGCTATCGGATAGTTCAAAGATTGATTTCTTCATATACACTTGTGTTGCGAACAGTGAGTTCTGAAGGTGGACATAACCTTCTTTGGGCAATGAGCCTACCATATTATTCTTGACTCCAAACAGGGTTTGTCCTCTAATAAGGACTGTGTACTATAATGTTTTAATCATCTCCTAATAGGGCTAGTTCTTCTAACAAGGATACTATACTCTCAGTACATCATTAGTGGGTGTTAATTCCCACCGAGGTTTTACCTTTAACAGGGTTTCCTCGACAACAAATATTGTGTTACTGTGTTGGCATTCATTGTGTTTATTTGATTTGATATTGTTGTTATTGAAAGTTTAAACTTTAATAATCTATCATACAACTGATTCACCCCCCTCTCAGTTGTATTGGTGGACTATTATTCCTAACAATGAAATTCTCTACTTCTAAGTCTAAAATCTAGTTCCCATTGGATTATAGTGTTTCATTGATTTCCATTTGCTCCCAAGTTTGCTAGGATATCTGCTTGAGATTTACCTTCTCAATATATATGGTTATATGTTATCCTTTTCAAAGATTATGCTATATATAAGGGCCTAGATAGTATTGTATCCAAATTTTGGTTAGGCATTGATCCCTTAGTGCGTTTATCACAATTGTCGAGTCCCCTTCAACCTCTTCTTTTTCTTTCTTCATATTTTTACATACCAACAACCCTTCAACAAGTGCCATGAATTCAGCCATATTATTTGTTTCAATTCCAAAGTGTTTCACCAGTCTCACCACCTCAATTCCTTCTGAATTATGAATTGAAAACACCCAATACCAACCTTTCCTAGATTTCCTGATGAGGCTCCATCAATGTTAATCTTGTACCAACCTTTCTTAGGGGGATGCCACTTGCATTCTTCCCTTTTTCACTTATTCTCCTTAGCTCCAGGACCTACATAAGGAGGAATCTTAAAACCTATCCACCTCCCTCTCATCTTCTCATCCTAGTATGACATTTTATCCCCCACTCTATGCCTACTCATGATTCTATTATTAACAATCTCTATGATGGTCGCTTCCATTTTATTGGTTAGTTGCTCCCATCCCATGTTATTATTCTTGAATACTCATGTATTACATTTCATCCATAACTCCCATATGAAAATTGATGGAACATTAATCCAGAGGCCCTCATACAAGCATCCCTTAATTTTTCTATGTCATGATTGAAACATACTAAGGATTGATCTGGGTGTAGTTGATCTCCATCCTAACTTGTTCATAAGCCAGCTCCAGTACTGGTGAGAAAACTTGCATAATAATAATAAATGGTATGTGTTTTCTTCCTCATCCTCAAATAGAGGGCATCTACTTGGGCCCGCATATTCCATTCTTTTAAACACATCAACTATTAGGATCATATTCTGTAATGCAAGCCAAGAAAAGAGCCTTACTTTAGGTAAACATTTTTTTATCCCAACATAAATCTTATGGTATATATTTTTTTGGTATAAGTTGCATTCCCCTTAGGAATTTATAGCCATCCTTTGTATTATAGTCTCTATATTTTAAGTAAACCCAGACCAATTTATCTTCTTATGGGTGGAAGGTAGACTCCTTCGAGTTTAAGATCTTAATTAGTTCATCTTTTTCTTTGCCAAGAATGTCCAAGTCATCAAAGGTTTTCCATATCTAGCCATTGACAATGTCCCCCTTATCAATATCTATGTAGTCTTTAACATGTTTCCCCCATCTTTCTTCTAGGATGGTTTTGGAGACCTCAAAGTTTAAAGTTTTGTCTATTATTTTATAGCCTCCCCAAGAGTCTAACCAAAAAAGATCCTTCTCCACACAACCTAGGTTCCAATTTAATCTCCTAGTTATAGTACTTATTCATTCCAACATGAAGTTCCAAATACACAAAACCCTTTGGGGAGTTGCAGTTCTGAAGATTCTTGTAGGTTCATTACTTTTCAAGTATTTATTACTTAGGGTTTTTTCCCATTTTAAATGAGGATATTTATACATTCACCATACAATTTTTGCCCCTAACACTTTACTATGTTGTCTAATATTTTTAATTCATGCACCCCCTTCCTCCTTAGGCCTACATACCTTGTCCCAAGAAAGTAATGATATTTTTTCGTATATCCTACACCTTGCCAGAAGAAGGTTCTTGGGTATTTGTCCAATTCCTCCTTCTTAGCTATAGGAAGATCTATACATGACATCTGATAAATTGGCATAGCCGATAGAACAGATTTACTCATGGTTACCCTTCTTGCTAAAGAGAGCCACTTTCCTTTCCAAGTCTCTATTTTATTTCTAATTTTAGATATCATTTAATCCCATAATCTTGTAGACCTACATTATTTAGCTAGAGGTAGCCCTAAATATTTACAAGGTAACTCCACCTTTCATAAGTTCAGAATGTTTCATATATCATTTTTTGTTTCCTTGTTTGTATTAAAGAAAAATATTTCATATTTTTCCTTGTTAATTTCGTGTCTCGAGGCTCTAGTGTAGGTATCCAATATGTATTTAAAATATCTAGCCTCTTGTCTTTCCCCTTGTCCATATAGCATGGTATCATCAATGAATTGTTGATCTATAGTCAGATCCACACCACTAGTTATCTTAATTTCTTTGAGGGAATCCCTTTCCTTGGCTTTGGTTATGGATTTGCCTAAGGATTCCACCATAATGATGAATAAAAAAGGGGATATTGGATCCCCTTGTCTCAGACCCCTAGATATATTAAAGAATCCTTTCAAGATTCCATTTACCAAAATGGAGACTTTAGGAGATGATATGCATTCATAAATGAGATTAATCCATTTCTTGGCAAATACAAAGGCTTCAAGACATTTACATAAGAAGTGACAATCAACTTTATCATAGGCCTTCTTGATATCTAACTTTATGAGAATTCATGTCTCTTTATTATGTTGAATAGAGTGAATAGCTTCCTGAGCTATGATTACTCCACCATATATTGACCTACCTAGGACAAAGCCTATTTGTTCTTTTCTTATTAACATGGGGAGAAATATTTGCAATCTATTTGTTAACGTTTTAGTTAGTAATTTTTAAATTGTATTGCATAACGCTCTTGGTCTAAAACCATCATAATTATCTTGTTTCTCTTTCTTTCGGATAAGGGATAAGAAAGCGTTTTTTTATTTTTGTTAGCATACTCCCTAAATTTCTGACCCCCTCCAAAGATTTTGTGACTTCATCCCCAATGAAGTTCTAACACTTATGAAAAAAGGCACCTAATAACCCATCAAGACCTAGAGCCTTGTCCGGGTTCATCTACATTAATGCAACTTCAATTTCCACTTTAGAAAATCTTTCTCCTAAACCTTTTTTATGTTCCTATGATATAATCCTTGGGATATTTTCTATAATTTTATCTCTTGTTCCTAAATTAGATCCTTCCCAATTGTTTAGGATTCTCTCATAATATTTTACTATCTGGGTTGCAATCTTCTTAGGGTCCTCTGTGATTGTACCTTCAATGGTTTTAATCCTCATTATTGTTTTTACTGTTCTTCTCTACTTAGTGTTGTTATGGAAGAATTTAATATTCTTATCTTCATCCTCTAGCCAGTTTCTCTGGACTTGTGACGCTAAAATATCTCTTCTTTCACTAATATATCCTCATATTTAGCTATCAATTCTTTCTCTTTGAGGTAAAGTGATTCATCTATTCCTTTCTCAATTACCTCTTTATTAACCCCCTCCATATCTTCCTCTAATTTAAAAAAAAATTCAAATATATTTCCAAAATGAGTTCTATTCCATATCAGTAAGTTTTTTTAACTACATTATATTTTCTCACTACTTTATACAACTTAGATCCTTTGACCTCTGTTTCTCTCCACCACTACTCTATTAGTTGTTATCTTGTGGTGATTGATCAGGGAAGTAATGTACACTTTTCCCCCCATCCTCGCCGACATGTTGTAACTGATTCTAACCCTAAAGCGACAAAATAAGCTTGTATAAAATGGCTTAGGATTAGGGATTTCATTATGATGTATGTTTAGGTACTAGCTTCTTGAGACAATATTGAGCTATAAGGGATTGTGGATTGTAATCAGGTTGTAATCACTAGATAATAATAATATTGGACTCGTTGTTGGTGGATGTAGCCCAGGGATTGGGTGAACCACGTTAAATCTTTGTGTCTTGTGTTCTCTTTCTATGTGGTTTATTATTTTCTTATATTGGTTATTTTTGCATGTAAATGTTATTTATGTCTTCTTAATCCTAACATTAGCTCCATAACCTTGTCATCTTTCAACTGCATCTATTCAAACTTAAAAGGGCATCTTTTAGGTCGTGTATCTTCTTAAAGAGTTAGTTGTACTAGATAATGATCAAAACCTGATATAGGGAGGATCTATACTGATAAGGTGTTTGGGAGGTCCAGTAGACTTCCTTTGAGAAAAAAACCTATGCAATTTCTCTAAAATGTTACTAAATCCCATTGTTATGTTATTCCATGTAAATGATTCATTTGTTGTCTTTATTTTTATTAATTTAGTTTTTTGGACCCACTCTTTGAAATCTTTCTCAGATTGAGAGATTGTCCTCATGCCTCCCCTCTTCCTACTATGGTTTAAAATTGCATTAAAATCTCCACCTATGATGTAGATCTTATCTAGTATTTATTGTAAATATATTTATTTTTCATTCTAAGTTCTTCTTTTGTCTCTATTTTCAGTTGGGCCATATACATTTATTAGAAGGAATTGTAGGTTATTTTTAGTGTTCCTGAACCATCCCCTCATCCAATTGTCTTAAATTTTGTCTTGCTTGAAAGAGACCATCATTGGATCCTATATCACTGCTAAACCCCCTAAGGCACCTTTTACTAATTTCTCAACTATCTTTTTGATGCCCAATTTTTTCCTGAAAGTCTCTAACCCCTTCTCATTTAATTTAGTTTCCTAAATCAATATCATCTCTGAGTTAGTTATTATAATGCAACATTTTATCATATGCTGCTTGTTATGCCCCTAACATTCTACGTAAGGAGATTCATGGCTCCTCTAGAAGGACCTTCCCCTTCCCAACATTGAATAGAGATGTGAGTTTAGTCTAGCGTTCAACCTCACCATCTTTGATTCTCAATTGAAACATAAAATTCCTTCATCTTTTTTTGTTAACCTTGGCACAATCTGGAGTTTCCTTCCCTTCTTCAATTGATGCAATACCCAGAATTTCTTTTTCCTACATATTCTCTTTGTTATTGAGTTCTATCAACATTCCAACCTCCTCATCCTTTCTTTGATCTTCATTTAGTGCAATTATATTTTTAATAACCAGTTGTTTTTTACATGTCGTTTCCTCATCGTCAATAATTTTGTCTACAAACTTTTCCATAAGTTCATTGATCACCTCATTACATACATATTATAGGATAATCATGTTTTCTTCTTCTATCTTATTAGTATCATCAAGATCCTTTGTTTCAATAGATGTTATGCCTTTATGAGAAGAGTTATCACCTTCCCCTACTTTTCTTCACATCTTTACTAGATCTAGCTATTCACATGAGTTTTCCCGACTAATATTAAAATTTGCCTCTTTAGAAGTCTACAAAGTACTTATTCCCTTATTAGGACTCTTGGGAGGAATATATGTCCATATATTCTCGCATCTACTTATGATCACTTCTCTAGGATCTTCTTGAGGATTAATGAAGGTTGCCTCTCTAGCAATGGGCACCATCATTATTTTATTGTCAATTGTGGCTATGGCTTCATAGTTTGTATCTTGATTTTTTGCCCTCACCTTTTCTAAGATACTCTCATTATCCCTATTAATAGGGAATGTCTTTTTGTCCTACAAGATCTCCCCTTCTTCTATCTCTAAATCTCCTTAATTACCTTCCCCAAACAGAGTAGTCTTGGTGTATTTTGAATCTATCCTTCCTTGTGTGATAATGAACCCACCATCTTTCAGATTCAAGTTGGTAGTGATATCCTATCTCTATTTTGTTACAATGATTTTAGAATAAATGAGAGGGGGGGTGAATCAGTTATCCTCAGGTCCAGATGTAGCAACAAAACTTTTAAACTCTGCAACAAACTTAGATCTAATCAACAATTCACTCGGTCTCTATAGAATATATATAAGTAACATAAAACTTGCAATCCACTGTCCAAAAGTAATCAACTTGCAGAATATAAAACTTTCAACAACATTCACATCAAATAGAATTCAAACAAGTATAACACCAAGATTTAAGGTGGAAAACCAATTTGGGAAAAACCACTAGTAATATGCTATTAATTTTCACTCTTTTGAAGTGACCTCTATGAGAAGCCAACCCATTTAAAGGTTTACAACACACATTGTTAGGTGTGACCCTGTTAAAGGATTTAATCACCCTGTTAAGAGTGGCCTAGTTAGAGGGCTTAAGAATATTCCATCAGAATGTCACCTTGATTAAAGGGTTTACAAAATTATTGTTAGGTCAATCTTGATTAAAGGATTTTGACTGATACAGTGGTTAGAAAGTAACAATAGGTTCTGATCTGAAATATACAACTCATTTTGCAAATACAGATCCACTATTCTCATATGTTGATTTACTGACTGGTCTTCATTACCATATCCATCTTTGATCTTCTCGAAAATCTCTTCAAGCAATTACCTCAACTTTGTTCAACTCTTCATAGCTCTTCTTAGGTTCATTAGTCAATAAAATCAACCTCTTTCCACACAATTCATAACCTCACAATTAGGTCATCCTTATACCTCTTTGATCAGGTAGATTAATCTTTTTCCACTTAATCTCTTCCGTAGATCTTAAGTTTAAGTCAGATTCATCGAATCCTTCCGTCATTTTGTTCTCCTCCTTTTCCTTCTAGATACTTCTCCAAACTTCTTCTTAAACCTATAAGAAAATGGTTTATCATGCATTAAATGCTCCAGATAATTCATTAATAATGTCAACACATTGTACACATCCCAAGAATTCAACTATGTCGGTTGGGATCCTCAATTCCTTCACAAACTGTAAATTACTGACACTCGGTCAATACTGTGTTCATCTACTCGGTCATCACTGGATATCTCAGTCATCGCTAAAACTTTACTTCTCGGTAAACATTGTCTTCACTTAGTTAATTATTTGTTTCTTGGAAATTACTGATGCTCGGTCGACACTAAATGTGCTCATCTTATACTGGTGCTCGATCGACTAACATCACTCGGCTTAAGCTAAATTTCTTCACTTTTGCTCGGTTAAGCCTATGCTTCAAATCTATTGACTTCTTCACTTAGTGTTAAAGATAAACAACACATTACCTTGTTAATGTGTCAATTAATCAAGTACCCATTGACGTATCACATAACTCAACCTTTCCTTAGGTCCTCTTGTTATCTCCTCTTTTCAAATCCTCTTCATCAATCAAAATATATGGTACTCTACTAGATAGAAACTGTCTTACCAGTTAAGGTTTAACATTAATGACAATATAACAATTATTTCAATTGTAGTTTCCAACATGTTTATGTTTCCTTACTTTTCCCTTATCCCAAGTTAGAGAATTAGAGTTTTTATTTACCTTCATAGCTTGTGAATATTTAATTAATTGGGGTGCAACTTTAGCTAGCACTCTTATTGTATTAATCTTAGCCAATCCTTTCACAAATTAGAGTTGACAGTATATAATGTATTTTTAGTTTTAAGTTCCACAGATTTTAATGAATGAATATTAATATCCATGTTAACTTCTATTATAATATCAGAATATGAAAACTAATCTTCCTTAAATCCTACTACCTCACCTAGCTAGCTGCCTATTTTCTTAATGATCTCTAGATCCATTAATTCCACATGTAAGTTAGGAAGCATAACTAATATATTGACCTTAAAATCTTTAATATTGCTAGGATTAAATTAGGTTGTTGATCTAAGACTAAAAAATTGTGATTCTTTAAACATGGACATTTACCAAATAACAATTCATTCTTTAATTCTACATTATTGTAATCAACATAGTAACAATCTTCAGAAAGGACAACAATACCTACCTTGTTCCTGTAAGTCTCTTGGAACCATTCTTCCACCTCTTCCCCAAATAATTTGTACCTATTCCATCTAACAAACAAGCCATATATTTTGCAATGAGACTACATACTTTCAATGATATTATTGTTAATCTCAGGGAAAGCCACATCATTTCTACCTAGTCTTTTAGATGGAGGGATTGGGGGCTTGTGGGGTTTGGTCACTCCAATGGATTGACAAATGTTCTCCTTCTGAATTGGTCTATAATTCTTATTCTGATGCTTCATTGTATTCATAAAATTCTCAATATGTGAAGAAGAAGGAAACAAACCCATCCTAGGACATTGATTCAGCCCATTGGTAGGAGGGTCTAAGAGGAATCTAAAGGGTTTTGATTTAGCGGGCATATTTCTTCCTAGTGGAATTTTGTTTGCACCATAATCCCAAGATGGAGTCCTATTTGTGATGGGTATCACCCACATTCCATTTGCATTTGTCTTTCCTTTCTCTACCCTATTCATTTTATCCTTGGTGATTTTGTTTTCCTTTCGACCTCCTACCAATTGGCATTCCTCATTTTCCTCCTCGGATGGTTTTTCTGTGAAATAATCAACACTAGGGTTTTCCACCCCTCATTCCATCCAAAAGCTCTACTTGCAAATGTAGAACAATTTAATCTCTTATCAAACTTGTGTTGTTTTCCACTGGGCGGGTGGAGCACTGAAACCCTAGGTCAATTATGCCAAGTATACTGACTATCCTGAAATGGAGGATTAAAATTTCCCAGGCATGAATTAATGATCCTTTGATCCTTTGAATTCATTGTTTTCCTTTTTAGAGGAGTAGTTTTATGTGCATCGAAGTTATTTTTTGGTAGTAATTACTTCTTTAAAACATGTATTTTTTAAAAGATAATTTTTTTAAATCTAAGGATGACCCACCTATTGTTTTGGTCTCAAGTGCTCCCAAATTTAATTGTATGGCCATAAGATCTCATATGATATATTATTTTGGTATTTTCTCTATGGAGCAATATGGTTGGCAGAGCCGGTTTACAAAGGAAGTATCTTAATTTTGTGAGTTGTTAAAAAATGGGTAATAAATCCATGTTTTATTTTAATTATCATAACCGATCACAAACTTTCATGGTCTCAAGATGCCCAATTAACCTATAGTGAGTTTACTTAATAGTGCGTGTGGGAGAAATTAAAAGTTTCTCACTTTTTCTATTATTTATGTAAAATAATTTAGACCATTTTTAGATGTTTTAAATCATTTTGAGAGAAGTAATTTCATGGGAATATGAAAAGGTTATTTCATCCTTTAAAAGAAACAGTTATGAAAACTGAAAGGAGGGATTAGAGAGTCTTTTAAATATGTAATTAATAGATAATGGAAAGGGGTTCTTTTTCTCTGATTTTATAAAGGGGGATTATCGACATTTTTGGCAGGAGAAACACAATCTTTGAGTAAAAAAATAAAGAGGCTTTGAACTCTTTTATTTTGCTCAATAAATAATGGAGTTCTTATGAAACTTTGTGTTCATTTGTGTCTCTATTTTATTATGGTTTTCCTATGTCAATTACAATATTTCTTGGGTGATTCATTTTGTTATATCATATCATGGGTGTGTTTATTTCATGAACTTTAAGTCAATAATATTCACACCATCTGTGAAGAGTTGTTATTTTCGTGATTCTTTTTTGTGGATCTGGAATAAATGAACTTTTTGTCATTTCCTTTCACTCTCATTAGTTAATAAATATTTCTTTGCATTTGTATTATAGATATGATTAGATATTAGATTTTTCTTTCTTGCTTTGTGGTTAAAAGCACACCCCATAAAATTAAATCATATAATAAGAGGGAGTTGTACCTCTAAACTTAAGAGGAAGATCATCCAATCAATGGAGATATTGTTGATCCCTAAATTTTTTTTGTCTATTAGTATCTTACACTTAGTCATTTTCTAGGCAATGTTGGTCAGTCATCACTGTGATCAATTCATCATATATAGGCCAAGTCATGTGTATTGTACATTTACCAAGCAGTAGTCGCTACCGAGTAAAATAGTGGTCACCGAGTACCTATGTATTAGATGAGTCAACTTTTGCCAAGTTATGTAAAGAAGACAATGTCAAGCACCAGGCTATAAAGAACAGTGAATGTTGAGTGCCAAAGATATCAAATGTCAAACAAGCCAGAATTGACATATGTGTTTTTTATGGCACAAACACTTAGGTAAACCATTTTGGCCAACATTCATATTTCATTTATTATTTTTTGAGGAAATCACATAGGTGATTATGCTCTTGTATTGTACTCATTAATCCCTATGTAACACATGGAACCAATCAAAATTATGGAAAGGTTAAGCGGCAAAAGGAGACAATCTAGATCATAGATCTTAAATCTTGGAGAAAGTTAATTGTCTATATAAGATGTGATCTAAACCGTAAAACGTAGTAGTAATTATCATGAAGAGAAGTGTATGGAGGAGATCTTATACTTTCAGAGCAAAGAAGTATTTTGATCAAAGATAGAGTTTAGTGACCGAGAAAAATAGAGCAAAGTAGTGAAGGACAGAACAAAGACATATTTGATAGAAGAGATCAAATTTATACTATAAGGAGAAGATCTGTAATCAACATCACAGTACAGACTAAAGGATCAGGTACTGAGACATTTTAACAGGTGTATCAAGGTAAATCTCTTAATAGAGTGGTTTTAACAAACCTTAGTAAATCTCTTAATTGAGTGCTTAGTTGTAAGTTTTCAAATCCTTTTGCAAGGTAGATTGTATAAGTCTCAAAGCTCCTAACAGGGCAAACCCCTCACAAGGTAGATCATATTTTGTGATCAAACTTGTAGCCCTAACAGGCAAACTTTAATACTACAGTAGTGAAGATTTGTGGGTGTCATCCCCACTCCATTTTTACCTTTCAAGGGTTTCTAGGTAACCAAAATCATTGTGTTATGTGTATTTTCATGGATGATGATTAGAATATTAGATCTGTTACAGTGTTAATTTCAATGCTTATACTTTGCAAGTTTTTTTATGTCAAAATGGATCAATTGCTTAATATCTAATTCACCCCCCCCCCCCCTCTCAGTATCAAACTTTCCAATAGATTTACAACAATTAGTATCATAGCTTAGTCTCTTAAGGAAGTCTAACCACTTGTGAGATAAAGATCTTGAGATGGAAGTCCATAAGTTGGGAAATATTATAGAGAATTAGAAGATTGAGATTCAGCTTGCACTACAACAACTTGAAGCAGCCAGAGGTGAGCTAAAGAAATCTTTAAGTAGAAGAAGAGAAATATATATTCAATAGAATGAAACACAATATCAAGAAGAGGATACTACTGGACTATTTGATGGTGGAAACTCTGCTGAAAGTGACAAAGCCATAAAAGAACTGCTGGATAAAAACAACATACTAAATGCGGACATTAGAAATCTGAAGAGAGAACAAGAAATACAATCTGTAAGACTCTGTGAAGTTGTAGAACATAAAAATAAAGTTGAAGAAGATAAGACAATGGTTGAAGAATACAAAAGACAAATATCAATGAGACTTGATGAGAGGACAAGTGACATGCAAAGACTAACAAACAATCAACTAGACATGGTAAATCAACTGCTATTGGTTAATCAAGAATTGGGTAGGAAAGATGTGGAAATAACCAATCTAAGATTAGAAAACAATCAACTGAGGAATGAACTAAGATCTGAAAAGGAGATCAATGAAAGGATGAACAAGACTAATGAAGTTGTAAGATACTCTAAAGAGTTGTTAAGGTCACCTAGAAGATCTAGTGATACATCTGGACTTGGACATGATGAGCACTTATCATCCACTGAGGAAGGAGAATCATCAAAGAGTGGAGAAAAATAAATGCTAAACCAAAGAACAACAAGCCCACATGCCATCATTGTGGAAAGCTAGGACATACAACCAACATCTATAGAAGAAAACATGGTAAGTCTAATCCTAAACCGAAATTCAATGGACATTATTTTAACTGTAAGAAACATGGACATCGGGCACATGAATGAAGGACAAAGGTTAGTAATCCACCTACCTCACCTAAATTTCAAGGAAATATTTCAACTGTCAAAAATATGGACATAGATCATTTGAGTGTAGTTCCAAACCCAAGTGGTCATCCAATCAACTGACCAAATCACCTAAGAAGGGTAATACATACAATTGGGACTACAACACTTGGTACAATTGTCATTATTATGGAAAATATGGTCACATTGGAGCAAATTGTTTGAAGACACATTTCAAAGGTAAATCCATGAGTTGGATGAATGGAAGTATGGTATGCTATAAATGCAATAAGATTGGTCACCTAAAGAAAGATTTCAGAGCACACATACCGAGTAGTGATCAAAGAAAGAATGGAGAAACTATTGAGCAAATGAGAAATCAGATGAACAAGACATGGAAGAAGAAAGAAGAGGCAAGCAGTAATGAAGCCAGTGCACCTGAGGTCACCCAATCCAATGGATCAGGTGATCACTCTACTTTGAATTAAGCAAAGAAGGTATGTATGGAACTGAATCTTATAATGTTTTACCTTACATTAGTTCCTAACATTTGTTGATAAAAAGTCCATATCTGCATATATTAAGATGCATTAGGACAAATTTGAGCAAATAACTACATTGCATATTTGATGTCAAGCATCATTATTCTAGTCTATAGTGACTGAGTCACTAGTGTTTGTCGAGTACCTATGATAGCCGAGATGTGATGTACACTGAGCTATAACCAAATGGTTGTATCGACTGAGCTTATGTTGATCAAGTTTAACATGAGATTTTTGAGACAATTGTATCTCACCTAGAAAGTGTACAAATCATTAATGAAGCCCCAATTTGACTGTTTGAAGTCTATAAAGTGGGAAGTTACCATTTATTTCATTTCACTAGAAAATTGAGAACTTTTTCAGAGTGATTCAAGAGCGAGTAACCAGTGTGATTAGTGCTAAGTGTGATTTACAGAAATCTTCACAGCATGCCATCGGTAAATATTTGAAGAACACTTGTGGAAGGTATTTTACCAAGTAAATATTTTTAGTATTCAAAACCCTTAAGTTAAAAGATGTGGCATCATCATCATCAACTACAATGAAGAAACAAGGAAAAGAGGTTTTCAATGTTCAATTAGTGAGGAACGAGGCATGTAAGCCAAAGAAGTTTTAGGTTGTTCCAAAAAGTGCAATCATGGGAGATCTGACTGGAGCCCTGTCATCAATTCCAAAGAAAGTCTTAATGATAAATGATATATGTTCATGTTATATGTGTAAGATTGGAGAATTGGTGATTATGAACTCAAAGAAGTGTACTATAAACTATGTAGCAATGGGGTGTTGAAGCCGAAACACCAGAAGGTTGTCAAGCAAGGTGTTAGCACTGGTAAAAAAATTTCATGGCTGCATCCCCCTTTTCCTGGCTTCTGCATCCTTTTTCCTGGTCTCTGGTTTAAACCCTAGGTGAAAATTTTGAAAAATCTAGCCATTTGTTTGAAAAACCCTAGTGCGCCCTGTTTTAAATCTAATTTCATGTTACTTTATTCAGGCCACTCAAAGCTCTAAAGTGCATGTGCTAAATTGTTAACCCTTTGTCGCATGATCACATGAACCTTTTTCATGTTATGCGATCTTGCGACTAAAGGTTTCCGGGTCCCTTTTTAATATTTCCCTATACCTAAGTTTCCTCGGTTAATCTTTCCTAAGTCTACAGGCCCGGCGGTGCTTTAATTTTCCCTAAGTCAGCGTTTTAATTATTTCCTAATGTTCCGGCTTAGTCTTTCCTGGGCCTGGCTCTCTGATGACATCTCAATCTGACAGTGGTCATTAAAGCGCGAAGGATTTGTCAGAGCTATGTGATGTCGCGATGTCCGTTGATCTTCCTTTATGTCAAGCACTTCAAACTGTGGGTCCAAGGTGACACGTATCCACAAATGGCAGCCTATGATTGGTCCATGTATTAACACATTGGCAGTTGTTAGTGGGACCTAATTTTCTGAGACCCAAAGGGTCCTGACATTGTCAGTACATCAATGACGGGTGTATGATCTCATGAGATGTGTCAGAGCTTTGAGATTTTATGCCAGCCGTCGATGTTACTTTATTCTCAAGCGGCAATATAAAGGTGGGTCTGATTGCCAGATGGTTTTTATGTGCCATGGTGTGCTGAGTTGTCTACTTTTCATTCATCCATGTGGTGATGAATTGGATTTTGTTAGTGGGGCCAAGTTTTTTGAGGTCTAGTGGGTTCTGACACTTGCAGAGTATCGACGGTCGGCGTGTAATCTGATGGGTTTTTTCTGACACATGCAAACTTAAGGTGGTCGTTGATCTCTTTCGGTGTCAGAATGTTGTCAAAGTAGGGTAAGATTCTTCATCCAATGGTTGTCTTATAATTTGATGGAATCTTGGAGGTCTATGTGCTTTTGAGACAACCGTCAATCATCTTTGCAGGCCCAGTAAAGTTTCTCGATCTTTTTGGCAGTTCTGACAAATGTTTGCTTTGTTCGCTAGTTCGCGTGATGTTTTGGCTAAGGGTCTAAGGACTTAGAGATTTGGAAAATAGTGTTCACGTAATAGCTAAATGATTTAGCGGTGCTCTCAATGTTCTTGCGAATGGGCGAGAGTTTTTCAGTCATGTATTCACCAGATTATTATATAGTAAAAACATAACCCGGGAAAAGGGAAAGGCATCTAACAGTCACGATATAAACCAAGATCAGATTTGAATGTGGGCTGTTGATACATCGGTAAGCACCATAAAGTAGCCGTTCTCTGTAGATTTGAAAATTTGAATGTTTTCCAGCGACAGAAAGGACCAGAATTGAATGTTTCGATGGTCGAACTTAATAGAAATGATTTGCAGTTGTTGTGGTGTGGTCTAGTGAGTCTAATGACTTATTTGCAAAGAGTTTTGTACCGTGGGGGATGGGTTTACTTGCTCAAAGCATGTTGTAGGGGTCAAATCAAATGAATTTGCAGGAGTTTCATGATCTTCAGTACATTTCTAGAATATTTACCATAAGTGAAGATTGAATTTTTGGATCTGATTGCTCAGGATTGCTTGGTTTTCCATCCAATGTTTTAATTGTTGATCTGTTTAAATTGTTTGGTGGGTGAAAACCCTAATCCTTACCCTGGTTATCCATAGCTTGTTGCATCCTAACCTATTTGGGATTCCAAGGTAACCAGTGGTATATAATGTTAAATTGCTAATTTTGTAGGGGTTCCAGTTTCGAAGTTCATAATTAGTCCCTAGTTTCTGGTCCCAAGGGTTTTGTAATAGTTTTTTTTTAACTCAGTGTTTGTTAATGAAAGAAGAAAGTTGCAGGTCTAAGCTGTAATTTGTAAGCAGGGTGTCTTGTGATTCATTATGTACACAGAAGGAATTCATCATACTTAATACAAATATTTGACTCTTATCTCTCCTTTGTGTCAAGTCAAGTAAGCTTTGAGTTTTCTAGCTCATTACATAGTGTTTTTATGTATATATCTTCATTCTTGAGTTCTGATCTAGGATTGGATTAAACAATGCTCTAAATTAGATATAAGTTTGCCCTTGTTTATGTAAGGATGTTTTGTAAGTAGTAAAGATTAAGATAAATATGTTTATGGCTATCAATTCTCAGGTATTCTCAAGTTTGTGTGTCTTTGTGTCTAAGGACTCTTGCCCAATGGATGAGGCACTGGCCTAAGTGAGTATTCCTCTTGTTAATATACACTGGTTGAAGTTATTGCACTCCAAATCTTAGAATCAATAACCTTTCTAAGCTTTAGGTCTTTGGTTGTATGGTTGTGTAACCCAATAGTAGTGGAGAGTCAATGAATGTGAGATTAGCATTTAGTACTTTCTTACTATCAATCTGTTGTTTAGACCCAGTCTTTGGTGTGTGAAGAATAGTTTTCACTGGGTTAGGTGTACCCACCTTGGTTTTGCAGAGCCATAAGTGAAGAGGGCAGTCTTGTCCCTATAGTTGGTCCAGTTACCCTAAGATCCTTATACATTTTGGAATTAACCAATCCTAAAATCAACTTGAGGGTATATTGGTAGCCTAAGAGCATAAGCATCCATTTTGAACACCAACACAAGGGTTGGTTCATGCCCTTGATTTTCCATAAAATTTCAAAGTGGAGTGGATCAAGATTGTACTAAGTAGGGTACATGATATGAAAATTTGGTTGCAGGATGGACCAGTCCAAATCACCAAAGATATGATTCATTGGGTAACTAAATACCCTAAGCTCCCTAGAAAGAAAACTATGAGATGTCAAAGTAAGGAGGAAATACAAGCAAACACCTACGTGGTATGGAACAAGTGAGGCATGACTATCTCTACTATCACAAACCCATAAATTAAATTCGCAGTAAGGGTGATAGCACACAAATTTTATCAGTCCAGTCGATTGGATAATGTCCCATGCATGGAAGTGGACCAAGCTTGGAAGATAATAAAGAAGGATCATACATATGACCTTGTTGAGCTCCAATTGACACAGCTGGCTGAGAATCTTACATCAATCTGAAAAGCAAATATTTATATGTGTAAGTTCGGTCCCCTACTTGTTTGTTTATTTTTCTACATTCAGAAAAGTTTTCCTACAGTTGGAGGAGTAGAATGGGATAAGGATAAACTAGTGACAGTACAGGTTAATGAGTTTATTGGTCAAATGGGTGATAATTTTGAAAGCATTATGGAGAACTACTTTGTTGAGTTTAAGAAGAAAATGAGGAAAAGAAGTAGAATTCATGTATCATTAGTATAGAAATACAATCAGGACATATGCTTTCTAGTAGACACTGATTACACATATGCACAAGCTATAATAATAAGAGTATCGTGGCTAATTCCGTAACCTTATGAGGTAAACATCAATGAAATGATAACAACAATCACAACCCTATTAGCTGAGGAAGTTGATAAGAAGGCCACACATTTTGGAACCTATGAGGAAGCTAAGGCCAAGATAACCATGGGATTAAAGTCTACTACCATGGAGAGAAAAAGGAAGAAGATAGTGAAAACCATTGAAAATATGATAGGAGGAGAAGAGGTATATGCACCTCTAGAACTAACTCAAGGATTAGGAGAGGATAAGTCAAGTGAGTCAAGTGAAAGTGAAGAGGAGGAGAAAGTGGTAGAAAAGAAAGGCAAGAAGGCATCAATTGTCGATCCCATAAGGAAGACAATACAGAAACCAAATCCCATCTCCTCATGAGTACTTAGGTTGAGAACTAGGGAAACCTCTACTATTGTAGCTGTTGAGCCACAAAAGAAATCCCCTGCATCAAGGAAAAGAAAAATAGTTCAACCTAAGGCAATGTCAAACCAGATGAAGAAGAAACCAAGGAAAAAACTCATTTTGGAGAAGGATGATGAGGAAACCGATAGTGATGAGGAGATAAAGAAGAAGGTACCATCATAGAAGAAAACACTAACTATGGATGAAATATGCCACAACATCAAGAGCACCATTGGCCTAGCAAGCTTCAAGCAAATAAGATTTGAGAAGATGAGTATTGAGGATAAGGAGAGAATAGAACAAGCAATGCTTGAGATGCTCTATATATTTAAGTTGACACCACTTCAATTGGGAAATTTGATTCCTAATGAGTTATATCAAAGGTTAGCAAAAAAATGTGAATATGCCCTTATGACAGAAAAGCAAATCAGGGAGAGCACTCTTGCTCAAGTCATACCTGACTTATCCCCTTATTACATTTAGAATTACATGGAGTAGTACAAGAATAGATTCATTCCCAAGCTCCAAGAATACTCTATCCTTCAACACAAGGTTGAAGATATTTTTCAACAAAGCTTAAAGGTGTGGAAGATCATTTTTGGTCTTATAATTGATAAGAGTGCACAACAAGATGCAAGCACATCTATGGGAGTTGAATTAGATAATAAAGAGGATGTAAGTGAACATCAAATTCAAAAGGAAGTAGTACATAAGATTGAAGACTGTGAGAAGAAAGCTGAAATAACCATTGTTGATATCACTGAGGACTCTCCAGTGAAAACTAATATATTGACTGAGGAAGAAATTCAGTTACATATTCAAGCTGAGGCAGCCAAGGACAAATTTATGCCGAGCATCAATCTGGTGTTATTACAAGTTCAAGACTATCCATGGATTGAGGACACATCAACTGTTAAAGTTTCCATTGGCAGCCCACATATAGTTACAGTTGATTTGCTAGCTGGTCAAAGTACTACTACCAAAGAACATGACAAGTCGACAATTTCACCTAAGCCTATATCTGCTGAGGAGATAAGTAAAGAGCAAGCAGAAAAGTCTACATTGGTTGTAGTAAGTCTGCATGTAGAGGAAAAGGAAACAAAAAAGAGAGAGATAGATAGAGCCAAGGATATTCAAGAGCCTAAGAAGCAAGAGGCAATAAAAGATCTTATATAGATGTCGAGTGGTACAACACCTAGGAAGAAGGCATAGAAAAAGAAGGAGAAATCTCCTACTCCACAGGTGACACTCAAGGAAGTTATTGTGATTTCTAAATGGGACACTGATAACTTGAAATATGATCAAATGCAAATTCTACAAGATCTACTAAAGAAGAAGAGAAAACAGGAAGAAATGAGAAGGGAACATCAGCAAAAGAAAGTGCTTCATGAAATAAAAGGTATATTCATAGATGCTTTTGATATGACTGATGTAAATGACTCTGATCCTATTCTAGAACAACTTGTTCACATTGTCAAGAAAGTGACTAATGATAACACCGAGGCTAATGACAAGTTTTTGCAGTGGTTAGAAAGGAAATTTGAGACCAAGGTACTTAATAAGGTCTCTAGAGACATTGCAATGAAACAAGTAGAACTTTCTACCTTAATAGAAAACTTAGAAGAAGTTGTACAAAATGCACATTCTTTGTACAAGAAATTGTGCAATGTAGAAGAGTTCACAAAGTACAACCAAGATCTGGTAGACAAGCTACAATTAGATATCAAGTCTATAGGTCATTCATTGAGTATGGATGCAAGTTCTAGCTCTATGCATTTTACAAGGCTTCTACATGCTCAAGGGAGATTAGCCGAGTTAATGGATAATGATGGTAAGATAAGGGCTTGAGTACTCTCCTTTAAAAATATGTTAACACCTCATCTAGAGGCTATGCAAAGAGATTTAGTTAAGGCAAAATAATTAGTTTAGAAAGATCCCCATCTTTCTATTGCCAATATCCTAGTTGACCTAGCTGTCGAGCTAGAGGTAAAGTCTGAGGTTTTGAAGTCTACAACATCCAGTTAGGACAACACATTGAGTATGGTCATGTAGCTTCACAAACAATTTCTTGACCAATATTTCAAGATCCCTACACCCCAAGAACTTCAAGTGACAAAAACAAGGGGGAAATCAGAGTGACATGACATGTAAAGTCACAAGGGGAAACAACATGTGAGATGTCAGAAAGTATAATCAGAATGAAGAAAGCAGAGATGAATGGTATGACATATTAGTTTTGTAAATGTTTATATGTACTCATGTATATGTCAAATAAGGAAGTCTTATGTGTACATATGTAAATTGTTTTTAAAGATCGTGTTAAGTTTTAGGGGGAGTATTCTACAAACATTTTGTTAGTACTAAGTACTCTTGTAAATGTAATGAAAATGTCATGGTGAAGTGTTTTTGCCACTAATGTCAAAGGGGGAGATTGTTGATCCCTAAAGTTTATTTGTCTATTAGCGTCTTGCACTTAGTCATTTTCTAGGCAATATTGGTCAATCATCACTGTGACCGAGTCATCATATATCGGCCGAGTCATGTGTATTGTACATTTATCGAGCAGTAGTCATTGCCATGTAAAATAGTGGTCATCGAGTACTTATGTATTAGCTGAGTCATCTTTTTTTGAGTTATGTAAAGAAAAAAATGTCAAGCACTAGGGTATTAAGAACAGTGAATGTCGAGTGTCAGAGATATCAAATGTCGAGCAAGCTAGAATTGACATATGTGTTTGTTATGGCACAAACACTTAGGTAAACCATTTTGGCTGATATTCATATTTCATTTATTGTTTGTTGAGGAAATCATGGAGGTGATTATGCTCTTGTATTGAAATCATTAATCCCTATGTAACACATAGAACCAATCAGAATTAGGGAAAGGTTAAGCGGCAAAAGGAGACAATCTAGATCGTAGATCTTAAATCTTGGAGAAATTTAATTGTCTATATAAGATGTGATCTGAACCCTAAAACATAGTAGTAATTATCATGAAGAGAAGTGTATGAAGGAGATCTTATACTTTCAGAGAAGAGAAGTATTTTGATCAGAGATAGAGTTCAGTGATCAAGCAGAATAGAGCAAAGTAGTGAAGGACAAAACAAAGACATATTTGATAGAAGAGATCAAATCTATATTATAAGGAGAAGATCTGTAATCAGCATCATAGTGCAAACTGAA
Source organism: Chamaecyparis obtusa (assembly GCA_027943335.1). Taxonomy (NCBI): domain Eukaryota; kingdom Viridiplantae; phylum Streptophyta; class Pinopsida; order Cupressales; family Cupressaceae; genus Chamaecyparis; species Chamaecyparis obtusa. The sequence continues at coordinate 338,546 of BSBK01001775.1, forward strand.
GGATCAAGTACTGAGACATTTTAACAGGTGTATCAAGGTAAATCTCTTAACAGAGTGGTTTTAACAAACCTTTGTAAATCTATTAACCAAATGCTTACTTAGTTGTAAGTTTTCAAATCCTTTTGCAAGGTAGATTGTATAAGTCTCAAAGCTCTTAGCAGGGCAGACCCCTCACAACATAGATCATATTTTGTGATCAAACTTGTAGCCCTAACAAAACTTTAATACTGTAGTAGTGAAGATTTTTGGGTGTCATCCCCAACCTAGTTTTAACATTCAAGGGTTTCTGGGTAACCAAAATCATTGTGTTATATTTATTTTCATGGATGATGATTAGGATATTAGATCTGTTACAATGTTAAATTTAATGCTTATACTTTGCAAGTTTGTTTATGTCAAAATGGATCAATTTCTTGATATCTGATTCACCCCCCCCCCCCCCCCCCCTCTCAGTATCACACTTTCCAATAGATTTCCAACAGATATATCCAACTGATAGTTTGTTTTATCTTTCAATTATGGGCATTCATGAGTCAACTTAAAAGATATTTTAGAAAGGCAAAAATCTGCACTAATAGATTTTTAGCAACTCTGTTGGGGAGGAAAAAAGATCAATGCTTTCTTGTTTTAAATATTAAATGGTGTCTTTCCAGAAATAAGGTTGGTGACTTTGTTTTGAATCTTGAATCATGGCCTAGATCCAACAAAAGAAATTAGAAGTTTCTTTGATAAATAATGATGATAATGATGAAGATGAAGACAATCCCTCTTTTGAGACAATTATAAAGAATTCAATAGATGGGAATTTATTGAAGAAATTTTATGGCGACATGCAATTCCAGTCACATGAAGTTCACCCTTCTCTATTCAAAACTTTGCAAGATATTAAAAAGGGGAATAATGGTGAGAACTCTTGGCTTTCTCAAGATTTGAATGATCTTGAAAAGGATGATTTTACATTATTGGATACTAGAGTAATTGAATTATCATAGGTTAGTATGGATGATCAAGTGGCATACCAAATATACAGTGAAGAAGTTGAGATTTTGTTGCACGTGCAATCAAGATTCCAGATACTTATTCATAGAAATGAAGAATGCCAAGAAAATATTTATATTGAGAAAGATTTTATTGAAGATTATTTCCTATGTGAAAAGGATGTCTCTTTTTCACCTTTCAATTTTGAGCATAAAGATGATCATGCTTTTAAACCCACAGTGCATACACCTGATTGAAAATTTGGAGAATGTACTAGTGAGCACATGAAAGAGAAGCTGCAAAAATAGTATGTGGAAGAACATGACACTCTAAATGCAGAGTTGGTCCATCGACTACTAGGGAGATATATGCCTGAAGAGCCAATTGATGTCATCATGAAGGAAGTAGATAATAAAGAATCCATAAAAAAAAAAATGTTTGGGAAGTCATGTGGAAATTTGTGGAGATGAGTTGTACTTGGGAAAGATGAGTGGTAATTTAGTTTTGGAGATTCCTTATGCTGAAAATAAAGGTATGCACAGATCGTCTTTCTTTTCTAGTATCGATCAAAGGTTTTTATGTGAAAGGGAGAACATTGAAATGGTGGGTGAAAATATATTTCTAGTTAATATTGGCTACCATCACAGTTTGTGTAAATGGTGTCCCATTCGAGGTTTAATTTATTCCTCTAGGAAGCATATGCAGAATGGTGTGAATAATGACTTTCCTTATCTAGATTCTTTACATCCTATGTAGGGTGATATGGGTACTCTTTTGCCACCTCCAAAATGTGTGATGAAAGATGTCTCTTTGGTCATGATTCCTTACACCATGTTCTAGTTATTTTAATGAGTCTCCATTCAATTTGCATACCAATCTTGTGTTCATAATTGCTTCATAGGTAAGCATTTCTTTCTCATAATAGATCCTACTTTTCTCATCTTACTAATGAATTTATTTGAATATTTTTGGGTTGGTGTCTTGAGGTAGGATTTTCCTACCATTCTCATTTGTATAAAAAAATGATGTGTCCTAGGTCTTAGTCATTTTTGGCTCATTATTCTTATGTTCTTGCCTTGTCTCCCCTCCACCCTTCTGCAAGCAGCTCCTTGTTTTCTTCCTCTAAATCTATAGCCCAATGGAACTAGGTGTTGGTCTTTTATTTTTAGTTTTGGATTCTCTTCATCCTCTATCAAAGCCTATTGTTGGCTCATTTTTTAACTTGGCCAAATTTAAACTTTCCAGTCTTAGTTCATAGTTCTAGAGTTCCAAAAATGGTCGATCTCTCGATAGTTGTAGAGTTCCAAAAAGTCTCGATCTCCTGATGTCAAAGGGTTCTTGAGTTCCAAACACTCCTAAATTCCAAAAATTCATGATCTCTTAACGTCAAAGGGTACCTAAGTTTCAGAAACTCCTGACTTCTCAACTTCCAAAAATCCCCAACTTCCTCAAATCCCTGATCTGTCGACATTGTAAACACAAGTCCAAAAATCCATCCAAAAAAAGTTACAAAATTCTTAAATCTAAGGATGGCCCACCTATTATTTTGGTCTCTAGTGCTCCTAGATTTAACTTTACGGCCTTACAAGCTCATATGATATGTTATTTTGGTATTTTTGTATCACTCTGAGTTCAACTCCTCAATCATAGTCAATCAACCCGTCAATCATGCATTCTTGATTGAAACCCTTAAAATGTTATAAATAGAGAGCTAAATCTCTGATTTTAAAAAATGATAATTTCTTTGAATTCTTAAGCTGGCATAATATTGAGCTCAATTTTGAGAGCCCACATTGCATGAGAAGGAGAACACCAAGGAAGGATTTCATATGGTTTGTATATTCATATTCTTAAATTGATTTTGTTATGTATGATGTTTATGCTTATTTTTTATCTTGTATTCTTTCTTGTTGAAAATCTCTTTTTGGTTGAGATCTCTTATGTTATTGTAGGTTTTCTATTGATCATATAATACCTTATTAAAAATGGTGAACCTGTTGTATGTCTTTCACCTCATTCAGTGATTTAAAATATTCCTTCAAAATACCAAAAAAATTGTAATTTTTTTTAAAATCCTAAAAAATTGAAAAAATAGTCCTTCACAACAACAAAAACAATGCAAAGTCATCCTATAAACTCCAAAAACATAGAAAAAGACCTTAAAAAAAGAATTCAAAAATATTTTTAAAACATAAAAAATTCATCATAAGGCAACCATTTTGGGGTGTTTGTGATAAGGGCCTTCCCTTGTGTGATACACCGCACATACCTTGACTCCAAACATACAAACCCTATGGCGGACCAATTTTTTTTGCAAAAGATCCCAAAAAAATTGTTGAAGACAACAAAACAAATAAAAAAACCAAAAAAATCTTGCAATAAATCTCCTTTGTACATAACCAATTCTTTGGCATTTCAAAAATAGGCATTGAACGACTACATACAACACATATGAGCTTCAACAAAACCAAGTCAAAATAGTCAAAACTTGTCAACAGGTTCCCAGCTACACTCCCCAAAGTATATTTTTATCAATTTGTCCCACAACAAAGCATTTTATCAAAAATCATGTTGTCTTAGACAAGGGAAGGAACACTCAAAATCAGACAGAGAAGTCTTATACGAAATACTTTTTTTCTTGGAATCAAATAGCATTAGAAAAATGTCAAAATTCAATGTCCAAACTACTACAAAACACAGACACATAATCAATATAACTACAACTTGTTGAGTCAAATTAGTCTTATTATGTCTTGATTTTCACAAGTCATGTTCTTACGCATCTCTGAGATGTCCACAAGTGATTTAGAGATGTCATGATGATTCATGACTTATTTTTCTTTGTTTGTTGTTTGTGGAATGTTTGTTGTGAAGTCTTAAAAGAGAAATTTAGGTGTATGTGATAAGAGCCTTCACATCCATATACAATGTCCAATTGCATATTTGTAATGGATGCTTCGGTTGTGATATGTCGCACATTCCTCAACTCTGAATACTTAACCTAGATGGATCACCCCACATTCCTTGTTTGTTCAGTGTGCATGTTTTCTATGCAAGAGGATAATTGTACCTAGATCTTTCATATCTTGTTAGGATGGTATCTATTTTTTTCTATAATAAAGTGGCTCAATGATGATAAACAAATAGCTCAATTTAGTTGGAAATTAAAAGCATGGTTATTAAAACATTAAGCTCTTTGTTTACTATAATCTAAGGGTTTCAATAAAGGATTTATTCACATTCTATCAGTCAATTCTAACATTCTATCAAATCAATCAAATCAATTTTCAAATCAGGGAAATCAATTGGTCATTCATTCCATCATCATTTGTCTTATATAGGGTGTGTCTTTCCTAAAAAAAAATATTCTCATTTGTGTTAAACGGGATATGTCTTTCCTGAAACCACACATCATCATGTGTTTTATACAAGATGTATCTTTCCTGTAACTAGACATTGTTTCTTTTCTTATACAGGATAGGTCTTCCCTGAAACCAAACGTTATCGCTAGTCTTATACAGGATGGGTCCATCCTAAAACTAGACATGATTCTTATCAACAATCACTATGTCCAATGTCGATCAAACAGTCATCACAGCCTACCAACATTCTTCACTTCTCGCTAATTATTCTTTTCTTACATCATTTAATCTAAATCTTCTTTCAAGAGATCATTCAACTCTTGTTGGCACAAATAATCTCTCAAGTAGGCATCATTTACCTCACTGTCACATTGTTCTCGCTGGGGCATATCAGGGTATAATTTTTCTTATCCCTTGAAACAATGCCTAAAAAGAAATGTATCAAAGAGGGGCAAAATGTAGACACCTAAAAAATGTCCAATGTCTGCAAGTGACAATTTCACTAACATTCATCTTAAATTATTAAATAATATGTATTATTTAATTAATTGTGTCACTCTACCATATTCTAAAATCAAAATCATCATTCCCCCTTGATTCTATAATTAAGTGATTTTAATTAATTACCTTAATTATTAATCCTCCAATCAATATTTTATTAAGTATTCATATATAAAGTAATTAAATAATTAAACATTATTTAATTATTCCTTATGTCATTCAATTAATTAAATAAACATATTTAATTAATATTTCCTTTTTCTAATTATTGCATTTATGTAATAAATCAAATTCCTTTCACCAATTCAATAAATAAATTATATTTATTTAATTAAATTAATTGTCCTTCTCTCAATAAATAAATATTAAGTATTTATTTCTTAATGGTCACATGTGCAAGTAAATAACTCATTTATTTATTTAATCGTGACTTATTCCTCCAAAGCTAACTCGCATTAACTTTCAGTTCACTCCATAGTTCCCTCTCCTAACTATACAATCCACATTGTTAATTCATCCCTGAGCATTCAATTAAAGTCTTCAATCAATTCAATCTTCTAATTCATGCAATGAGATGACTCGTCCATGCAACTAGTTGATTCCTCGATACAATCAGTTAACTCACTAGTCTATTCTATTATCTCACCAGTCCATTCAAGTCATCTATTCAATCTATTTGTTGACAAATCAATCAATCCCCCAATCAAGGCAGTCAAGCAGAGTTGAACTCCCACTCACTATGAGTTCAACTCCTCAATCACATTCAATCAGCCCATCAATCATGCATTCTTTATTGAAACCCTTAAAATCTTATAAATAGAGAGCTAAATCTCTGATTTTAATAAACCACAATTACTTTGAATTCTTATGTTGGCATAATCTCGAGCTCAATTCTGAGAGCCCACATTGCATGAGGAGGAGAACACCAAGGAAGGATTTCATATGGTTTTCACATTCATAATCTTAAATTGATTTTGTTATGTATGATGTGTATGCTTATTGTTTATCTTGTATTCTTTCTTGATGAAAATCTCTTTGTGGTTGAGATCTCTTATGTTATTGCAAGTTTTCTATTGATCCTATTATACCCGATTACAGGAAGTACCTTAATTTTGTGAGTTGTTAAAAAATGGGTAATAAACCCATGTTTTATTTTAATTATCCTAATTTCTCACAAAATTTCATTGTCGTGGGATGCCTGGTTAACCTATAGTGAATTTACTCAATAGTAGTTGTAGGAGAAATTAAAATTTTCTCACTTTTTCTATTGCTTATGTATGATAATTTAGAATATTTTTAGATGTTTTAAATCATTTTAAGAGTAGTCATTTCAATGGAATATGAAAATATTATTTCATCCTTTAAAATAAATAGTTACGGAAGCTAAAAGGAAGGATTGGAGAGTCTTTAAATATGTAATTAATAGATTATGGAAAGGGGTTCTTTTTCTCTGATTTTGTAAAGGGGGAATATCAACATTTTCTGGGGGAGAAACATGGTCTTTGTGTACAAGAATAAAGAGGCTTTGAACTCTTTGGTTTTGCTCAAGAAATAATGGAGTTCTTCTAAAACTTTGTGATCATTTGTGTCTCTATTTTATTGTGGTTTTCCTATGTCAAAAAATAATACTTCTTGGGTATTCATTTTGTTATATTGGATCATGGGTGTGTTTATTTCATGAACTTCGAGTCAATAATATTCACACAATCTATGAAGATTTTTTATTATTTTCTTGATTCTTTATTGTGGCTGTGGAATAGATGAACTTTGTGTCATCTCCTTTCACTCTCACTAGTTAATAAATATTTCTTTTCATATATATTACAACTATGCTCAAATGTTAGTTGTGCCTTTCTTGCTTTCTGGTTAAAAGCATACCCCATAAAATTAAATAATATCATAAGAGGGATTTGTATCTCTAAATTTCAAATGAAGATCATCCAATCAACAAAGATCTATCCAACTATTAGTTTGTTTTGTCTTTCAATTGTGGTCATTCGTGAGTCATTTTAAAGTTGTTTTAGAAAGGCAAAAATATGAACTAACATGAAGCAAGTGGAATTGTTGCAACTGGGACTTCTCTTTCTTTCCTCTCCTTATCTCTTTGTTCATTGATCTCTGGCATGAATTTCTCAAGGGAAGTTTCAAAAGGAGATCTCCTTGGCACGATGATCTAGACCAAGTGTATCCATGTGATATCTCCCATCTAAACATATTCACAACCCCATATTGCAGAAGGTCTTGGAACTTCTTCTCATTCAGCTTTATAAAGTTATTGTCACTTGCAAAACAATGTCATGAAATATGAGTCTCCACAAAGACTGAGTATGGTGCCTATCTCTACTAGCAAAAATATTGTCATTAAATGAAACTTCCAGATAATTCATAGTATTTCAATTGATAATATAGACCAAGAAAAAATTTTGGTTTTTTTTTAAGGCTCAAGATACAACCAGACAAAGCATTCATGATATTAATGTTCTCGTTAAGTGTTAGACCAAATAAGCCATAGGCTTCCTTAGAAAATAGGCAATCAAAAAAGACATTATGAATAGATTCAAGTAGTTTACAAAAGGAAAGGATATTTTTCTCCCCATTAGGCTTCTTAATTGACAATATATTTTGGAGGAATCTTCACATAAAGTATTTCTTTCTAGGCTCAACAAGTCTACCTCAAATACCATCTAATGTTTTATGTCAGTTCATGAGGTCATTATCAGTGTTTCGATAGGTATTGAGATTCTCAAAGACATAATTATTATCAATGAGGAGGATGTAGATGTACTTGGATTTAACATTTGGGAAATAGGAACCATATGACCATTTGTATTAGGACATCCTAGTGTCACTATAGTCACAACACCTAGGAAGAGAAAGGATGTTACAAGCCTCCCTCAAAATAGAATAAGTCCTCCATTAGGACAATGGGACATCATACTTCTACCAAATCTCCTAAAAATTCAAAATATTTTCCTCCTTAATGATAATTGCAAACTATTTAATGCCTTTAGCATCCCAAATCTAGGTAGATTAGCCTTAAAGTAGGGTCGACAACTTGTCATCATGCTTCAAATTCCACCAGATAGATTTCTCCCCATAGATCATATTGTCTTCATGGTATAATATTATTATTAGTAATTAATAGTCTAACATTTCCTCAACCTTTCCATATGGCCTTGAACAAATTGGATCTTGCAACGTTGTCTGAGAATAGGCCTGCCATAGTATCACTCAAATAAAGACCTTCCCATGAAGTTATTTTAGTGGGGATAAACCTATCAATGTTATGTCTAGTTAATACCTTCCATGGATCATCTCCTTGAACAACCTTAGCAATTCATTTGACTGTTAGAGCAATTCGCCAAGTCCTTAGATCTTTTAGCCTCAATCCATCTTTGGCCTTGCTCATAGTTTACCATCTCCAATTTACATTGTGTATTTTTCTGTTCCCATTACCATATGACCAGAGAAACTCTCTAATCTATTTTTTAATGTAATTAAATTGAGCTTGATTGAAGATCCATGCAGAATCATACTAAACTGTATAGGATGATAGAATCTTATGACATACCTAATATATCACAGCCAAGGAAAGGTATTGAGTATTCCATTTTCTAATATTCTTGTTAATTTTCCCTTTTATCCATTTCCACATCTCTTTTAGGCCAGGATTAATGGAAAATGGAATACCCAAGTATCTGACTGGATGGTTTGGTCCTCCTCAATACAATAAATTTGTTTTAAACCAAGTTGGTGGTGCTCATTCTACCTAGCATGATTCATTTGGGGAGTGAAATTTTACTCCCTAAAGCAACAAAAAATAGATTGAGTTTTCTTATTAATTCATTGACATTATCTTCTTCTAATTCAATGAGTATATTGGTGTCATCCTCAAACTGGATATCAGATAAGTTATACCCATTAGGAAATATAACTCCTTTAACATTGGGGGAGAGTGATTCGTCTCTTATTAAATAGTGTAGGGTATCAACAATAATAAAAAATAATATTGGGGAAAGGGGACAACCTTACCTGATAGACCTAGATAGATCAAAAGGTTCTTATCTAATATCATTTACCTCCACCCATGTCTTGGTAGCATTCATCAAATTCTAAGTCATCTAACAAAAGAACTTAGGGAAAAACTATCTCTTCAACATCATGAAAATGAATTTCCATTCAATTATATCATAGGCTTTTTCATAGTCTAGTAGCATCATGCAGAATTGTTGGTTGGAATATCTAGCCCAATTCATGGCTTCCTAGAAAGTGAGCAAGTTCTCCAAAATGTAGTGGCCTTTGAAAAAACTAGTCTATGTTGGGTTAATTACCTATGAGAAGATAATCTATAGCCTTTTGATAAGACCTTGGCCAATATCTTATATGAAACATTAAGGAGTGTAATAGGCCTTTGGTTTTCTATGAGTGGCCTATCACCATATTTTGGGATAATTTTAATCATCCCACTGTTAATATCACTTCATAGCGATATTTGTTCAATTGCTTCAGTATATACCTAGTAGAGTTCCTCTCCTATCCATCTGATCTTTCTTTTGTAAAATTCAATTGGCAGACCATCAGGCCCAGGAGCCTTGTCATTACCTAGGGAGAGCATTGCATTATTTATCTCCTCCTCCGTAAGTGGTTTATCCAAAGATTCAACATCCTCACTAGAGAATCTTTTTTGAATTATGCTACTTATCTTATTTCTTTCCCTCTCCATATCTTGCCCAATATCTTTCAAGGTGAATAGTTTACTATAAAATGAGGCAAAGGCCTTCATAATATCCCCTTGGCTATTGATCTCTTTACCATTTTCTCATAAACAATCTATTCTATCTTTAGCTTCATTTCTCTTAAGTATCTAAAAGAAAAAAATTGAGCCTTTATCCCCATGATTAATCCAACTCAACTTGGCTCTAGTCTTGTCACCCTAAAATTTAATATTTTGAAGCTTTCTAAGGGAATCGCTAGCTTGGGTGATCATCTCCTTGGCCTCTTAACAAGAAGGATTTCTCTACAATAAATTTTCAACAAAGACCAAATCATTATGAAGTTCAATCTCCATCATCTTATTGTCTTTAGCTTTCTTTTCTCCAACCACCTAGAATAGTGTTGTATACACTTAAAAATGGCTTCATTAATTGATTAAATATTTATTATTTAATTAATATTGACTTGATAAATTAATTAAATATTTATTATTTAATTAATAATTATTCCTCTATTTATTAAATAAATTATTCAATTTATTTAGTAAATTCACTATAGTTTATTCCTCTATCCTAAGTCTTCTGATTAGTCTTATTAAAGTGATTTAATTAAATATACAATCACCTAAATATGACTAAGTCCCGTAGTCCACCTCACCTACCTAGTCACTTGACACATCACTTTGGCTAAAATAAATAATAATTATTAATTATTTATTAGTAATTATCCTCACCCACACATGTCCTATTCTTAAGGGCTATGTGGCCTCATAGGACTTGGTCTCATGACCACATGTCCTCTCTTAAACCAAGTCAAGAGACATGCCCTATTCCTAAGGGGCTTCTCAAGCCACCTCTAAGGGTCAAAGGTGACTCATGGGACACTTGTACAAAGAGTCCTCATGAGGAAAAGGTATCTCCTTCTTTCTCTCTTGGGTCTTTGAGAGACACTTGACATGTGTCTTTTTCTTCCACCTTGTTCTCCTCCATGTCAATGTGAGAGGAACATCATCCCTATTCTCCCTCTCACATTCCAACTACATCCCCTTTTTTCTCAACTCCTTCAACCAAGTCAATCCTAGCCCTAGGATCTTCCACCTTTCATTCTCCACCATAGGATTGTGCCACCTAGGCCTAGATCCTCCAAAAATCTATAAAAGGAGCCTCATTTCACCTTTGTGAGCTAATAGGTATTTTTGTAATAGGCATTCAAGCAATCAAGCATCCAATTATCCAAGCATCCAAGCATTCTACAAGCATTCAAGCATCTATATTATCATCAAATCCATCTTACATTCCATCCATTAGTTGCATAATCAAGCTTTAAGCTTCCTTGCATTCATCATCAAATCTCCACACTTTGGTAGCATTTTGGGAAAAGGCTTCATTTGGAAATCTGAGAGCTCAACATCTTCAAGAAATCAAGGCTAGGAGAGCAATGGAGACAAGCTACAGGATAGGTGAAGTTAAAATGTTATTTTAGCTTCATTTTGATTGTATTCTTCATTGTAGTTTGCTAATTAGATAGATTTATTAATCTTAGAATACTTAATTTATCATTTAGAATAGTATTCACCTAATTTTGCATACAAGTATTTTCCAAATTCTAGTATTTATGCCCATCTATCTATAGGGATGTTATACCTGAACAACCATTTATGTTATTTCCTTATAATACTAATAACACTCCTAACATCCTTGTAGACACCTAAAATTGTCCTAACAATTACCCTTATCCTAGCCAATTAAATAAATATTTTTTATTTATTTAACTTTAGCCTTATTCTATCTTAATTAAATTCTTTATTAAATAAATTTATAATTTATTTAATTCTATCCCATTTCCCCTCATCCTAATCCTCCATTTAATTAAGTAAATGATCTTGTTTACTTAATTAATCCCTTCTTATCCCACTTGGAATTAAATATTGAATTTAATTCTATTTGAGCACATGGCTCCTAACTTTAACCCTCACCTAACCTCACTTCCCTAACCTAACCCATCATTATAACCCAAGTCAACTCACTTTCCCACTAACTAATCTTAATCGCCCACCTAATCTCATCCTAATCATTTGCACAACCTTAATCTAAGGATTAAGAAATCCTAATCCAAAGCCAAGTCACATGTGACTCTTACACACTCTTACAAACCCTTACACACTTGTCTCCCACATGTCATTGACATGTCACTTTCCAATATCTTGGCTCTCCCCTTCTCTTCCACCTTTTGACCCATGTCATTGACATGTCATTTTCCAAAGTTGCTCACACATGTGTGAGCAACCTTGGTTCTCCCATCCTCTTACAACCATTGACCTTTGTCATTGAGCTATCATTTTCTCAAGTTTCTCACACATATGTGAGCAACTTGAGCCATCTTACACCCTCTTACAATTTGTCATGGACATGTCACTTTCAAAAGTTTCTCACATACGTGTGAGAATCTTTCCCCCTTTGAATAGTCAAACCCTAATCCACATGTCATATACATGGCATCTACTTGGCCTCCACCTCATGGACACCTTATTGATCTTGAAGAATCCTAGTCCTTCATCCATCTTTGAATCCAAACCGTCCATTTCCCTCAAAAACCTATAAATTGAGAGTTTTTCTCCTCATTCAACAAGCCTTTTTCATGCATTGTCATGTTGCAGGATTTGAGCAACCACATACCATCAACAACCAAAATCATCTACACTTAGTCATTTTAGAGGTTTGCATTTGTGTTGAGTAGGTTAAACTAGTTTATTAGTTTATCTCTTCATGTTTACATGCTTATTTCCATAGTATTTTGAGGTTTGCATGAATATGTTAGGATAAACTTAGTTTATTTAATTTTTTTCTTTATTATATTTTTATGCAATACATTTTGGCACGCCCGGTGGGACCCAAAATCCCATTTTTCTAACAATTTTTTTGATTTTGTGAGAGTTCCCCATAAAGTTTCCAGACAGGTGTCTTTGCTCGTCGAGAGGCGTCTCTGTCTGGTAATAGGTGTCTCTGCTACATAGGCGTCTCTGCCTGTCAACAGGCATCTCCACCTATAGATAGGCATCTCTGCCTGTCAACAAGCATCTCCACCTGTAGACAAGCATCTCCTCTAGAAAGGGGGTTTCTTCCACTTTAATTTGTTTAGATAATAAAATTTACATGTTTTAATCACTTAAAGGGTTATAATCATTAGTCAAACACCTTATGTTATATGCAAGTGAATAAAAGCATATAAAACTAATAAAATCTTTGTTTTTGTATAGATAGGTGTCTCTGCATACACACAGGCATCTGTGCCTGGAAATAGGTGTATCTACCTGTACACAGGCGTCTCGTCCTGATTACAACTTGTTTTTCATAAAGAGGCAACTTCACGAAAATGCTTATAACTTCCACATACGAGCTCTATTTTGGATGATTCAAAAAGTGTTGGAAACCTAATTCATCCCTCTATCCAGATCTACAAGCCATTTTACTAGATTCAATACCTAAAATTAGGTGCATATGTTCCAAGTTTACCCTTCTTTGCAAACTTCAAACACTCATAACTTGGAAATAATAAATCATTTTTCAGCAATTTTTTTTTAAAATTTCATCAAAAAAAATGCAAGGAATATGATTTTGCAATAATTTTTAGCCTTATACAATCTATTTTAAGTCTTTTCCACACATTTTCAAATTGGGCTTAAAATTAACCTTCACATTTGGGTTTGGAATTAAAAAAGAACAAGTGTCTTTTAAACCCCAAGGCCATGTATGTATTCTCTCCTCTCGCACCTTTAGGTGATCTTGAGTGCACAAGAAATATGTGGTCTTTTTTTCTTTTTAGGAGGCCTACTTGGGGATTTGATAACCTCAAGGGATGACCTCAACTCTTGTGTTTCGACAGAGTATAAATAGAGGGAGGTGAATCCAAAGACACCTTTCTTGGAAGTAGAATCTTGTCACTCTTGGCTAAGCCCCAAAGAACTGTATACCTTTGGGAAGTGAAGGTGGAGATTTGGGTTACCATCTCCTCCTGACTGTGTGACATTATTCTCTTTTATCTATGGATTTGGGCCTCACGTACCTTGCATATATTGAAGACATCCCCTAGTTGAGCTTGTATATCCTAGTTGAAGCCTCAATAGGATTGTTGGTGTGTTTGATGTGCTTGAATGTTTAAAACCTTCCCCATTTGCAGCCAAAAGGGGACACACTATCTGAATTAATCCTTAGCAATTTTGTTTGTATATAATTTCATTTATTTTCTTTGCATTTTCAAATAAAAAATCCAAAAACAATCATAAAATTTCAAAAATCCAAAATGCATAAACTTTCAAAAAACCAAAAACATAAAAAAACTTCAAAATCCAAAAAAAATATAAAGATTGAAAACCCAAATCATCACAAAACTCAAAAACTCAAAAAAATCAAAATCATTCCAAAAACAACAAAAAACATTTTGTTAAGTTAATTGTCTTTAGTCAAGCTTTCCACATCACTTCTTCCATCTATCAACTTCATCACCTTCTCCGTACTCCTTATCCTAATCACCCTCTTAATCATTCCAAATCATTCCTCCAATTTCCCCTAATCATCCTATTCATTCATCTCTTCTAATCATCCTAGTCATAATCTCCTAATCATCCATAACATCCTTAGTCATCTTCCCATTCTAATTCAATCATCCAAATCATTCCTCTATATCCTTAAACATTCCTCCATATCCTAATCATCCTTCCTCTTCAGCTCTTAATCATCTTAAGCATCCTAATCACTTCTTCCAAGTCATTCCTATTCTATTATAATCATCCTAATCACTTCTTCTATATCATCCTAACCACTTCTTCCAAGTCCTTGTAATACCCCAAAAATGGGCTATAAGTTCATTAATCTCTTATATTGGCACATCGAATGAAATCGACATCGAAGTCCTAACCTAAGGCACATCTGAACATTATCGAATCCTAATTGATTATCTTAAATTTTGCATCGGGGAATATTCCTAGTAATATTCCTATTTATCCTAATTATCTTTAATTTAATTATTATTTGGCGATAAATCTTATTTATCCTAAAGTTTGATTAATTGAATATTTTAAATATTTAATTAATTAGATTTAATACTGCCACTTAATTATTTAATTGGATTTAATTATATTTAGTCCTAAATTGTATTATTCCATTTTGACAATAAATCAAATATCCTATGACTAATTGATTAAATTCTTATTTAATTAATTAATGTCAATTGTCAAATTTAATAATATAGTTTTTGAGTAAAAGTTTGAACACTATTTGTGGTTCTTGAGAGAGTGGGTTTCCAATGAAACTCTTCTCAATGAAGGAACCCTTGTAGGTAGGGAGGTTACTGAGAGAGTCTCACATTCTACTAGATTTGTGTGTCTTCAGCTTCTAATTGATACATTCTCTCTCCGGAGAGGTTGATAGATCACGAGTGGTTGACATCATAGATCTTTTTGAGATAATCTTGGTCTTAGCGTGTTGGATTACTCTGTCTGCTTTGTTTGGGTTAAAAGTGAAAAGGCTAGAGGATTATGCTCTACTCCCTTTTTGGGTAGTACCAGAAACTCAGATCCTTGAATCTGGAACTAGTCTCCATGTGGTATCTTTTTTGAGTCACCTTTAGAGAGGGTTAACCATAGTGGACATTCCCTTAATTGGGTCAACCATGTTGATGGAACCTCAAGTGATAATAGCCATTTTCACCGTGGTAGCAGCAGTCACTATATAAATGTCCTTATGGAGGAAATCTTCACAGGTGTGGTCTCTTGTTGGGCTGTCAGATCTCCCTAGTAGATCCTGAAGATTAAGTTCTCGGACTGTGTCAAAACTCTGGTGTGCCTGGATTAGAGTTTGCCTTCTTGAGATCACAAAAGTTGCAGAGTAAGACCATTACTAAAAACCCTAGTGAGGCCAAATTTTCATTTTCTAGGAATATGTGTGTTATTGCAAAACTTTTTAGAACATACACTATTAGCACTCCTAGGGATTAGCACAATTCAGTCACTTGATTGTTCATGCACAGGCTTGCTTTGTCCCTTGTTCATTATTTTTAGACGTGCTTGAAATCACTTGCTTTCTATTTTGCATGCTTGTTTATCTATCTGGTTACTAAGAATGAATCAATCCACTACAATCTTCAAATTTGGACAAACAATTTTGTGAACAATTTGAAACTAAAAATCTAAAAAATTGCAAAATTAAAAAATTGAAAATCTGAAACGAATGATTTTTTGTGAGTTAAATCTAAAATCTAAAAAATTGCAAAATCTGATGTCAAACACCTTTCTGGAGTCAAAAGTCATCTTTTAAAGTCAGAAAGTCGTACGACTTTTGGCTATTGTCATTTCATAACCCCTATATTGTCATATGGTATATGGTACATTATCGTACGATTTTTGCTGCCAGTCAATTCCAAAAAGTTAAAACCCTTCTATCAACTGTTGTGAAAGTTTTGCAATAGTCGTTCAAGTTTTTCAATTATCATTTCATGCTATACCCACTGTCGTACGAGTTTGCAGAAAGTCATTTGAGAAATTTTGAAAAATTGCTAGAAAGTTGTCAGAACTATTAGAAACCCAACTTTTCCAGCCTATTTCCAGAGTTTGTCAAGAAAATCACTATGTCAAGAATAGAGCAGAAACTATTGAGAATCCAATCATTTTCCTAGAGTGGCCTTTTGAATCTGATTTAGCCTTCTATTTAATCGATTTGAGTCTTTTTCATCTTGTGTCAAAACCTTGTCATAACTATCAATCTTCAATCCATCTTCAAAATGGCTAAGTGTTGTGAACTCATGTCCGCTATCTTTTGGGCATCTACTCATACATCCAGGGAACAGTCCCCTTCATTTACATCTAGTCCAAGCTTCAATCAACCAAACCTTGACAAGGTTGCGTCATTTGATCTTCTTGAATCAGATCTTTCTTCAGTTGTCTTCATCATATTCTTTTGTTTCACCCAAGGTTAATGGTGGAAACTAGAGCTTCCTCTCACAAGAAATATGGAGAAGTATCCCATCCCATACCTCTGAATACTCTCTAAGCTCCAACTCTTGAGCAACTCTACAATTCTGGTCTTTACAAAGATGACGGTCTTGGCAATTTTTGATTGAAATCTGGTTACGTTCCTCCTTCATCAACTCACGGAGGTAATCAACAAACTCCTCCTCAATCTATCCCAAGGAGAACTCCTACCATGTCTCAAGAAGGGACAAACTTTGGCTCTCAAAGAGCTCAATCTCAACATGGTGCACATCAGGAACCCACACCTGAAGAAAATGCTCGGTATCAAAATGACGATGACTTCAAAAGAATGATGAAACATTTCTTGAAAGAAGATAGAGAAGCATACTTTTTACAATTAGGTCATCAAGGAGTTAAACTTCCTCCCAAATTTAATGTTGAAGATATCATTACGCATGAGGAAGAAACTCCACTTACAGCTATGATGAAATAGATGCATGTCATGCAAGTCAAACTTAACAAACTTGAAAAAGAAAAGGAACCTAAGGAGTTTTCCATGGAAGCCCTATGCCCTTTTCCATTCGATAAAGACTTGTACATGCCACCATTCCCAAAAAGAGTGGAGATGCCTAAATATGATAAGTATGATGGACACTCTAATCCTTAAGATCATGTCAGAGAATTTTGTACACAATCTATGGAGTTCATGCACGAACCAACCTATCTGATGCGTCTCTTTCCTTGATCTCTGGGAGGAGCAGCCATTCATTGGTTCTCTAGATTGCCTTCTACTATCAAAACTTTTGAGGATTTGATCAAATTGTTCTATCAGCAATACTCCTACAACATTCAACATCCAATCACCATGATTGATATCTGCAATCTCAAACAATGTCCAGGAGAACCATTCTTGACATTTCTCAAAAGATGGAGAAAGAAATTCTCTCTATATGCTAGGCCTATTCCAAAAATTGAGAAGCTGGAAATCTTCATCAATAATCTTGTCCCAGAGATCAACTACCATTTACAAATGCAAGATCATACATCTTTTGATAATATGGTAGACAATGCGATCAAAATTGAAAAGGTACTTGTGAAAAAAGGAGACATCACACTTCAAAAAGACAAGTACGAATTAGGATCCAGTTCTAAAGACAAGAACAAAAACTGGAACAAGAATAAAGGCATCATCATAGATGGCATTGTTGATACCATCCGTGCCCCATCAAAGGCACCAGCTTTCAATCTAACTATTGGTACCCAAGCAATCAAAGCTTTAGAGAAAAAGGTGTCTGAACCAACTCAAAGGAAGACAGAATACAAATCTTGGTCCGTTGATAATAAATGAAAGTTCACTCCTCTTGGAGAATCTTTAGAATCAACTATGAGAACTCTTCTGGCTAATAACATCATCTCTTTTCCTAAGATCCAACAATTTGATCCTGACCCTAAACCAAAATGGTGGAGAGAGAATGAATTTTGTGATTTCCATCGGGGTAAAGGTCACAAAACTAATAATTGGTTACGCTTAAAACATACTATTCAAGATCTGATTGATAAGGGAGACATCATGATTAACAATCA
Source organism: Chamaecyparis obtusa (assembly GCA_027943335.1). NCBI lineage: Eukaryota > Viridiplantae > Streptophyta > Pinopsida > Cupressales > Cupressaceae > Chamaecyparis > Chamaecyparis obtusa. The sequence goes on from BSBK01001775.1 coordinate 356,648, forward strand.
TAAGAGCAATAATGATCATACAGCATTCCCAGAACCATTTCCAACACATGGTCAAGAAGTTTCATCTTCTCAACCTAATATGGGGGCAAAGGTCAATTATGCTTACCCTGGAAATAATGTTGTTATCAATATGGTTGAAGCTTGTCTCTCTGAGCATTGCAATGTCATCACAATTGTGCGAAGAGATAGAGATCATACTTCAACTAACGTAGTTACTCGATCACAAGCTTAGGCACATCTGAATGGACAAATCCCAGATTCATCAAATGTCCCTAAGATGCCCTTTAATCTTTCTTCCGCTTCCAAATAGAAGGTTATTTCTAAATCTTCCAATCCTAAAGATACGAGGCCAACATCTTATAGCATTGTTCAACAACTCCAACACACTAATGCAAAAATCTCCATGTTTGAGTTGCTTCGGATATCTCCAGCTCATAGAGCTATTCTAGACAAAGCTTTGCTCAGATCCAATGTTCCTGACAACTTTGATTTAGCCAGGTTCCAGACTATGGTTGGACATCTTAAATCTCCTCAATATATCTCCTTCTCAAAGGAAGATGACAACTCCTTGAGTCACCCGCATAACCAGCCATTGCATATAGAAGTCTTGATCCAGAACTGTAGAGTCAAATGTGTGTTGATAGATGGGGGCGCTGGCCTAAACATTTATTCTTACAGCTTGGTCACACAATTGGGATTTTCAGAATTGGCTATTGATCCTAGAAAGAAAATAACTATAAAAGCCTATGATGAAAAAGAAAGATCTTCTAAAGGCACCATTGTCTTACCTATTAGAGCAGGTCCAGTTATTAGAGATACTATATGTCAAGTTCTTGATCTACCTTTAACTTACAACATTCTTCTAGGGAGACCATGGATACATGAGATGAAGGCTATTCCTTCTACATTCCACCAATGCTTGAAATTTCCTTATGAAGGAGTAGAGGTCACTATTCCAGCGGATATGTCTACCACTTGCAATACATTGAAGGAAAGTGCAAATAAACTTGTGCCTAATAACAGAGAATCTTCCATTAAGCCAACCTAAGAAGCATCCACATCTAAAATGGAAGACATTGCAAAAGAGGTCAATATCAAAGAAAATGGTATGGGAGAATATACTATAGAGCTAGTCTTATCTTTGACATCTCTCCCTATCTCACCTAAGTCTTATGGGCAGTCTTGAAAATAGTCCAAACCAAACTCTAAAGAACCTCTTGAGGCATATAAAAAGAATTTTGTAGCAGAACAAGTCTCCAAGAAGGAATTTGAAGAGGATGAAGTTGTGCTTGCATGGCTATACAAAGATGAACCTGAATCTCAAGTTGTTCAAACTAGTGATTCTACAGTATCCAAAATCCCTTCTAAGGCATATGGTCCAGGAGATAAATTGATAGCTAAGATGGGATATTCAGGTAAAGGACCTCTAGGAGTCAGAAAAAAAGGTCTTGTGACACCTATTTCACATGCCGGTAGGGCAAACAAAGATATTGTTAGCTTAGGCTTTAAAAAGAAACCCTTCCACCTCAAAGGTAATTGTTCTCATGTCATAGAGTAGATCGCACCAGGAGAACCCCTTCTTAAGAAGGAAGAAAATGAACCATCAGATAGTGATTCAGATAGCTCAGAACTTATCCCTTATGAGTGTTTTCCTAAGGAAATCAAAGACCTCCTTGAAGCTGAAGATGATCCGATAAAAAGAATCAATGTAGTAGAAACACAAGAACCTACTATAGAGCAAGAGATAGTTGCAACACAAGAACCAGCTAATCTCGAAGACAATCAAATAGACAAAGAGGAAGGTGGTAGTTATTCTGAGATAGATTCTCATGAGTATGAATTCAAATCAGAATCTGAGTTTAACCCTTCTTGGGGTATTCATCCTGACTTTACTCATGTTCTTAGATTTCCTAGAGGCATAGATGAAGAATCTAATGACTATGAATGGGGAGCCATTCCAAAAGAAGATGAGCTTATTATAGAGAAACATGTTGATGTTATTTACCAATATGCACTTAAACCCAATGTAAGTCTAGAATGAAATGATGAACCTATCAAGTCTGATCCACCGATGGCTGAAGTGGACTCCCACAATGACATTGAGCCTATTCATGAATTGAATGTCTTAAGTTGTGATATCACCTTTGAAATTGAGCATCAGGTTAGGACCAATGATGACAGATCCATATCTGTAAACACTATCTCCCAATCTTTCACCACTTTGACTATCCAACATCCTGAACTTCTTGATCAAACCTCCACAAATCTGAGCCATGGTATTTATACCTTCCCAGATGACTATGCCCTTGCTTGCTACCTCAATGCAGTTGAGCCTATGAGGACTTCCATTAGTGAATTGAGTGTTAGCATGACAGAGTCAGACATCAAGTATCTTAGTCAGAAAATAAAGAATAAGAATAAAAAGAAAAGGAGTTCTAAGGGGGAAAACCACTTTGTGGCAGTCTCAAAACCTACAAAGGTAAAAATAAAAGATGCATCCGAAGGTGAAAACCTCTCTGAGGTGCCTAAGGATGAGATATTTGATGTCCTTTTGAGTCATTTATAGGACAGATCTCCAGTTCTAATTGAGCCCACTCAATCCATCAACTTGGGAACAACAGAAGAACCACAGTTGATTCATGTAGCACAATCTTTATCAGAAGAAGAGAAGCAAAAATTTACAACATTCCTAACAGAGAAGAAGATCAACTTTGCATGGAAATATTTAGATATGCCAGGGTTAGATCCTAATCTTATAATGCATCATTTATCTACAGCTCCAAATGTCAAACCTGTCAAAAAAAAATTGAGAAAGATGCATCCTCATGTTGTACTCTTGGTAAAAGTTGAATTAGAGAAACTCTTGAAAGCCGGATTCATTCGAGTTATTGACTATGCAGAGTGGATCTCTAATATTGTACCTATTTCAAAACTGGATAAATCAATGAGAGTGTGCACAGACTTTAGAGATGTAAACAGAGCATGCCCTAAGGATGATTTTCCATTACCTAACATTGATATGATAGTGGATATGACTGCGGGCTTTGACATGTATTCTTTAATGGATGGTTTTTCTAGATATAATCAAATAAAAATTTCTCTAGAGGATCAAGAGAAAACTACTTTCACATGTGCATGGGGCACCTTCTGTTGGAATGTCATGTCATTTGGGCTTAAAAATGCTGGTGCTACATATCAAAGAGCCATGACATCTATTTTTCATGACATGATGCATAGGACTATGGAAAATTATGTTGATGATACTTTAGAAAAATCTATGATTAGAGCTAAACATCTAAATGACTTGAGCAAGATACTAGACAAAATGGAAAAAATTAGTCTTAGACTAAATCCTAAGAAGTGTTCTTTTGGTGTCACTTCTGGAAAGCTCTTAGGATACATAGTCTCAAAGAAGGGCATTGAAGTTGATCTAGCTAAAGTAAAGGCTATCATGGAAATGCAACCTCCAAAGAATATTAGTCAAATGAGGACATTGCAAGGGAGAGTTCAATCTATCAGAAGATTCATATCACAGTTAGCAGACATATCACAACCTTTTACAAAAACATTACATAAAGGTGTGACATTTGTGTGGAATGAAGAATGTGAGAACAACTTTAATCATATCAAGAAGTATCTATCAAATCCTCCTATCTTGATGCCTCCCGTTCTAGGGAACCCTTTGATCTTATATGTCTCCACTACAGATACATCACTAGGGGCATTGCTTGCACAACATGATGAGAACAAAAAAGAAAGAGCTATATACTATATCAGTAGAACATTGGTGGCATACGAAAAGAATTATTCTATGATTGAGAAGGATTTTCTAGTTGTGATCTTTGCATCATAGAAACTGAGGCATTATATGTTAGCTCATACCACACATTTGGTAGCTAAAATTGATCCACTCAAGTACTTACTAAGCAAAGTTGCCCTCATGGGTAAATTAGCTAAATGGGTCATGCTTTTAAGTGAATTTGACATTGAATATGTTGAGAGAAAAGCTATAAAAGGATAGGTAATTGCTTATCAATTAGCAGATGCACCTATGATTGATGATACACCAGTGCAAATGGAATTTCCAGATTCCTCTATCATGACTCTTTCTTCTAGAGAATGGCAGTTATTCCTTGATGGCTCCTATACATAGAATGGATTAGGAGCAGGCATATTATTTATAACTCCTCAAGGATACTCTATACCTAAAGCATTCAGATTAAAGTTCCCTTACACAAACAATATTGCAAAATACAAAGCCTTTTTGAATGGCATGAAACTAGCGACTGAGTGGAGAGTAACAGAATTACACATTCATGGAGACTCACAACTTGTAATCCATCAAGTCAATGATGTGTACCAAACTAAAGATGAAAAACTCATTCCTTACAAGAGAATGGTAGATGATCTAAAGAAGTATTTCTTATCTATCACATTTGAGAAAATACCTAGAACAGAGAATAAGGCTGCTGATGCAATGGCAACGCTATCTACTCTATTACAGTAGCCTGAACATGAGCTACACTACGAGTTCCTGGTGGAAGCACTATCTTATCCTGCATATGATTCCCTTGAAACCCACATGATTTGCACTATTGTAGGTCATGATTCATCCAGATACAAAAACCTATTCTCCTATCTCAAAGACCAAAGCATCCCCGAAACCTTCAACCACCATGAAAAGAGCTACCTTATCCGTAATGCCTCCCGATATGTCATCATTGGTCACAATCTTTACAAATGAGGTCTAGATGGTATGCTACTTAGATGTTTAGAATGGGAAGAGTCTCAACGTGCGTTAGAGGAAGTCCATGATGGTATTTGTGGGTCACACTCAAATGGTTTAACACTAGCTTGAAAACTTATTAGGGTTGGGTACTATTGGCCTGAAATGGAGAAAGAGTCTATCAAGTTTGCTAAGAATTGTCAAAAGTGCCAAGTACATGGAAACTTAATTCATGCTCCAGGGAGAGACCTAATTCCCTTTACTACACAATGGCCTTTTCATCAATGGGATTTTGATCTTATAGGAGCTATACATCCTCATTCTTCTAATGGACATACCCATATAATCACAGCTATAGATTATTTTACCAAATGGGTAGAGGCAGTCCCTTTGAAGCAAGCAACTAGAAAAAAAATATCTATGTTCATATTGAACTATATCATATGTAGATATGGGATACCTCATTCCATAATCATAGCTAATGGTGGAAAATTCAAGAATAAAGATCTAGATGATTTATGTGCTAAGTTCAAGATTACACAACATTGGTCATCTATCTACTATCCTCAAGGGAATGGCCAAGCAGAGGCTTCTAATAAGAATCTATTGAAAATATTGCACCGTACAGTTAATAAAATAGGAAGAGACTAGCATCTCATGATCAATCTAGCTCTCTGGGCCTACAGAACAAGTATTAGAATGCCCACTAGGGCTACACCTTTCACTTTAGTTTATGGGTCTGAAGCAGTATCGCCTATTGAGGTTGAAATCCCATCACTAAGAATCAAAATGCATGGTCTAGTAACTGATGATGACTACAGAGTGTCTAGGTTGCAAGAACTGGAACTACTAGATGAGTGCATACAAGCAGCATATGATCATCTCAGAGTATATCAAAAGAGAATGTCTAGAGGTTACAACAAGAAAGTCAGACACAGAGAATTTCAAGTTGGTGATCTAGTCTTGAGAGAGAATCCTAAAAATCAATCACATAAAGAATGCAAGGGGAAGTTTGAACCAAATGGATGGGTCCCTTTGTTATCACTACTACTTTTGGCTCAGGTGCCTATCAACTCTCAACGACTGAAGGAGAATAGCTCTGAGAACTAATCAACGTTCTCCATCTGAAGAAATTCTACACCTAAGGCATTCAGTCTATGGTAAAATGTCCTGAAAAAAATCTTTAAAATCGGAAAAAGTCTTGAAAAAATGAACATCTTGGTGAAAACCTAGCAATAGGCACCTTGATGATTTCCAAAAAAAAATAAAAAATATCAAAAGTACAAAAAAATTGAAAAAAATGAAAAAATACAAAAAATGAGAAAAAGAAAAAGTGCCTTGGTGAAAACCTAGAAACAGGCCCCTTGGTAGCAAAAATAGAATCTTTGCCAAGATGGTGAAAACCCGGCAAATGGGTGCCACTTGTTTCAAAACGCTCCATCTATCAGTGCAATCTTGGTCTTTCCCATCTTTCAGTCTTGCTTTAGTTTGTACATATCTCCCGGTTTGTTTCTGCATTCCTATTTTCAATAAAGTTAGTTTGTCCACCAATCAACTCAAACGTCTGTATCCTATCAATGTTAAAACTTGGGGGCAATCAATGTCATATCCTATGGCCTCCAATGTATCTGAGATGTATCATATCCAGTCAGAGTCCTTTGAAGCTTCATCCGAGTCAGTCAGTCAGTCTCATCTCCAGAAAGGATTTTGCATCTACAACAACGCAATCAAACATCAAACACAAACTGAAAACAATCTATGCTTTTTACATGCTTTTATCTCCTTGTATGCTTACTGATTCACATTGCGATTTTTACATATTGTGTCCCTTCAAGCTCTTCGATGATGTCCTTTATAGGATTTAGAGAGTGATGACTGGGGGATTAATCTTTTCTTTGTCTTCTACTTGTATGTGAAAATCTAACAACTTTGGAAATTTTGTTTTGAAATGGTGTCCGACTGTAAGAGCCTCTATCTCAAATTGGATGGCCATGCATACCTTGACCATTGATACCCAGAAAATTCAAGGAAGTTTGATCTAACTATTGTCTTTTTGAGTGAGTTCTTTTTCCTATTGTGAAATGAGATCTTACCTAAGGATGTGAACGATAAAGGGTCACTACGGGTAATTCACATTGGATTTACAATGATCTCTTGACTGTTTAATGTGTTTATAATGCAAGGCGTATTCAAGTCATCACAATGTTTATGTTTTGATGCTTATACAAATTGTTATATCAAAATGGACATGATATTTAGGTCATCCTGGCATTTGTGCCTTGATGCTTATATCTAATCCGACATTCTGAAAACCAAATCAATATTCATATATCCATGGTTTCCTAATCAGTGGATGTTGTATTGATTCCTGCACATACAAATCGATATTCATATGTCTATGGTTTCACAACTAGTGGGCATTGTATTGATTTATCCGGTTACCTAAAAATTCAATGATGAAAATGACCGACACATGATCGGTGACTAGGTCCTAGGTCTTTGGTTGCATTTCATTCTGCATGTCTCCTTGCATCTTGCATGTTTGCATGATCTCACAATGACTAAATGAACTTCAATGCTTAAACAATTCTTCAAATGTCTCTTTAAATCTAACAAGAGCTGAATCTTACATGAAGGTCCATCCAATGAAATAACAAGTAGAATCCTTTTTCAGGATCAAAATTGAAATCTGAGATCATTTATATTGTTAACTGCTTGCACAATCAACCTTCAATCATCACAGAAATCTAGTATTCAACTTAACTGATTATCTTACATCAAACTATCAAAATTTCAACTTGGTCAACCATGGTCAACTCATGGTCAAACCTCATCAAACGTGGTCTTCTGGACTTCCAAACGATGCAGAATGCGTTCTCGAACGTGTTTAACCACTTCTCAAATCAATTAACATGCTTCCAACCTATCAACGTTGACTTTTCTTGTCAGATTTCAATTTTTATCCTGAAGGGGGCATGGTATTGCACATCATTCAAAGTCTTTAATCTAAATTTGAAAACATAGCTTTCCTCAATAATCAAGACAACAACCACGTCTAGTTGTTGATTCATCAAAAAGACCTCATCGCTTGGAGCAAATCAATCATCGCTCGAGGCATATCAGATTCATCGAGATCCATATCAATCTGGTATTCTCCTAATCTTGTAAACTATATCAATCTTTTGTAACCATCGGTTCATTAGTGTTATTTCCTTGGTTCTTCGTAACTGAAGGGTTCAAATGTGATACCAATGTGATTCTTATCGACAATCAGGTTTGGAATCAGTCACTCACTTCTTCGCAATCATAAGGTTCAGAATCAGGTTTTTTGACACTTTTTTGCAATCATCGATTCATTGTTGTTATAGTTAACATTATCTTTGGTCATTCAGGACCTATTATCTTCATATCAATTTCAATTCAGTTTTTGTCTCATATCAATATCAATTTCAAACATTAGTTTCAACATCATACATAGACTGTCTTTGAACCACTACGCTTCGCACAACAATTCAAAGAGGGGCAAAATGTAATACCCCAAAAATGGGCTATAAGTTCATTAATATCCTATATCGACACATCGAATGAAATGGACATCGAAGTCCTAACCTAAGGCACATCTAAACATTATCGAATCCTAATTGATTATCCTAAATTCTGCATCAGGGAATATTCTTAGTAATATTACTATTTATCCTAATTATCTTTAATTTAATGATTATTTGGTGATAAATCTTATTTATCCTAAAGTTTGATTAATTGAATATTTTAAATATTTAATTAATTAGATTTAATACTGCCACTTAATTATTTAATTGGATTTAATTATATTTAGTCCTAAATTGTATTATTCCATTTTGACAATAAATCAAATATCCTATGACTAATTGATTAAATTCTTATTTAATTAATTAATGTCAATTGTCAAATTTAATAATATAGTTTTTGAGTAAAAGTTTGATTTAATAATTGATTAACCCATAAATTAATTGTTTTATTTTTAAAAATCAGTTAAGTTGAGGATAAATCACTTTATTTATTTAATTCATGATTAATTATGCACATCCAAAAAATAGTTAAACTATAAATCAAAAAATCAATTCAAGTTGTTTTAAAAATAAACTCAACTCTCTTTTGAGTTAAAAGCTGATCTCAACTTCTGATTTTAATCAAAAAGTTGTTTTTGCATGATTTTTTGTGAATTAACTATCTTTAATTCCTTGTTGACTCAAAAATCAACTAGAGTGATTTATGGCTTTTTCCATGCATCCCCAAAGCCCTAGATTTCTATAAAACAAGGCTTCAACTCTTCACAAATCATCTCACAATCTCACAAGTTTTCATACTTACTCTGCCAAAATCAATCTCAGAATTTGCAAACTTATGCTGGCGAATTGGTATCTGAAGAATCTTGTGAATCAACCACGTTTGTGAGATCAATTTTGTTTTTCATATCAATTCTTAGAATCATTGCATATCAGTTTTTCATATAGATTAGATTTCATATCATTTTTCATCATAATTGCATAGAAAAACCAAAAATAAAGATTAATTTGCATCTAATTCATATCTAGATTTTGCATTCAAATCCTTCATTTAGGTGTCGTCAAGGTCACTGATCTCGGTCCAATCTGAGAATACATACTCACATCTACTAGAAGGCAGTAAATCACCTAGTTAGTTTAGTTTTCATTTCATTGCATGATTTTGATTTTAACTAACCTCTAATGTTTTACTGAAGTGTTGTGTCTATAGCTAGGTACAAAATTCACACACACACTTCCTATTCTATTATAATCCTCCTAATCACTTCTTCTAAGTCAACATTATCATTCTTCTTAATCATTTTAATCATTCTTCTAATCTAATCATCCTTCTGAGTCATCTTTATCCCCTTCCTAATCATTCAATCAAGGTCCTAATATTCATCCTGGTCATCCTTCTAATCTAATCACATCATTACCTTTCTAATCCAATCACCTTGTCAATCTTGTATCATTCAAATCTAATCCTCATTCAATTCATTTAAATTCCTCCAAATATCCCTCATTTATCTTCTAAATTTCATCATTCTAAATTTCAATCTATATCCATGTCATCTTCTAATCCAAATTCTCTTCAAATCTTCCACTTTGAACTTAGGAGAGAAATCATCATTTGGACTTTAATCAAATCTTGTCTTGATTGACCCATATCCAATCTTAATCAAGACTAATCAAATCAAATCTCATATTTAATTCCTTAATCAATCTTAGGTTGAAATATTTTAATCAAAGTGTTACATAGACCATCATCATTAGCAAACACATCTAATCAAATTATTACTTTGAGAACATTAGTCCCTCTCAAATAATTAATTCCATTAATCCTATCCTATTTTGCTTGGGATCACATGTCCATCTCCAAGTAGAAGAAGATCATCATCCAAATCAATCCTTTGTTTGCACCATCATAGGGTCTTGTTCCACCTAGGTTTGTCTCAAACCTTCAAATCAAAATCAAAATCAAAATCAAAATCAAAATCAAAACAATCAAGTCCTTGAGGCTCTACCCTCACAATCAAATCAAATCAAATCCAATCAATCAAATCCTCAAGGCCCTGCCCTCTTAATCAATCCAAATCAAAACAATCAATTCCTTGAGGCACTTCCCTCACAATCAATTTAATCCTTAATCCAAATCAAATCAATCAAATCCTTGAGGCCCTACCCTCACAATCAATCAATCAAATCCTTGAGGCCCTGCCCTCACAATCAAATAAAATTAAATATAATCAATCAAATCCTTGAGGCCCTGCTCTCACAATCAAATCAAATTCCTTGAGGCCATGCCCTCTCAAATAAAAAACAAAATCCAAACTTGCTCCTAGTCCTAAGTTCATATTTCATCCATCCTCAAATATCTCACTTCATCTACTCCTAATTCAAATCTTCATTCGCATCTTCTTCTAATCCAAATCCAAACCTTCATTGCAAAATCATGGATAAAGATCAACTTCACACAAATCTAATCTCACATTCATCTAACTCACACACTGACCAAAACAATCCAACTCCCACTTACTGTGACAATCCCATATCCCCATCTATTCCACCTCAACATGCCATATCCAATCCTAATACATCTCACATTTCTTCTCCTTCCTCTATCTTTGACAATGGAAATCCATCTCATCCTCCCACATTTACCCAAATCCATCATCCCCATCTCTCATCCAAAACCATGATTTTCTTTGCATGGATTGACAAGATAACAGTGAAGTGTAGATCCCCACCTCTAAATCAAGCTACCCAATCTCCACAATCCATGCACTCACCATCATTCATTCCAAGTCACCACACACCTAAATCTTCTAAGTCTCATGATTCCTTCACCCCTCCATTCACTTGAGTTGAAGCCTCCACTTCCTCCATCCCATCACTCTCCCAAGTCCAAACATGTCAAGACCTTGTTCCAAAGCATGCTACTATGGATTCTTCTCCTCCTCTATATCTTTGCATCTCTCCATTCCATACTTCCAATCCATCTCAAGATCCATTCATCCCTCTTAATCCACTTCATGATCCAATTCCTAATCCAGATCAAGACATCCCTTTTATCCCATCCATTAATGACTCCCCTCTGTCTCATGAAACCATCCCCTCTAGCCCATCCCATGATCCCCTTCCATCTCGAGCCTTAAAATCCACTTATCCTCCACTTCATGCAAATATTCCTTCTCTCCCATCCACTAATTCCCCTCCATGTCAATATCAAATCACTCCATCTCATGATTCCCTCCCCTCCATTACATTGTATGATCTTCTTCCCTCTCAAGATCCCATTATTCCTTCTACTCTGCCACCTAATTCTTTCCAAGGTCAAGGTCAAAGTTCCCCATCATCTCCATGTCATGATCCTCAACCATCTCAAGATCTTATCTTCCCTCCCAATCTATCCCAAGATCCTATCATCTCCCCTAATCCCTCTCATGATCCTAATCCTCCACCAAATCCTATTCTACATATCCAATCCATTCATGAACCCCATACACCTAGGCTCGCATCTTGTGTTACAAATACTAATTATCCCATTGAAGAATGAATGTTTCAAGATGTTGGTACCCCGTCTACTCCTTCCAAATCCCAAATTTCTCCATCTAAATCTAAACTTCCATATTCCCATCACTCATATTCTACGTCAATTTTGGGCCCTTATGTCCAAATCTCCATCCCCCCACCCTCCAAATCCATTTTGGGCCCCTATGTCCCTAATTCCCTCCCTCAAACACATCCATTTTGGGTCCTTACATTCCCAAACCTAATCCTTCATCCCCTCCATCCATTTTAGGTCCTTACATACATCCATCCTCCATATCCAAGTTCCCCTCACATCCCTAAGAAAGATCCACAAAGGCACACATCCTTGAATTCCTTCCAACATTCATCCTTCATAATTCCCTCCATAAACTCTTTAAACCATTCATCGTGATGCACCCATACCATGGATAATGGAAGCAAGTTGGATGCCAAAGTCAAAAAAAAAAAAATGCATCAAGCCAAAAACCCACACAAACAAATAGAAGGATCAAAATGTCCCATCTAAATGACATGTTTAAGAAAAGAAAAATATAATCCAAAAGGATGAAAAGTTCAAAAGGACACAAAGGCCTCAAAATGAAAAATTCAAAAATCACATGGATTCCCGGGCTACTCAATGACAAAAAAAGCATCTCAAAGAAAAATAAAAATTGGCATCCAACGTTGCTAATCCAAAATCTTTCTCCTAACTCATCCCTCTAAAAATCCTCTACTTTCCAACTCCATTACCTCCTTCATCTATTTTGCGTCCTTATATCCCAAATCCACCTTTTTTCCTCCAAAATCTCCTCCTCCACCTCTCCACCACCCTTCAAGGTGTGTGCCAATGGTGATCTTTTCATCTCTCCCATCCATTTATGTACAATTCTTCCATCTTCCCATCCATATTCCCCAATCCTTCCATACTCATCCACTCCTTTCATCCAATATTTTGCATAAGTCCCCATTCTCCTTCCCCTAGTCCATTTCCTCTACCATCTAATCATGCTACCAACATTTATGAGACAATATCCAAAATGCCTTGATCCAAAAAAAACATAGCGCAATATCACGCCACTCGATACTTGAGTCCTTCGCTCCATCTCCCTATCACATATCTATTATCTTCTAAAAGTTCACCTCTTCCATCCATTCACTTATCATCATCCCCTTGTGCCATACACTTGGGCGCAAGATCCATCCATCCTATGCTACCATATATGTCTTACATCTTTCATATCTACCATCCATCCTCTTATCTAAGTCCATCCTCATCCTTTCTCATCTTTGATCTTGACTATACTATTTATTCCCTCCTTCCATATACACCATCCATTTCCCTTACTTGTTATCCATCTCCTCTTCATTATCCTACATACATCCATCCACTTGTACGTATTTGATCTTGACATCCTATCCATATCCTCCATCTCATAATCCTTGTCATATTCACTTCCTCCATCCTCCATCCATAATCCTATAAAGCTCTATCCTCCTTTCCATGCCTTTGATCTTGATTATCCCATGTATTCTCCTCAATTCCATTCTATGCTTCTATCCATGTGCTCCCTACATTATACATTGGCAGTTTCCATCCATATCCTCCTTATCATTATCCTCTATCTTATTCATACCCCTCATCCTATCCCTCCACCTCCCACTTTCATCCCTTTTCCTTCATCAAAATAGATGTACCAAATCACACAAAATAGAATGATATCCGTGCATGCTTTGGCACATCCCTTCCTTCATTCCCTCCATGCATACTCGTACCCATCCCATTCATTTCATATGTCCTTTACCCACCATCTTTTGATTCCTTCTTCTACCTCTCATGTGGGGCATTTAACTCCTTTTACACATCGTCCTTGGATTCTCATCCCTCTTTTCCCCACCTTTTAATCCCCCATATCCTTTCACTATACATTCCCTCCATTTACCTTCCATCCCTCAACTACATTTTTTCCCCATTTCCTCTATCATTCCTTGGTTTTCCCTTGTCATTGGTCCCGATCCATTCAATCCTCTTCCAACTTCCCCCAATAACATCCATTTGTCATTTCCCTCTCATGTCTAATCCATTTCTCTTCTATTCCATCCACTTATTTTATCTTCTAATTCTTCCTCTCCAATTCCTTTATCTTCTAATCCCACTAAATCAAATTCATCTCTCTCCTAATCTAATCCATTTACCTTATTCCTAAATTCTTCCTATCAAATTCATTTATCTTCTAATTCCACTAAATCGCATTCATCTATCTTCTAATCTAATCAATTTCACTTCTTCCTACATTCTTCCTATCCAATTCCTTTATCCTCTAATTCCACTAATCACATTCATCTATCTTCTAATCTAAGATCAATTTCCCTTATTCCCACCCATTCACTCGAATTCCTCTACTCTCGTCTTATCCTCTCAATTTCCCTTCTTCCTAGATTCTTCAATCATATTCATGTATCTTCTCATTCCACTAAATCACATTCATCTATCTGTTAACATAATAAATTTCCCTTCTTCACATCCATTCACTCGAATTCCTCTACTCTCATCTTATCCTCTCATTTTCCCTTCTTCCTATATTCTTCTATCTAATTCCTTTCTCCTCCAATCCAATCCTTTCTAATCTATTTTCTAATCATCTCAATTTCCTCCCTTCCTATCATCTTCAATCCAATTCATTTCTACTTTTATTATCATATCCAAATCTTCCACTCCAATCCAAATAAACTTCCCCTTCACTCTCCAACCCACTCATCAATAAATCAAAAAATCCATAAAATCAAAAAAATAAAATAAAAAAATCCCAAACTCGTCCAATCAAGTGCAATCAATACTAATCCAATCAATCCAATCTTGTACATCAATCTTTAATCAACCCATCATCTTGACCCAAATCAACTGATAATCTATTGAACCCTTTTAATCAAATCATCATCATGGGATGTATCCTTCCCAAATCCTTTGGATGTGTATTGTTCTTATCGTTAACTTTTCCATCCTCAATCAATCCTCATCAATCAATCCATCAATTGGTTTTCAGCTTGACTAGGGGCAAAATTTTGGTTTACATTTGGATTGTTGTGCATGCTTACTTGTTTCTTGTCTATATTATTATTTTTTGCATTTATCATGGTATTTGCATCCTATTGTCATAGTGGCATCATGATCTTCCATATCATGGTGTCATAGGCATATGGTTGCATTTGACCCTTTTTAGCACATACTGGACACATTGTCATCTCGGTTCCCCATACCTAGGTGCATAGTGTTAAGTACAATATCAAACTTAGGTTGCTCATACCATCGCAACATGACTTTATCTATTCTTCCTTCATCATACGTCACCTTTTTCCCTTCCTTTCATACCCCTATCCATTTCGAGAGCACACTTGTGTTCTCCAAACCCGCATGTCCTCTCGAGGGGACATAACAATCCTTCTTCATCATTCTTCCGTGTCTGGGGCATCATGCTACTAGTCGTATCCCTTTTATCCACTATGTTTTAATCTTCTTTGATCCAACATCACTTCATGATGCTACATCAAAGAGGGGCAAAATGTAGACACCTAAAATTGTCCTAACAATTACCCTTATCCTAGCCAATTAAATAAATATTTATTATTTATTTAATTTTAGCCTTATTCTACCTTAATTAAATAAATTCACATTTATTTAATTACAGTCATCTTTATCCCTTATCCTTGATTAAATAAAATTATATTTATTTAATTCTATCCCATTTCCCCTCATCCTAATCCTCCATTTAATTAAGTAAATGATCTTGTTTACTTAATTAGTCCCTTCTTATCCCACTTGGAATTAAATATTGAATTTAATTCTATTTGAGCACATGGCTCCTAACTTTAACCCTCACCTAACCTCACTTCCCTAACCTAACCCATCATTCTAACCCAATTAAACTCACTTTCCCACTAATTAGTCCTAATCTCCCACCTAATCTCATCCTAATCATTTGCACAATCTTAATCTAAGGATTAAGAAATCCTAATCCAAACCCAAGTCACATGTGACTCTTACACACTCTTACAAACCCTTATACACTTGTCATTAACATGTCACTTTCCAATATCTTGGCTCTCCCCTTCTTTTCCACCTTTTGACCCATGTCATTGACATGTCATTTTCCAAAGTTGGTCACACATGTGTGAGCAACCTTGGTTCTCCCATCCTCTTACAACCCTTGACCTTTTTCATTGAGCCATCATTTTCTCAATTTTCTCACACATGTGTGAGCAACTTTAGCCCTCTTACACCTTCTTACACCCTCTTACAATTTTTCATGTACATGCCACTTTCAAAGGTTTCTCACACATGTGTGAGAATCTTTCCCCCTTTGAATAGTCAAACCCTAATCCACATGTCATCTACATGGCATCTACTTGGCCTCCACCTCATAGCCACCTCATTGATCTTGAAGAATCCTATCCCTTCATCCAACTTTGAATCCAAACCATCCATTTCCCTCAAAAGCATATAAATTAAGAGCTTTTCTCCTCATTTAACAATCCTTTTTCATGCATTGTCATGCTGCAGGATTTGAGAAACCACATACCCTCAACAACCAAAATCATCTACACTTAGTCTTTTTTGGGAGGTTTGCATTATGTTGAAATAGCTTAATCTTATTTGTTATTTCATTTCTTCATATATGCATGTTTTCTTCCATATTTTGAGGTTTGCATAGGATATGTTAGGATAAGCTTAGTTTGTTTAAGTTTATTTTTTTTTATGCAATACAATCTTCATCATACATGAGACTAATATAAAGAGCAAAAACATCACTTCTACCTCTGGGGATAGGTGGTTTTCCAATGTGGAAGATATCCCAAATAATGAGGTGGTGATCTGAGAGGGTGTAGGGGATAACCATAACACTAGATCCATTGGAATCCTTTATGAAACTAAACATATCCTTATGCACATAGAATCTATCCAATATATTATAAATTCTTTTTTCCCCTACTAGTAAATGCACCAAGTGAACCATATTCCCTTATTGTCTACCTTATTTCTAGTAAGTGGATAATAAAGTTTGTGCTTGTTCAACATTTTGTACCAATAAAACTTCTTAGAACCTTTCCAATCAAAATTACACCATCCATCTTATCATGTGGTCTCTCTACCATATTCAAGTCCCCAAAAAGGATCCATAGGATGTCATCCATTTGAAAATTCCAATTCCATAATTCCACCCCATCCCTATAGTCATTAGCTGCATAGACATAATACACTCCAAAATCCTTAGTTCCAACTTTAAAGATAACCCATACCATCCTTTTACAGGGAGAACATCTACATCTACTAATGAACTTGCTCCATGTAGGTCCCAGAAGAACAACAACTCCTCACTTTCCTTTATAGTGGCTGGTAGTAAATTATTTGGCATCCTTCCAAATACATTTCATATTAATGTCCAAATTGAATCCAACAACTTTGATCTTCTAAAGAAATAGAAGGTTTATGCCTTTATTCATTATTAAAAACCTCTTGATGATGCATTTTCTATTTGGGGACTCAAGTTCCCTAACACTCCAAGATACACATTTGGAATCCATGTATGACCTTTAAAGGATAGTGTCCATGGGATCTCTAAATTTCTTATAGAAAATAGGAAGCTACTTCCTAGGGATCTTAACATCCTTCTTATATGATAATGATCCACTAGGCCTACCCCTCTTCCTATTGATCTTGCAATCTGAGGTTTGGTCAGGTTCTACTAGTGTATCCACCACTTCCTCAATCTTGGTAGCTTTCTTGGTTCTAACCTTCCTATTCTTCTTATGGGAACCAAATATAAAACCTTTAGGCTCCTATAGAGTACTTTTGTAAGTAAAAATGACCCACTCCTTTATCTCCCCATCCTCTAAAGCCTATCCCTTGAGCTCACCATCTCCTCCCTCATGAAAAGGGATGTTACCTTCAGGAGTGGGGCTTGTAATAGTCATCAGGTCTTGGTGAGGCCTGAGAGGGAGAGGATCAATAGGGATAACCACCAAGGAATAATTGGAGAGGCATTACTTAGAATCATAGGCAAACTTCAAGGTCTCAAGACCATCATCAATCAAACTAGATCCCAGAATAAGATTAGTAGAAATCGTGGCATTATCTCCCTTTCCACCAATACCTCCAACACTTTTTCATTATCCTAGGCTCTACTATCTAGATTACCATTACTCTCCATGGGATGGGATAGGATGGGAAAATCACTTTTTTCAAGTCTCAAGTTATCTTTAGGGACCTCATCAACTAACTTGTCTTTTTTTGATGTTGCATCTTTTCCTATGTCTAGAGCTAGAGTTTCTTCTAATTTTTTCCAAATATAGTTGTTGGGAATTAATCCTTTTGTTCTTATGCTAATTAATCTTCCCATCAAGTCCAAGTTTTAGGGTATTAACTCCTGGGAGATCTCCCAAATCAAGGAGGGAATCACTTTTTTTTGCAACATTGGGGGTATATCCTTTATCCATGTTAATGGCTTCCTTAACATTGTCCAAAAAATAGTTGTTGGGCATTAATGCTTTTTTTCTTAGGCTAATTAATCTTCCCATAAAGTCCAAGGTTTAGGGTATTAACTCCTAGGAGATCTCCCAATTCAGGGAGGGAATCACTTTTTTTTGTAACATTGGGGATAGATCCTGTATCCATGTTAATGGCTTCCTTAACATTGTCCAAAGTCTTATAAATGGAGTCAATCTCAACATATGGGCTAGTCCCAATCAATTTATTAGGCCTATTTTTAGGAACATTGATTATAAAGATTTATTTTGGTTGATCTTGATCATTCAAGGCCACTTAGGGTTTTCCATTAGATTTAGGGTTAGGTTTGTTTTCATTTTTTAGAAGAGGGTAATTATGTCTCATGTGGCCCTCCCTCCTACACAAAAAGCAAGCATTGATGCCACCCAAGAACAAAATAGGGCAGGTCACCATGTGGTCATCTAGGTCAAATATAATATCACTGGGAAGGTCTAAGACTTGATAGATAGAAATTAGGACCCTTCCATCCCTATGGGGAAATAGAGAATTAGATTTATCCATCTTAATACATTACTAATGGGTTCCATATCCTAAGGAATCAAATTCCAAAGAAATGAGAGAATATTTCCAATTGTAAGCCATCTAGAGCATGAGAGTACTAGAATCTCCTCCTAGTTAGCTTTAGGGTTCCAAGAAACAACCCTAAACCAACAAGCCCCGACATTTATCCTTTTTAAAACTTCCTTCTAGCTATTAGGGTTAATGAAAAAAAATAGAAAGAGACATTTTTGAGGCATCTGACAATAAGAGAAATGCAAACCTATTTTCTTACCCTATATATCATGGAGCCAATTATTTAAAAAATTATGAGAAGGAATTTTAGTTACATCTCGAGCTACAAAAAATCATGGTGTTTATAAGCCTAAATTTTTCATTGTCAATAGCCATGGTCATCTGAAGGTTAGGTTTAATAACAATAGGGGAAGTAGATTGGCCCTTACCTCCATCTCCTTTGATTTCCAAGAAAGAAGCCTTTTGTTTGGTTTGAAAAATGAGCTTTGTTCCCTCTTGCAATGCAGGTTCATCCACGACTACTTGTTTGAAGGAACAAAACCTAGGCTCTCGTGCCAAGATATCATGTGAATTAGAAGTCTTAATGTCATCTCCATGGGTCGAAGTGTCCATAAAATATAATTAAACAAAGAGCAATAAATGTTGTAAATGGTTTGGCAGGTGAGGATGGCCTCCCACGCGCAAGGAAGGCCTCCTTAGAAGGAATGAGAGCTCAACAAGTTGAAGAGTAGAGAGATTATTATCTTTTGTAATTTGGTGGTTGAAAGATCAATTGGAAAAAAAATTGGTCCATTTTTTAATACATTTATTCAGTACATGAGATCAATTGGTAGAACATTTATAAAATGGTGGTGTTATCCAACAAAGGTTTCAATGAGAAGTTATGGCATCAAATCAATTGTACATCTAATTGTAAGGATCTAAAACACATTGAAATAAAACCTTCAAATAAGAAAGATAACCACTGGTGCAAGATAGAGAGGGGGGAAGAGTGTGAGAGATGGGGATGAGATAAAGAGAGACGACTAAAGATATAGAAATGAAGATGAAGATAGATATGGGGAAGAATATGGAGATTAGGAGAGAAAGATAAAAAAAAAAAAAAGAGGATAGATAGAGATGGAAGAGACAAATATATTTATTATTTATTATTCAACTATAAATTTATTTTAATATAGAAATTATAATATATTATTATATATTGTATTTTTGTAGACTATAAAATTTTAAATATATATTTAATATAAAACAACATTATAGAATTGTATATTTATGATATATATTCAATTATATTTTTATTTTATATAATAAAACTTTTATAATATATTCTTATTTTTATTTATATAAAATTAATTATAGGATATAATAAAATATGTTTATTTACAATAATAGAAACAAGTGTCACATAGTGGCCATTACTTGCCTTAGTCCTGAAACAAGATTGGTTGTAGTTTATACATATACAGGTTAATAACTTATTGTAGTGGATAGATGAGTTGGCATGACATAGTTATTTTAAATTTTAGTGAAAGTTGTAAAAATACAATTTAATTTAATTTTGTAAATGATATTGAAAAGTGTAAGGATTTTATCTATTTGATTTATTAGTTCTTATTTTAATTTGACAGGTTTGTGGATCTAAGTACAGTTGAAATTGAGTTTATAGTTATAAATAAATATTAATGAAATTCTCATTATAAATGTAAAATCAACTTTTAATATTAATAATAAATGAATTAGCTTAATTAATTATAAACTAATGGGTAAGTGCACAAAGATGGGGGACCCAAAAGTTGCCACTCAAATTTTTTGATCCCCCCAAAACCGCATGACATGTACCATATGCTATATGGTGCACACCTTATGGTTTGGTGTGTTGAAGCCTAAGGCTTGGGCACACCAAACCTATATGGCATACATCATATATGGTGTGCGCCATATGCAAAATATTATATATTTTTAAATTGCATTTTAAACCTTCATTTTTTTGTTTGCAACCACGAGCAAGAGGATCATTTTTTAGTTTTAAAACGATGTACAAAATATTAGAAGCCAAATTTTCTTTGTAGGTTCACTAGATCATCACAAAAATATTGCCAAGATGTTGAAGAGGTGAGGTCGCAAAAAAGATTCCTTCCATCTTTAATATGTCCAATGCACCAGCATGGTGCACACCTTATATGGTGTGTGCCAAATGTTATGCATGCAAGAAATACATCCTTTCGTTACCACTCTCTCTCTCTCTCTCTCTCTCTCAAACTCTAAACTTTGGTCGCTAAACCTTAATCCTATAAAAAAATTGCTACTCTCACCCCCATCTCTCTTTCTAAAACCTAAACCCCATTTCCCTCTCTCCTCCTCTCACTTTATTCATAACTATGCTCAAAACCCTAAACCCTCAATGCTAAACTCTAAACTCTAAACTAGCGCTTAAACCCTAAATCCTAAGCCCTAAACCCTCTTTCCCATCTCTCTCTCTAAATCATAAACTCCCTTTTCCTCTCTCCTAATCCTTGGGCCCTTAACCCTCTCCCTCATCTCTCTCTCTAAACCCAAATTCCTAACTCCTAAGCCCTCTCTCTCTCTCTCTCTCTCTAATATTTAAGGCCAAAGACTTCAACCCTAAACCCTAATCTCCATTTCTCTTTCTCTAAATCCCAAACCCTATAAACTAGTCTCTAAATCCTAAATCCTAAGACCTCTCTCTCTCTCTCTCTCTCTCTCTCTCTCTCTCTAAGATGAAAGACATCAACCCTAAACCCTAAGCTCCCTTTCTCTTTCTCTAAATCCCAAACCCTATAAACTAGTCCCTAAATCCTAAGCCTTAAGACCTAAACCCCCCCTCTCTCTATCTATATATATCTCTCTCTGAACCCTAAACTCCCTTTCTCTCTCTACCCCTTAAACCCTAAATCCTAAGCTTTAATCCCTAAACCCTATACCATAAACCCCATAATAGTACCTAAACATTAAATCCAAAGCCCTAATCCCTTAAGAGGATGACTACAGGGTTTAGGGTTAAGGGACTACTATAGGGTTTAGAGCTTATGGATTAGGGTTTAGGGAGAGGTGGAGAGGGAAAAAGTAAGAGATGTGGAAAGGGAGAGATGGGAGAGATGGAGATAGTATGAAAGGGGGAGAGAGGGCAAGGAATAAAGGGGAGACAAGGGTTAGGGCTTAGGTCTTTTATTTTAGGGTTTAACATTTTGAGATTAAAGAGATGGAAAAAGTGACAATGAGGGAGAGAGGGAGAGAGGTTGGGGGATGGAGATAGTTGGGTGAGATGGAGAGAGAGAATTATATATATATATATATATATATATATATATATATAAGGAAAAGAGGGACATAGTGAGAGGGATAAATGAGGTGAGGGTTTATGGTTTATCATTTAGGGTTTGGGGTTTGGAGAAAGAGAGAGGGTGGTAGAGAGATGGGAAGAGAGAGAGAGAGGGGGGGGAGGTGGAGAGAGGTGAATGAGAGGAACATATAGATGGGAAATACAGAGAAAAGAAAGAAGGAGATGGTGAGAGATGGATAAAGGGCGCTGAGAAGGTTTAGAGCTTATCATTTAGGGTTTGGAGAAAGAGAGAAAGGGGGTGGAGATGGGGGGAGAGGTGGGGAAGACAGAGAGAAGGGAAAGACATACATAATGAGAGGAAGATATGTTAGGAATAGAGATCTTTAATAGAGAGAATTCAATGCTCTTTATTTGTGCTATTCACAAATATTATCTTAAGACGATATGTATGTATTTATATATATACTAAATTATAAATGTAGATATATGTACTTTGTATGTTGTTGTGGTAATAACATGCACAATGTAATTGATATTATTCCATGACCACATACGATAGTATGTGTGTGTGTGTGTGTGTGTGTGTGATATACAAGTCATGTCTATGTAGAGACTTGACCGTACGTGGCTTAAGCCACGTAAGGTCATGTCTTTACATAGACATGCCCTTTCATTAATTGTTGTTTATGTATTTAAACCTTGGTAGTGTTGGTGTTACGCATAACTATCGTATGATAGTTATTGTAACACATATCTAATATATGTGTTACGATAACTATCGTACGATAGTTATCGTAACAGATAATCACCACTAAATCGGTATCAACTATGGTCGATTTCATTTGCAATGACAATTTATCAAACATATGGTATCTGATCCAATACATGTTAAATGTATTATATGTTATCAACTAAAGTCGATTCATTCTAGCATATTGAATGAATATATATATATATATATATATATATATATATATATAAGTCAATCAAATTGAAGCTATAATTTAACACTCCCTCTTAGAAAGAGAGGATTGATCAGAATCATGATCTCATGATGTGAGTGTTATTGAAATCCTCGACTCAATTTGGAATTGGATTTTTGTAATAACACTTAATCACTTTATATCAGGGTAACTGGAAAGGTATGGAACATAAGTTTAATGTACTCAACTTGATAGAAGAATTTATCACAATCCCCAACTCAATTTGGAACTTGATTTAGTGATAAGAAGTGGTGTCAAGATATCCGACGCATTCTGGATCAAAAACTTGAGGCACACATTATCATAATCCCCGACTAAATTTGAAACTGGATTAAATGATAACTTAAATGGGTCAAACTATTGTAGGTCGTCACCTCACAATAGTGACCTCACACACATGAAAGATCGTCACCTTTCAAAAATACACAATATTGCAATATTTTATTTTATTTAATTTATTTTATTCATGAATACATCAATTTACATAATAGAGAGATTTAATCTCAAAAAATTAATCACAACTTAATCATACCAATTTTCTTTCTGAGGTACTCGATTTTCAACTTCACAAGAGGCTTGGTAAACATGTCAACATTTTGCTCTTCAGTATTAATGTAGACCAATTTGATAATATTTCTGTCTACCATGTCTCTTATGTAGTGGTAAGGAATTTCTATGTGCTTGGAACGATTATGAAAAATTGAATTTACTAGAAGTTTAATGCGGCTTTGATTGTCAAATGAATTAATGTAGGCTTTAGGGGATTGCCAAACAATCCAAATAGTAACTTCCTTAACCATACTACTTCTTGAGCTCCCATCGAAGCAGCCATATATTTTGCTTCAGTAGAACTTTGAGCGACCATTGATTGTTTCCTACTGAACCAAGAAATCATTGTAGATCCAAGACTAAAGAAACATCCTGTAGTGATTTTATGATCGATTGAATTTCTATCCCAATCAAAGTCAAAGAACCCTTGAAGTTTTATCTCAACATTCTCGTATTTTAGGTCCATTCCAATTTTACCACGTAGGTATCTTAGAATATGTTTAGCAACTATTATGTGGATCTTCTTTGGTTCACACATGAAATGACTTAAAACATTTGTAGCATAGCAGATATTAGGATGAGTGTTTACCAAGTACAAAAGAGATCCAATTAGCTGTCTATAATATGAAGGATCTGTAAGTTCTGAATTTGCGGCTTCGTCTTTGAGTTTATGAAGATTTGTTTCCATTTTAGTGGTTAATGGTTTACAATCCATCATGCCAAATCTGGTTAAAATGTCCATGGTTTATTTTCCTTGATTTAGGAAAATATAGTTTTCTTTCTGTAATACTTCTAAGCCTAAGTAGTGTAACAAACCTAGATCCTTCATATTAAATTCATTTGTGAGATCTTGTTTGCATTTAGCAATAAGATGATCTTCTCTAGTTATTAATAAAGCATCCACATAAAGAACTAGAATTATGATTTCACCTTTGAATATTTTGAAGTATATATTAGGATCAGCTTCATTTTTGGAGTACCCTAGCTTGGAGAGATAATTTCCTATGCGTTCATACCAAGCCCTGAGAGCTTGCTTAAGGCCATAGAGGGATTTCTTCAATTTGCAGACATAACTATTACTGTCAAGAGTGGTGAAACCTTCTGGTTGTTCTATGTATACTTCTTCAATAACACCATTTAGAAATGCTATCTTTACATCCATTTGATGTATCTTCCACCCTTTGGATGTTGTAATGGCATTAATAGTCCTTATAGAAGTATATCGAGCAACCGGAGCAAAAGTTTCTTTGTAGTCAATTCAGGCCTTTTGAGAAAAACCTTTGGGACAAATCTGACCTTATGTTTTTCAATACTACCATCTAAAGCATATTTGATTTTGAATAACCATCTTGATGAGACAACTATTTTCCCTTTAGGTCTTGGTACTACTTCCCAAACATCATTTTTTACAATAGATTGATATTCCACGATCATCACATCTTTCCAGGCTTGACATGTTAAAGCTTCTTGAACATTAGATGGTTCAGATTTTGTAAGTTTTTCCATAAGTGCAAGATAGAATCTCTGATTTCTTGTCCTTTTACTTTCTTTAAATATTTCACCTGGTTCAACATTATTTTCTTCAATCATTTTTCTTGCCCATAGTGGCCTTTTCTTATTATTAGGAATTTCAACATCTTCAAGGTTAGATGAAGGGAGTTCATCATTTTCTATTATGTTCTCTCTTTGGTTTTTAGTAACGTAGTTCCCATCATCTTGAAAGGCATTCTCCCTCTGATTCTCAATTCATGATTTTCATCATTTTCTATAATATTCTCCCTCTGATTCTCATTTGATCCCTCTTTTGTAAGTGTAGATATTTTAAGAGCAATGTCTTCTTCAAATTTGATATCTCTATTAATGTCAATAGATTTCTATCCTAGTATGTAGACTGTGTATTCTTTAGTAGTTTCACTGTAACCAACAAATATTCATTTCTTTCTATAGGGTTCTAGTTTGGTTCTTTTCTCTTTAGGAATGTGAACATATACGGGACATCTGAAGATTCTTAGATGAATTAGATCTAATTTCTTTCCTGTAAAGGCTTCTTCAGGTGTAATGTTTTCTAGGATTGAGTGAGGACAGCTGTTTCGAATGTATATGGAAGTATTAGATGCTTCAGCCCAAAATGAGGTATGAAGATTTTGATCATGCATCGTAGCCTTGGTAGCTTGAATAATGGTTCTATTTTTCCTTTCTGCTACTCCATTCTGTTGAGGATTATAAGGTACTTTATATTCCCTCTTAATCCCAACAGAAGTGCAAAATTATTTAAAGTTTTCAGAGATATATTCACCTCCATTGTCAGATTTTAGAGTTTTTATTTTCTTTCCAGTTTGTTTTTTCACTAATGCTTTAAATTATTTTAATTTTAGCAATACTTAATTTGATTATTTGAGTTTAAGAAAATAGATCCAAGTTTTTCTAGAGTAATCGTCAATGAAAATCACATAATATGAAAATCCTCCTAGTGAGAGAGTTGACATAGGTCCACACAAATCTGTGTGAATGAGTTTTAATACAACTTTGGTTTTATGTTCACTGGAGGGGAAGGATCTTTTGATATTTTTTCCTAGAGCACACCCTTTACAAGTACTAATATGATTTTATTTTAGATTAGGTATAGCTGTAGTGATTTTCTTTATGGATGGAAAAATCCAAGATGTCCTAATCTTCTATGCCAGAGTTCATTAGAGTTTGATACTTCATGATGTAGAGATAATTTGTGACTATTGCCTAATTTATATAGGCTTCCATCCCTATATCCTATAGAAATAGTATTTTTAATATTAGTGTTCTTAGGCCATATTAGCACTTTATCTTCTTGGAATGTGACTCGATAGCCTTGATAGGCTAAGCCTGAAATAGAGACCAAGTTCCTTTTTATGCCTGGTACAAAGAGAACATCTTTCAATTGTAGGGTTACCCCTATTTTTAATTTGATTGAACAGGTCCCAATTCTTTTTGCTGGATAGGTGGAGTTATCTCCAATTTTAACCTCTTCAGAGGAATTTTCTTCTAGGATTTCAAATTGATCTCTGAATCGAGTTATGTGTTGTGATGCTTCACTATCGATTATCCAAGTGTTTTTGTTTGAATTTACTTCACTTGATAAGGCCAAGAAGAATAGGGATATTTCTTCTTCTTTGACTTTGGCTATTACTGCTTGAATTTTCTCTCTCTGGATAGAACCTATGTGTATGTTCAAGTTTATCACATTTATAGCACTGTACTTTGGATAAATCTCTATTTTTATGATTTTTTCTATAGTTTCCCTTCTTATGTTTCAACTTCCTTTTGTTGCCTTTGGAGTTTGAATGAGTATTTAGAGATTGAATCTCTCCTTTGTTTTCCCCAATCCCTCTTGATATTAAACGGGATTCCTCTTGAATGCATTCATTCTTTAGTTGATTGAACTTAGGTAGAGAAGGATGTCCAGTTATACATTGAATAAAGGATTCCCATGAGATAGGTAATCCTCTAAGAGCTATTAATGTTAACTCCATGTCATCAATATTGTTTCCAATAGTAGATAGTTGATCCCTTAATTCAAAAATTCTTAGGAAGTAAGACGTGATGGTTTCCCCTTTGTTCATCTTTAAATTCAAGAGTTTTTGTTTGAGAGTAAGTAATCTACTTGTATTATTAATCTCATATGTCTCTTGAATGGTTTTAAATAATTCATAAGCAGTTTTTAGCCTTGCTATAGAGGGAAGAATATGATCTTTAACGGCATCAATTATTATTTTCTTTGCTTTGTTGTTATGCCTTTTCCAAGTTGACTTATCAGGTTCATCTTCAGGCATCTTTTTATCCTCCTCAACATAGGAATCTAACTCGAGTTCTTGAAGCAATGTTAGGATTTGTATCTTCCATGAGAAGAAGTTTGTAGCGCCTTCAAGTTTGTCCTCCACTTTAATGTTGTTGACCATTATTATTTTCCTCTTATATTCTAATAATGAATCTGATATAATTCAGAATTTATTTATATTGATTCTTCTCTAGAGAGGCTCTGATACCATGTTAGGAATAGAGATCTTTAATAGAGAGAATTCAATGTTCTTTATTTGTGTTATTCACAAATATTATCTTAAGAATATATATATATATATATGTATTTATATATTTATTGAATTATAAATGCAGAGATATGTACTTTGTATGTTGATATGGTAATAACATGCAAACTGTAATTGATATTATTCCACAGCCACATACGATAGTATATATATATGTGATATAAGAGTCATGTCTATGTAGAGACATGACCGTACATGGCTTAAGCCACATAAGGTCATGTCTTTACATAGACATGCCCTTTCATTAATCATTGTTTATGTATTTAAACCTTGGCAGTGTTGGTGTTACGCATAACTATCGTATAATAGTTATCGTAACACATATCTAATATATGTGTTACGATAACTATCGTACGATGGTTATCGTAACAGATAATCACCACTAAATCGGTATCAACTATTGTTGATTTCATTTGCAATGATAGTTTATCAAACATATGGTATCCGATCCAATACATGTTAAATGTATCATATGCAATCAACTAAAGTCGATTCATTCTAGCATATAGAATCTGATCAATATAATCCATTCTGATATATATATATATATATATATATATATATATATATATATATATATATATATATATATATATATATATATATATATATATATATATATATATATATATATATATATATATATATATATATATATATATATATATATATATATATATATATATATATATATATATATATATATATATATATTAGAGGTAGAAATGGAGATAAGGTTTAGGGCTTAGAGTTTAGGGTTCAAGGCTTATAGTTTAGGCTTTTAGGTTTGGATAAAGAGAGATAGGGAGATAGGGGTGAGAGAGGGGAGAAGGATGGGTAAAGGGGGTGGGAAAATAGAAAGAGGGTGAAAAGATTAAAATGGCGAATATATTGGGAAAAATAGAAAGAGGGGAGAGATGTTGAAAATAGGGGGAGAGAGGGGGAGAGAAGGTGATAGAGAGAGGGGAAGGGATAAAGTGGGGGATGGAGGTGAGGGGAAAAAGAGAGAGAGAGAGAGAGAGAGAGAGAGAGAGAGAGAGAGAGAGAGAGAGAGAGAGAGAGAGAGAGTTTGTAAATATATGTCTATAAGAGGGGGGAGGATGTGTGGATGGAGAGAAACAACTAGAGAGATGAGACACTTAGAGAAAGAAATAGAAGTATGTAAGTGGATAGAGACAAAATTTTACATGAATAGGTGATGATATAGGGAATTGGGGTAATGATACATGGATGGAGAAGTGGAGACATAGATAGAAAGAGAGAAATTAGGAATGGAAAAGTCATGGCATGCACCATATATAGTGTGATCCATATATGGGGCACACCATACTTAGAACATTTTCTAAATATGGTGTGCACCATATATGGCGCATGCCACATAGGGCATGCTCCATATTAATAGATTTGGTAAACACCAAGCCTTAGACTTGTATTTTCTTTGGGCATCCAACCCAAAGGCTTGGATGAATATAACAGGTCTGAGACGTGTTAATCTAAAAACATACAAAAAAATCTCATATTTTTGTCAATGCTCCCCCTTAGGTTTGCACATGGCTTGACATAGACAAAATCAAACACCCTGATATTGTTAAACTCTATGTTAGTTATCTAACCATATAATTTATTTTGAATTTTGATTATGTTAAGCTTCCCATCTCTATTTTCTTCAATAAGTAGGTCCATTTTTTGTCAAAAACCTATGTACAGTATTTCAGGAATAGATTTTAGCTCATTCATCAAATTATGAAACAAATTACATTTTTAGAAACTAGATTCCATTCTACACACATTAAATAAAATGAGTTTTCTTTTTTTTATTAGTTTTCAACAATTTCTAGGGGGGGCATGCTCAAGTTTCATGTTTTCAAGATGTGTCCACTTTGAAAATTCATAAAACATCATACGTACATCAAAAAATATCCAAAAAAATTGGGATAAACTACATTATGTTAGCTAACTTCTCACCATGGTGATTAAAAATATTTAAAAAGAAAAGTTGACATTTTATGGTGACCACACCAGACACTATGTTATGTTTTTTCATAAAAATAGGACCACTTTGTGTGCTCCCCCTTTTTCAGGCCCTTAATCTCAACCATTTTTTTTAAAATAGTATTTTAGAAAATACTACAACTCTTTTTTTTGTCGCATCTTCAAATTTTGAGTGTAACTATCTTGATTTTCTCGTTGAGGTCCAAAATTTATGATTTCAAAAAAAAAAGTGACAACTTATACCCCCTTTTTAGTCCCCCGTCTTTGTGCACTTATCCTAATTTAATATTCAATGAAAATTTGCATCTCAATAATAAATAATAAATATAAATTTAATTGCATGGTGGGCACTTAATTTGAAAAGAAAATTTAGAGATCCTAAAAAATTGTCTAAACATTTGTTTCATGGTAATGGATCCATCAAAAACATTTTATTTAAAATTTCACATCTTAAAATATTACCCAATATTATAATCGATCAAAATTTTCACTTTCTAAACTCATTGAAAGTGAGAGGGTGTAGCTCTAATATGAATAGGAAACGCATAAGATCAGTACAAGACTAATAGTTACAAATTTAATGAAGTATTTATTAAACTTATTAATATAATAATATAATGAATAATTAATTGTATACATTAAAATTTAATTTTTCGTAGAGAAAAATGACTCGCAAAAGTTAGAGCAAACACAAGGAGCAGGTTGTTTGCAAGGTGGAAAACCCTAAGCTTATAGACGAGTAGATGAATCATTCTAAAGAAAATTGGGTGGATGATGAAGAATCCGATATACAAAAAATTGATGTTAAGGAGGAGATCGATCCAGATTTTAAATTCCTCGAAGACCTTGTAATTATTTTCTTATTTATTGGGCCAAGAATGGACTGGGAAAGAATAAGAATATGAAATAAGGCATATTAGAAAATAGAAGAAATCACCAAGCACCTTCCTATGGGCTTCTTTGTTGTATTTTTGCAAACAAAGAGGAGAGAAACATGATTCTTTAGGACGAACTATTGAAGATGGAGAAATACCCTTTGTATATATAGTGATGGAAACCAAATTTTTATCCTAGTCCTCTAGAACCCCATGAAAAACCATTTGGATTAGAATACATAATATTCCCATTGAATAGTGGTACAAGGAATGTTTGAAGAAAATAGGTTGATCACTAGACACTTTGATGGACACTCACATAGATACTATGAATAGTGATTCATATTTGTATGCCCAGATTAAATTTGTTGTTGTCAAATAGATCCCTAACACAATTAGATTGAAATTTGAAGATGATGTTTGGATTCAAAGAATAGAAGTGGAGGAGGAGAATTTTTTCTACCTTAGATGTCATGAAAGGATTCATACGGAGGATAATTGTCAACTTCCACAAAAGAAAATTGAAAGATGGATTCCTAAAAAGTGAAAATTGGGAAAGAAATAATAAACCAATATAGGGAGATCTCAAGGGAAATGGATCAAGGAAAAGAAGGCCCTACAATCAATAACTTGGAGGTCTTTTTTTTGGGCTGATCTAGAGGCCTCCAATATAAACTCAAGAACCTCAATACAATAGATCTCTTCACCCATTGGTGATGAATATTTGGTGACAAAGAAGGCATTTGAGGAAAAGTTTAGTGAAAAAACAAAAATAGGGTATCCCAAGGAACAAGGGGAGTCAGAGGACATTTATTCAAAGGATGATGAGCTTGATATATATGATCCAAGATTCCTCAACCAAAAAGCAATAAAATCTCTAGGCTCTATAAAAAAATGTAGAGGATGAAATACAAATAAATATAAGAGGGAGGCAAAAGCAATTGAAAAGGGACTTATCAGTGTCATAGATTTCCTAAAAAAGACCAATGAAGATTATATCATGTAATGTCATGGGTCTTTTGGCCCCTATCAAGAGGCACTTAATTAAGCACAAATTAGAAAATATAAAAACTGATATAGTTCAATTCCAAGAAACTAAAATTTGTGAGGAAGAAAGAGAATTTATATCATATTGTTAGGGATGGGAAGGTTGTTCCCTATGTTCAAATAGGTCTTAGTTCTATCTTCCTTCA
This sequence comes from Chamaecyparis obtusa, assembly GCA_027943335.1. Taxonomy (NCBI): domain Eukaryota; kingdom Viridiplantae; phylum Streptophyta; class Pinopsida; order Cupressales; family Cupressaceae; genus Chamaecyparis; species Chamaecyparis obtusa. The sequence continues at coordinate 388,476 of BSBK01001775.1, forward strand.
ACCACCATCAAGGATTATAAAGGTACACTTAGACCTGTAAAGCTAGGTGGAGTAGATGCCTAGTACCTACATAATCACTTACACAACAAGGGCTATATATGCATATACATATATAATATGTCAGATAACACAATTAGTGGAGGGGTAATTTTAACATCATGTGGCTCTCAGAAATGATTAATATAACATCCTTCCTCTTCACACAAACACATCATGGAAAGGATCAAATCATATAACATGAAACATATCATTATCTTAACCATCCTAAATAACATCTCTCAGATCATGGGTTAGTCCATAACAATATATCGTAAGCATAAAACATAATCATCATATAGTCATATTCATAAGTATAATATAAGTAATCAACATCAATGTATCCATCACATGCATAGATAATCAAATGACATCGTCACCAAGTCTTATAACATCAAAGCATCATAAATAGTCCATCACACACATCAATGTCTTTAATAGTCCTAACCACACAAACTGAAAAAGGAACATATAGAAGGGGTATTGCACTTGCAACAAATAACAACATGTTAGTCCAATGATTAACTTTTCTATGAAGATTGTTCAAATTGTCTTGCCAAAACCTACTTACTAGAAAAAGGACTATCTGAGACAGGAACTCCAAGATAAACAAAAGGAAGGGCCCCAGTTTGAAATCTCAAAATCCTAGCAATCCTTTCCTGAATGAGAGGAGAGGTATTAATTAATAAGATAGCAAATTTATCTTTGTTGACCTTTTTCCATGAAGCAACCATATAAATATCCAAAATGTTTATTAAATTATTGGGCTCAATAATTCTATCCACCCCCATGAAAGTCATGTCATAAAAAATGAATGTGAGAGTAAAGTAAAATTCCATTGCCCCAATTCTAACCCTAAAGCAATACATTCCTAACACAAGACTTGATAAATCTTCCTAACCCTTCCACCATTAATATAAACAAGGGAAAAGAATATGTCCTTATCAAAGGCCTCTAGATGCATTAAAAAGCTTCACAATCTCACTATTGATGAGGACAACAAAAGAAGAGGAAGTGATACAACTAATTATCCAACTAATCCAATCATTTCTAAAACTAAAAGCAATAAGAACTTTCTTTGAAAATGCCCATTTAACTCTATCATAAGCTTTGGCCATATCATATTTTATAAACATAGACTTCTCCTTAGAAGTTTCCATATAATGAATGGCCTCAAAATTTCTGATAATCCTATCAATAATTTTCCATCCAACACTAAAACCCCCTTTCTCTTTAGAGATTAAATTATTGAGCCAAGGTTTGAGTGTTTATACAATCACCATTTTGATTACTTTATAGACTGCATTACAAAAATTTATAGGCTGAAAATAATCTATAGAATGATCTCATTTCTTTTCAGGAATAAGGGCTAAGAATGTAACATTCATGCCTTTCAATATATTCTTATTTCCAAGAGATCAAATTTAACAATTTCCTGAAATTCTTGATAATTTTTTATAGGAAAGTTGTAAGTACCAAGAGCTTTACCCTTCTTCATTCTAAACACAAACTTTTCAACTTCAAAAAAAGAGACGGGTCTCAAAAGGTCCTCATTCATCTCATTGGACACAGTAGATGAGATACAATCAAGCATCATACCTTCTTCCACATTGGTTGGGAGAGTCCTTGGAAAACAAAGATACAAAGAACTTATTAGACTCTTGATAAAACTCTAAAAGAAGAAATATGAACTTACATAGAGGATATGAGGGAAGTAATAGAATTCCCATACCTCATATCCTTCACTATGTTATGGAAGGATTTCATATTTTTGTCACCCTCTTCGAGCTAATAAACTCAAGAGTTTTTCTTCCAATAGATCTCTTGAAACTCCCATTCCTCTATTTCCTTTATTTCAATAGACTGCTCTTTGTAAAAATCCTTTGATAAACCTTGATCTTTGATTTGGCATGTAATATCATCCACTCAAGATTGAGTGTGCACCTTTTTTGAGAAGATATTGTCAAAACACAACCTATTCTGCATTTTATTTTTATACTTGACAAATTGGAGTTACTTGTGAAAAAAATACATAGTAGTTACATAAAGAGCTTTCCCATCATGCCACCAATCAAGAATAAGGTCATAGAGGGAGGAGTCCCACAACCACATAAGCTAAAACTTAAAGGGATGATTTTTTGAAACTTTGAAATGAGCAATAGTCAACTTAATCAATCAATAGTCAGATCATTTCCAATCTAAAATCATAGAACTAATTACCCAATTATCACCCATTCAATAAAAAGAAACAAAAAATCTATCTAATCTCTTAGTTATATCTTCATATCCACATCTTCTATTATTCCATGTAAATAAATAATTCATAGACTTCACATCAATAACTATCAAAAAATCATTATTGTCCCTCAAAAGACCCACAAAAGGATCCAACATAATATTTCCTCCCCTTTCCTATTCCAAACTAGCCACTACATTAATATCCCCTACCGGGATCCATGGAAATAAAGGGGCAAGAGAACCAACATATCTAATATGAGTCTAAAGAAGATACTCTCTCAAAAACATAGTTGGAGCATCAACATTTGCAAAAAGGAGGCTCTCACTAGATTCACAGCTAAAAGAAACCATAGAAATAGTTCATCTACAAGAAATCCACCATAGTGGAACAAGCTTGCATGGGTCCCTAAGGAAAGTCATACCCCCTTAACTACCTTGGGCCCCAATATGCTGAAAATGACTTCAAGCCCAAATTTTAGAAGCCCTATTCACCATACCTTCTATTGATAACGTAGTTTCCTAAATAAAAACCACATCATAAGAATGTGAACTGACTCATGAATATCATTTTGTATAGTGGTGCTATTCAACCACCTTCCATTCCATAATAAGATGATTATTTCTATGATGAGAAGAAATGAGAGTCGATAGTCTTCACTGAGCTAGATTCAACCAATGTCTCTCTAAGAAAACTTCACCTTTTCCTAATCTTTCTTTCTCAAGGAATCTTCCCAAAAAATACCCTTCTTGAGAAATTCTTCTTTTAAACCTAAAGCAGGTGGGGTAACCTTTCTCTCCTAAGACTTTTTCAAAGTAATTGTTAAACTATTATGTATCCTAGACCATCCTTCTCTTCTTTGCCTCCCCTTGTCTCCATGTCACTAGAAGTCAACAAGGGGATTTCAGTGTCTATTTGAACATCCCCAACTCCTTCCTATAAAGAAATAATAGTATTACTATACTTTACACCCTCTACTTGACTTGTACCCATAGGTATTTGGTAAATAAGAATACCTCCAAGAACCTCATCAAATTGATCCAATTCATTCAAAGCATCAAACTTGTTAAACACCTCACCAAACTACCTATCGACCAAACTTTTCTTCTTCCCTCAACACTTATTATGGGTTTTAATAGAAATGAAATCTATTTTACCCTCCACCATATAAGATCTCCCTTTTCTTATGGGGAAGGTGTGGGCCTTGACTACATATTGCTACAGGGTTAGATTTGGAACACATCCTCTAGAAATGACCATATTCATGAAGAAACCAACATCTAAATGGGAGAGTTTCATAATTTATCTATTGAACCCAAGAAGTGGAGCCCAACTGAATTTTCATTGAATCCAACAAGGACTTCCTTAAATTAATCTCAGTATAAATTGTCCATGGTTTATTAAGAAGAAACCACAAATTCGCCAAGCAAAAGCACAACCAAGTGAAAAATGTCATATCTCTAAACCTTGAGTGAGAATCGTGGTAAACGGTAACCGGACATAATAACCCAGCCAAAATAACCTTGGACACAATAACCCCGCCATAATAACCCAAGGACATAATAACCTAGGGTCACAATAACCCATGGTCAAAATAACCCATAGTCATTCTAGATCAAGTTAGTATGCTTAAAAAGGGATTGTGAGGCACCGTAGAGGATATCTAGGTCATTTTTAGACCATATATCCATTATATACCCCTAAAATAGCCTTAAAACATCTTTAATATGCTTAAATAACTTATAAAATGGTAAATAATTATAGAAATAAAGACAAATTCGTGGGAATAAGCTAAATAAGAGTTATTATAAAAAGATGTAAGTCAAAAGGCATTATGAAGAGGCATTACGAGGATATATAAAGTGGTAGAATTAAGAACTTAGAGAAGTAAAGGAAGGAAGAAGGGGAGAAGAATGAAGAGTGTGTAGAGTGATAAGAAAAAGATAAATCAAAATTCATAAAAAAATATAATTTTAATATAATTTTTTTAACATTATATTAAATTTTTCTAGGGGTTTCTATAAAGTATACAAAAATAAATATACTTTTAGGGAATCAAGAAATTATTCATAAGTATACTGCAACCTGATCTAAACCCAAAAACTATACTTATTGATTTTGAATTAGGTTTCAAGGGAGCTATTTCTGAAATTTTTCCAAATGTCACTATTCGGGGATGTCTTTTCCATTTCTCTCAGTGCTTGTGGAGAAAAGTTCAAGAAGAAGGTCTACAAACATGTTACAGTGTCGATGAAGTATTTTCATTTGAGATCAAAAAACTGGTTGCATTAGCTTTTGTGCCTCAGATATATGTAATCAATGCATTTGAAATACTTCTACAATCTCTTTATTATATAGAACATGAGGAGACTTTGCAACCCATAATTGATTATTTTGAAGACACATGGATTGGAACTGCTATTCAGCTATTCAAGATGATCTACCTAAAACCAATAATTCTATTAAGGGATGGCATAGAGGATTTAGTGAATTGCTTCAATCATCGCATAGCTCAATCTGGAAATTCATCAAAGCAGTGAAAAAAGAACAGGGTCACCAAGAGAATAAAATAGAGAAATATATGGTTGGACACACTACACAACCAAGCAGGAAAAAATACTGTGAACTCAAAGAAAGACTAAAAAGACTAGTTGATGGTTATGACAATAATAATATTTTAGATTATATAAGAGGCATTGCTCATAATTTGACACTTTAATTGAAAATTTGAATAAATTTTTTTTTAGAAATATACTTGTAATTTATAAATTTTGTTTTCCTTTCTCTATAATCTTATGGGGTTATTTTGTCCGTGGGTTATTTTGACTCTGGGTTATTTTGGATTGGGTTATTATGACCCTGGGTTATTTTGTCCTCGGGTTATTATGGTTGGGTTATTTTGTCCAGGGTTATTTTGGCCGGGTTATTATGTCTTGTAACCATGGTAAACACGTCCAAACTAAAACTCTTGAAGGCAACTCCTTTGTAGGGTTGAACCCAATATGTCCACCATCAAAATATTGATTTTTATCTGACATACTCAATAAGACCACCAAAAAGTAGTTATTCGCTGCCAGCATTCCCTCCATTTTGCCTTCAGGGTTCCATGTCTGGTGAGCCCAAGATTCTAAGAAAGGAAAGGAAACTTGAATACCCATAAATTTGCAAATTAGGGCATGATTTATCAAATAATCAACATCTTCTTCCACAGTTGTAGTTTGAATCACAAGCACGTGTTTATGTTCACTTCTCACAAGACACCCTTTTACATTCGTCATCAAAAACACCCCTTGCTGAGAGTCACTTATCCCAAAATTCAAATTCTATTCCAAAATTTTCTTGCAAAATCAGAGAAGAAAATCATCCAATCAAAGCTACCCTAAAGGAAATACTTTGAGACAAAGAGGAAGCTCCAACCTGGGCTATATGAACCCCTCAAATACAAAATTCAGACTCCACCACCACTACAAACAAACTCTAATGAAAAAATAGAGATATAAAAAACCACACACAAGAGACCACTCCAAATTGTAACAAAAAAGTTGAACCAAAAATCCCCACAGAGAGGGACCCTCGTCCTCACGTGTTGCCTCTCAATGCCTCACCACCTGGGCCAAAACAAAAATCACCTCTAGATCACACCCAAACATAAATGGAACAGAAAGAAGTCATGATAGGGAAAGAGCTCTAGTCCATGCACCATGCAAGACCAATAGCCTATTGTCATTTTCATCCTTCTCGTAGAGGCTAGTTAATATCAACATGATATGTATTATATTTTTATTGAAGATTATTGGAAATATCCCACTCAAAATAAATCATTATCCTTGAGTATTTGTAGCATATTTCTTACTCTATTATTTTATCGTGCATGTTATTTCATTATAAGTGTTATCAAACCATTATCTTGGAATCCAAAAGGTAATAAACATGGCATTTTTTTCAATTTAGGAGATAAAATTTAGAAACCCATATGTCTCTTAATTTGAAAAAAAAAAATTAAGTTTTTGAGTGTTGATCAATAAAAAATAGAATCTGCTATCATCCAAATTTGAGGTTATTTGGAGTGTATTTGAAGGAATTGTTTTGAAATTAGGATTTCCACTAAATTCACTCTCTAGGTAGGACATGTATCCATTAGTGTGAAATAAAAGAAGTAATGGATATAATCAAGTTTGAAATGAAAGAACAATGAGAAAAGGCAATGGTATAACTCCAAGAATTATTTTGAAAGATAATAATGTTACAACCAATGGAACAACATCAAAACCCACCAATCAAGGTGGAATATTTAAAGACAATATAATCCTAATCCAAATTCTAGTGATTATACAAAATGTTGAAACTTGTTATTGATAATGGACATGTGATAAGAAGGACATGGGAAAAAAGTAAAAGAATTATAAGAAATAAAGAAATAGAATACGAGGAAGAGTCAAAGGCTCCCGCACCACCAAATTTACAAGCAATTAAGACATGGTACTCAATGGTTTCTAAGGATGCACCACAAGGGTTTCCTCCCAAATTAGATTGTTTTCATGTCATCATCTATTACCAAGGCACTATCTGCCATCCATCATATATTCCTTGATGGTATTCCTAAAGGTTAGGGCAATACAAAAACACATTCAACACTACTAGGTGATAATCTCTAGTCTTAAAGAGAAGAAGCCAATGGTCTAGAACATAATGAATAATACATTCAATTTGTATAGAATTACAACTAAGAGAGAATTGCTAGAACTTAATGAGGAAAGAAAAACACTTTTGGAACCTAAGAGAACCCTTCAAAATTACATTAAGAGACAACAAGTGAAGATGATCAAATGGTATCTAATCCAATAGAATAAAATGGCATATGAAGATGTAACATGGGAAGACGAAGCATTCTAGACAATAAATGAAGATGATCAAATCGTATCTAATCAAATAGAATAAAATGGCATATGAAGATATAACATGTGAAATAAAGTATTCTTGCAAAAGAACCTAAGAACCATCAATATTAAGAATAATATTACTTTTTGTGGCAAGTACACTATTCCCTTTATTATAAATAAAGATATATGAATAACTAATTTGTAACTAACATATCTCTTAAATAAGTTTTATGATCATTTGGAAAGTTGTATATATGTACTTAATTTTGTCTTACGAATAATTTTCCATAATATTAATTAATTTTATTATAAATATTAATAATATAAAATAATTGATAATTATAATAAATAAAATACACCATTTCAGAAGAGAATTACATAAAGTGGTGTAAACATTAAGTCAAACAATTACCTAGCATATGGCGGAAAAATATTTAAGTTGTGCTAAATTTCAGCATAATTTTTGGATGGTGAGTCGATGATTTTATTCTCTGAAGGCGAGTTGTATCTCATGCGACAGTATAACACCACACCGATTTCTTTGGATTAAATTTACAGTTTGCACGTCTAAATATTTAAAACACAGTATTGTTTTGAGGGTAGGTTCGTAAAGAAGAAATGGGCATGTAAAGTGATGAAAGGAATTTTCTGATCAATAAATTATAAAAGTATAGGGCTCAAATATAAAAGTAGTATTGACTTTTTGACGGTTAATAATTATTTTCTGTATTAAGTGTAACCCAAAGATAAAAATATAATAGATAAAACTAATAAATATTTGTTTGAATAGAATAATTAACATCAAAAGATAAAGGTGAATAAAACTAATAAATAGTTTATTAAAATAGAAGAATTATTAACATTTATTAAGAGAAGAAGATTCGTTTTTAAGATTTTTTATTTGTAGAATGATTGTTCAAACATTAAGCTTCTTAGTAGTAGCAACTTGAGTTTTGCATATACTTATCTAAATATCATAGTGATTTTTATACTTGACCTGAATATCAAAGTAAGCTTCACATTAAGAAAAAGTGTTCTTAGATTTAATTGTCACACCATGCAAGGGTACACATTCTTTCTTGCATTCTTCTTTAGGCCTTTCCCATGTATTGGTTCACATTGAAAACAGCATGAGATAGTTCTCAATTGAACTATATTAGAATATTTTTTGTCCAAGACACGGTTGCCCCTATGTAAGTCATTTGTCGATGATCATAAGTGGGGTCAATTTTTTCTAGAATTATTTTTTTCTTTAATAATTTTTCCCACTCAGAGAATTTATTTGTAACAAAGATCTTTATTTTTTTGTTATTTTTTGGGAAAATACTTAGGTGAATGCTCCATTTGAATGAATGTTCTATTTTCTCATCTCCATAGCATTGTGTTTCATACAATAGTTATTTCTCTCATTCAAGATTTCTTTCATGAAAACTTAGGTCATGTATATGTCTCCGTGTGTTCAACTTTTAAAAGATAATTTGTGAGACGCAACATAACAATGGCCTCAATAAGGAAGGTACTTATTTCAACAAAAAAAATCTCATAAGGGATTTTGAATTTGAATATACTTGTGATGATGTGTTTTTGAATCCTCTTTATTTGCATCCATTTTACACTAAATTATTACTAGTCCACAATAGTTCTCTCATTCAAGATTTCTTTGATGAAAACTTAGGTCATTTGTGTCTTCGTGTATTCAACTTTTAAAAGATAATTTGTGAGATGCAATATAGCAATGGCCTCAATAAGGTACTTTTTTCAACAAGAAGAATCTCATAAGAGATTGAAGTTTTAAGTTTGAATATACTTGTGATGATGTATTTCTAAACCCTCTTTATTTGCATCCATTTTACACTAAATTACTATTAGTCCACAATACACAATCAATAAAGAATCACTAGAATAACTAAATGCTCAAAAAATAACCATAATAGTTTTCTAGTATTGTGAATCCACCTCACTATTTCTATTTTGCAAAGCATATATAACTATTCAAGATGAGCTTGTTGAACTTGATCCTACTATATCTTTATTTTGTTTGCTCCTAGAATATACATTTCAAAATAAATATGAGCTCCTTATATGGGTGTGAACCCAATTAGCCACCTTTACCAATCAAAATAAATAAATAAACAATACCCTTCAAAATGAGCCTTAAGGTTTAAAAATGAACCCATTGTGATGAGTGAAATATTACATATAAAACATTGAAATTGACTCATTTTGCTAAACTATAAGGTGACCCATGATAATGTTTAGAGAGGATTACAATTATGTCTAATCTATGAGAAATATCTTGTAATTAAGAATTAAAAATATTAAAAATATTTTTAAAAAATTATATAATATAACAATTGAGATTGTTTTTGATAAATTAAGCAACCTAATGGGAAGGGCCTAACTCACCCCACAAGAAGATGAGCGAGAGCTTAAAGAGCAAGTCTTCCTACGCCATCAAGCAATTGTCCAAGCAATACTATCCTTAGCCTCCCCCACAATGGAAACTCCGCTAGGGCATCTATGAGCACAACGATCAAAGTGCTGAAGAAGTTGAGCGACTCCCCAACAAAGGAAACTCCGCTAGGGCATCTATGAGCACAATGATCAAAGTGTTGAAGAAGTTGAGCATTGCCAATAGAAACTTGGTGTAGACCAGCAACATAAGCATTACGAGCATAAAGGTCCTTGTGGCCATAGGGAGTTGCATCAACAGAAATAGGAGCAACAATCAAAGATGCAGTTGGAGGAAGACGTTTCATCTTCATCAGCAGCCTACAAGCCCTTAGAGAAGGAATCAGAGAGAATTATCGAAAGTATAGACTGCCAAATGAACATCACTTACATCCATCTACCAAGTAGTAGCACCTTTTCGTCGTACAAGAGCGTAGTTAGTAGCCATGTGCCCAATGGAGAAACATTGCCAACAATAGAAGGGAACACCCTATAATCCAACCCCTAATTCCATGGCCTTCATGAGCACCACATCCCCTGAAGCGATTGGTAGATATCCATATCAACCAAAATGCAAGCAAAAGTATAATGGCCCATAATAGTCATAGCTTCATCCACCTTCAAAAAACATCCAAGAGAGTTTATGATGGCCTCAAAACAAGAATCTCCCAAAAATGGAGAGAGAAATTAGGAAGGCAAATCCATATTGAACACACTTTGAGTGGTTCAGTAAGGAGGGTTGGTGAATATTGTCCAAGGTTTGGCAGAAAGGAAGTGATTCTCTCAAACCCGCAACTTGTTCAAAACCAAATCACAATCTTCAACAGAAAAAGAAGCAATAAAAAACACGTTGGCACAATGGTAAAGTTCAATGTTACCAAAAAGTAAGGCTCTCCAACACGAGCAACACAAGCATAGCTTCTTCCACCACCACCAACAAATTTTGGGGGGTAAACCCATCCTTGACAGCTCCAGGGCCATAACCACCAACACATAAAATATGGGAACCAAAGACACTACAAGGGACCTAAAAAACCCATAGCATCCAACCCAAAGGAAAGAGCCCCCACATTCAATGACCACCCAGCATTAGAATCCCCCACAACACTTGCAACAATTAAAGAGGACACCTCAACCAATGCAAGAGTTGCATAGAGAAACGGAAGCAAAGCCCTAAGATTTAATCAAGGAGTTTGAAATATGACATGGGCAAGACGGCCAACCATTAGCAACGTCCATCATTTCTAAGCAAGAGTTGAGATCGCTAAAAATAATGTGAATTAAATCTATTTTAATAACAATTTCATGTTATATGTATTCAACTTTTACTTAGTTTAAATTAGTTAGTACATTTTATTTACAACATATTTCATTTTTCTTTAGAAACTAACATGCTATCATCAAGAACCCTTGTTGTGGACTGTTGTCCCTTGGTGTTGGTTTTTTTGGTGGGTGTTCCCTCTTGTTGTTTTGGTGGTCTCCACTATCTTTTGACTTGTTGTACAAGGTTTTGGGTCCTTTCAAAACCTGATTTGACTTAATCAAAACATGCTATCATCAAGGATGTAAGAGAAAGTATAGAAGAGCCCAAAACAAAAGTGGGCTTCAATTGATATTACATGATTGACAAAAGTTATTTCAAAAGGAAAGAAGCAAGTGATGAGTGCAACAAGAATTAAGGTGTTCCCTAAAAAAGTGGATCAAAACTCAAGAACAAGGAAGAAAAGAGTACCAAGGATATTGGAAAGAGGAAAAAGGCCCAAATTGAAGAAACGTAAAAACACACAAACAAGGCAAGTAAGAAGAGCTTCCATGCATGTTAAAAAAAGAATAGTGGAATATAAATTTAAAAGAGAATTGCAATCATTTTAAAATTCAAACAAGAAATAAAAGTAGATAAGAAATGAGTTGGTAGTTTGTTGGTTTTCTTTTGGTTTAAATAAACACTTTAAATGTAAATACGATAAAGGGTGTAAGAATAGTAAATAAGTGTTTTTTAATATTTTTTTTTAAGGAATAAGTGTTTTTGTACTCGTTTACTTTTGAATCTGGTGCCATCTCATTTCCAATACCTTTGGTTCTCTTCATGGTGGTGCAATTAACATGCAAAAACCTCTACAACTTATAGGTTTGAATTCTAAAAAGGGGCGCTTATATTTTGTTTGGAGGATATGTCTTTTACCTATATTGATACCTGAGTTCTTGTTAAAATTTGAATAAGTTTGGTGTATGAAAACCCAAGTGCTCGGAAAGATGGGGAGCCTGTTCCAATGTGGATATGATAATGGATGTTCAACGGAAGCCCCCTTGCTCAGAAGTATTTCAAGATGCCCTTGATTATTGATTTTTCACCGCTACAGATGGAGTCAACACCCAGCAACAAAAAATTTGTCAACTGTTGTGTTTTTATGTGCTCCTAGATTTTTCAATCTGATCGTTGCCACTAAAGCCTCTTTTAAATTCTAATTTTAGGCATGTTTGTAACCTTTCGAGGCAAGTCAAGCAAGTGTTTTGAGTATTAATAGCATACCGGAGAATGCACAGCAGCATCCAAGATGAACAAACGATCAAATAGCATGGGAAGGTGTCTTGAGATGATATGGTAATTTTAACGATCACTTGCCATCTCTTTAGATAAGAAGGTCTTGGCAAAATCTTCAGCTCGAAATTCAATTTATTAAATAACAGGGCAATGACAATTGACGTTGAAAGATACATTACTATAATATATATTTCTAATAAAATGTTGATTATAGGAAGTATACAATTTAACGTTGCTGTAAATTTACTAAACCAATTGTTTGAAATATTTCATGACATTGTATGACATACAAACGGCCCTCCACCATTACAACAGTAAAAATATCATTATCTAGTCCGATCAATCATAATAATGTCAACTTTATAAATTTCGATCATTTCTGAAATTTCCATCATATGCAGCAGTTTTATTCAGAAACGTATAAATTCTCGTATCACCGCTTTACGGAGAGATGGAACGTAGGGTGGATTTAGCGAAAAAGGTAAAAAGCATATACAGTTTTATTCAGATAACTTAAAAATTCTCCACATCCCAGCTTTACAGAAAGATGAAATGTAGAATGGTTTTAGAGCGAAGTGTAAAAGCATATGGTCAGCTAAAATAAGAGTTGTACCTTGATTAAAGATCATGTGTGTCATCCTTCATTTATCAAATGTTTTACAGCTTATCCTATCAGTGCGTGTCATCCTTGATTTATCAAATGTTTTACAGCAATGCTGTAAAGAAATGGCCTATAATTTGAAGTTTATTTTACACAATATGCCGTTATATTCAATAACATTTGACCATCTCTCAGTCTTAAAGTCACTCCAGATTGTCATGAATCCAGACATTAAGAACTCCACCTCAAAGAGAACAGAACCTTCGATAAAAATAACAATTTTCCAAAACTTGCTTCCTCGTGCAGAAAGCCACTTGATTGCACATACAATTCTCATTTCCCCTAGCCAAATAAAACTAAATAAATATTCCTTGCTTTAATCCTTTCAAGTAGTTGCAATACCTACTTATAGTCCACCATTACAAAAAAGCAGCCAAACGATTGTGAGCCTCATGGCCCTACTTTGATGTCCTCAACAAACCTGATGGACCTAGAGCCAGCTGCTTTGAGTCCCTCAACACAAACTATGGCGAGCAACTAGTCATATCACCTATCTTTGAACGTTGACATGCTCCAACGATGACTTGCATGCAACGCATCTATGGTAAAGCATACACTGCCCAAGCTTACCAAGTATTTGTTGCTTAGAGGACCTCAAAGGACAAGACCACTTTGAGCCGTCCCAACTGCAGCCAGGGTCAAACACTTTGACCACACTACAAGGATAGGCCTGAGGATGGTAGACCACTCAAAACTACCGAAATGATGTCCTTGACCCTAGACGACATGATGAGACATGACGACACCCTCAACTAAAAGTAGCAAGTGTTAGCACAAGGCCTTTGATTGGATCCACAACGTACCAGCACACTTTCCTCAACTACTCCCTTCGTGATAAGAGTGACAGGATGAGACCCCAAATTAGGCATGGTAATGGTCAGTAAGCACAATCAGGGCTTTGACTGGATAGACAGGGTGAAGCTCCCCCAAACTAGGCCTTCAACTGCTTTCCCTTGGTTCTTCAAGAACAAGAATAATACAATGAACTACTTCCACAAGATCAAGGTTGCCAGCATGAGGCCCTTAATTAATTCCACAAGACTGAAGCAAGAAAGCCATTAGTTCCTTGCACACAGGGAAAGGCTGACACAACATAGTCCTCAGCTACTCAAACATGGCAAGGCTGTTCCATTGAGGCCATCAATTCCACAAGGATGATGCTACTCCAGTGAGGTCCTCAACTGCACTAACATATATGGAATTACTCCAAAGCTCAAAGCTACTAGAAGACCCTTCTTAATTATTCTGCAAACCAAGGCTGAATTCAACTACTTAAGGGCCCAAAGGCTATTGCAACAATGACCATAATTAATATATGAAGGCTATTGCAACAACCTAATTGCCATTCAAAGTCTATTGCAGCAAGACCACTTAATTACTAAAGTAACCAAGGCCATAGAAACAGGGTTCTCAATTACTCTAAGTACTAGCAGTGTACCTCTACTAAAACTTCAGTTGCATCTATAATTTAAGCAAACTATTTTAACTTAAGCAGTGTTTGTAATCAAGGAGAGTATCTTTCAGTTGCATGTGTACTTTAATGCAAACTCACACATTACTTAGGCAGTGTTTGTCATTTAGGCAGTCCCCAACTTATACCATATTTGAAATTCCCTCAATATATTTATGTCGTATTTTTAATCTAAGAAATCTCATCAAGGCATATGTACTACAGTAGTAAGCCAATTTCGTCAATATCATTATGTTGTATTTGTATCATTTCAATGACAGGTCTGACCCCTTGAAATGATACTCCAGCTCTTTTAAGAAATTGGTTAATACTGTCCAACTCTCTCTCTCTCTCCAATTTATTAATATATTTTGAAATACATATATATTGTGGTGCCCCTAAAATAAGTACCTCTACAAAACTAGCAGTGTACCTCTACTAAAACTTCAGTTGCATCTATAATTTAAGCAAAACTATTTTAACTTGAGCAGTGTTTGTAATCAAGGAGAGTATCTTTCAGTTGCATGTACTTTAATGCAAACTCACACATTACTTAGGCAGTGTTTGTCATTTAGGCAGTCCCCAACTTATACCATATTTGAAATTCCCTCAATATATTTATGTCTATTTTTAATCTAAGAAATCTCATCAAGGCATATGTACTACAGTAGTAAGCCAATTTCGTCAATATCATTATGTTGTATTTGTATCATTTCAATGACAGGTCTGACCCCTTGAAATGATACTCCAGCTCTTTTAAGAAATTGGTTAATACTGTCCAACTCTCTCTCTCTCTCTCTCTCTCCAATTTATTAATATATTTTGAAATACATATATATTGTGGTGCCCCTAAAATGGCCCTCAAGGGGTACCCTGGAAAAGTATCCCTTGCCGTCCCCCGTCCGTCCCCAAAACCCATGGAACATAGACATATAAAAGAGACCAATTACATACTAAATGTTAAATACAGATAACATTTAAATGTAACAAAACAAATAATACATTTGAATGTGACTCGTGACCCTATGGTACATCTGGAGTGTACCAGGTTAAACGTTTGCAACATGACAGAATGCAAAGAAAATTATAAATGTTAACCATACTTTCCTTGAATAAAAATGGCTCCTATATTCTGAACACAAGCTTTTATTAGAGAAACAGTCACTAATTCAGCATAACCCAAAGTTGTAACACACGCTGCAGTTTTATTCAGAAGCTTTACAGAAGAGAGGTAAAAGTAGTTATGCCTAATTAAAAATCACTTTACAGCTTATTATATCAGTCTAAGCTGCCCTTGATTCATCAAAAGGCCTTACAGTAGTGTGCTAATTGTAGGTTGGCATTTTCATAGAAGAATGGTTTATATCAAAACTTAATTATACAAAATGCCTTTATATTCAATAACATTGATCAATTACTCTTCATCTAAGTTGCACGAATTTGAACCCACCATCATATATAATAATGTTTTAGTCCAAATGACATATGTTTAACCTTTTTGGCCTTTTTAGTGGTCCATTTCAGAGTTGAGGATCAAATTGACTAAAATAGACAAAAATAAATAAATTTAAAAAGTCGAAAAAAAATCCATTTTTTTGGCCAAATTCAGCCTGGGTCCTGCCACGGATTTGCTAATTCACCGTAAAAATGGCAAAAAAACTGTGCCGGGTTTGTCTGACAGAATTTGGGCAGACTTTTGCAAGAATGGAATCCGGACCAGACTTTTGCAAGATGCAGACCAGACTTGGGCGTTGCCAGGGAAGAATTTAACAACATTACTATTCATCATACTTCCTTAAATTATAATTAATTGACCTCCATTGAATCCAGAGTACAAGTCACTCCAGACTGCAATAAAACCAGATGGATAGGACTGCAACTCAATGAGAATAAAACCTAAGATAAAAATAATTATTTTTTTCCAACCTCACTTCCTCGCTGCAACAGATCATGGCACAAGGTTTGATTAAGCACACTGCCTTGACATTTCATGATTGCAAATGCAGCTTCACATTACCCCTAACCAAATAAAACTTTGAAATAAATATTCCTTGCCTTAATCCACTCAAATATTACAATCCACGACTTATACTCCACCACCTACAGAAAGCAGTGAACAGATAGGAGCCTTGTGGCCGAAAATAAAAGCCCTAAACAAACCTGATGGAACTGGTTTGAATCCCTCAACAAGTATTATAGAGAGCCACCAGATAGATCACCCAACTTTGAACATGCTCTAATTTGATGACTTCCAGCTCACGTACATTTTAATTATTTAGTGTCCAAGCTGACCAAGGGTTAGTTTGCTTACAGGCTAAAAAGGAGAAGATCAGCCGCTTTGAGGCCCTCCCAAATACAGCTTCGACCACCCAAAAAAGGTTTGGCCTGAAAATGAAAGGCCACACAACAATACCAAGATGATGCCTTTGGACTCTAGAAGAGACCAAGTTACCCTCAACGTGATGAGGCCCTCAAACTGACATGGCAAAGTACAGCAACACCTTTGATTGGATCCACAGGGTAAGGGCTACCACAACAAGGTCCTCAAAGACTTCCTCAAGACTAACATAGTGAGGACTCTAAACGGGCATGGAAATGGTTAGCACAATGAGGGTTTTGACTGGATCTGCACGGTGAGGCCTTTAAATGGGTAGGCTAACGGTAAGGCTACCACAACAAGGTCCTCAAAGACTTCCCTCGAGACTAACATGGTGAGGACTTTAATACGGGCATGGAAATGGTTAGCACAATGAGGGCTTTGACTGGATCTGCACAGTGAGGAAAGGCTGAAACAACAAAGCTCTCAGCTACTTTAACATGGGCAAGACTGCATCAGTCAGAGTGAGGCCATTAACTGCTCCACAAGGATGTTGCAGCTCCAACGAGGGCCTCAGCTACACTAATATAGATAGAGATACTAACCCCCAAAGTCTGGCCCTTCCTAATTATTCTGGATACCGAGTCTGACCTTAACCACTCGAAGGCCCAAAGGCTATTGCAACAATGCCCTAATTTAACATTAGAAGGATATTGCAGCAATTGCCATACTTGCCATACTTGCTAAAAGAATGTCATTGCAACAAAGCCCGTAATTAAATCTATAGCTACCAAGACTAAAAAAACAAGGTTTTCAATTACATTTAAGTTCCCCTAGAAAACTTGTGGTTTTAGTAAAACTTCAGTTGCATAGGCAAACACTTTAAACCTAATCAGTATTAGTACTTCGATGGTAATTCACTCATTGGCTCAAGCAGTATTTATTTGTCATTTAGGCAAATACTACTCAAACCTGAATTTGGGCGGCAAGCTCTTTAGGTGTTAGGGTCTGTAACTTAAAAATGTAATTGTAATTTAAGCAAATTCTTATCTTAAGCTATAATTACTATTTAAGGAAACCGTTTTCAATTCAACTGTGTTGGGTTCTGTAACTTAACCATACTTGTTTTTGAAGTTTTGAAGCAAACTCTTTAACTTGAACTGTATTACTAATTTGTAAACTAGGAGAATTCTTTAATCCTCAACTGTGTGTTTGTATGGCCAAATCTTACTGTTAGATTACAATTTCATTGCATGGCTTTGATTGAATACATAAGGTGAGGCTACCAAAAAGCTCTCAACTGCTTCCATTGGGACAAGCCAATCCATGATCAGGCTCTAAACCTCTAAACATACAAGACTGACATGACAAATCCCCACTTTTATAAGGCAAGTCTATCTCAATGAACTTCTTCCACAAGATCAATGTTACTGAAACAAGGCCCTTTCTTAATTCCACAAGGATGGGACTGAAACAACAATGCCCTTAGTTCCTTGCACAAAGGGAAAGGCTTTATCGACAAAACCCTTAATTCCTTGCACAAAGGGAAAGGTTGACATAACAAAGCTCTTGGGTACGTACTTAAACAAAGTACAAGGCTGCCCCAGTGAGGCCATACACTATTTCCCAAGGATGTCGCTACTACAATAAGGCCCTCAACTACACCAACATAGATGGAGCTACTACAAGACACTTCTCAATTAGACTGGGTGCCAAGGCTGACTTCAACTACTGGAAGGCTCAAAGGCTATCACAATAATGCGCCCTAATCACCATAATAAGGCTTTTGCAACAAGGCCCCAAATTAGACCTACAGTAAGTAAAGCTACAATAATAAGGTTCTCAATTACATTCAAGTAACCCTGGAAAACTAACGGTTTTCGCAAAACTTCAGTTGCATCTATAATTTAGGCAACCTCTTTAAACTTAAACAGTATTTAAAATAAAGGAGAATATCTTTCCACTACATTTGTACTTTAATGCAAAATCAGTCATTGGCTTAAGCATTATTTGTCGTTTACACACTCATCAGCTCAAAGTGAATTTCATATTTCCGCGATATCTGTAATTTCTATATGTAATTTAAGCAAACTCATCAAGAAAATTCGTAACGTAGGCAAATTACCCAAAACTGAATTTACACGGTAAACTCTTTAGCCGTTGGACTCTGGAACTTAAGCTGTATTTGTAGTTTATGCAAATTCTTCTCTAAAGCTATGTGTGTGATCTATGCAGGCCCTTTTCACTTCAATTATGTTGGGTTCTTTAACTCCTTAACTTGAGCTGAACTTGTAATTTGAAATCCAGGCATATTCTTTTAATTTTATCTTAACTATGTAGTCGTATAGCAAAACCTTTGACTGCTGGCTTGCAATTTCATTACGTGGCTTTAAAAGAGTAACCATGAGTGTAAAGCATGTGTCATTTCTTCCCATTTAAAAATTTAACCCGGGGCTAACCTAATTTACATAGGAACATCCAGAGAAAATAGGTTCAAGGCAACTCTCAAAAGAACAACAATAGTTATCCTGGTTTAGTGAGGAAAATTCGAAAAATATGTGATCTAAAAGCTGACCCGTGGCAAAGCGCATCAAACGATACATACAGATCAATTGTACACCAAATGGTGAAATACAGAAAACACTTAAATGTAACACCCCACGTAATGCATTTGAATGTGACTCATGACGTCCTAAAGTGTATATTTGTAGTACCAGATACAGTGAGTGCAAAATGACAAAATGCAAAGGAAAAAATAAATGTTAGCCACGATTTCCTTAAATTAATTAAACAAAAAAAAAATAGAAGTTCCTATCCTCTGTACAAACAATTATCAGAGACGCAACCTTTTGTTCAGCGTAACCCAAGTTCGAGATTAAAAGCTAATGGTCGTTAGACGACATTTATTGTGACATTTTATCACAACCCATTAACTGCTGACCCATGTTTAGAAACCTCAATCATAACCAACTTATAGAAAACCAAATGTTTCAAACCCTAAGCATGTAAACAAAATACACGGATCCAGTCACTGCAACCAGCTAATCATCTCAAAGGAGTTAAGATGAATATCGAGGTGGATGAAAATTCTGAAGAAATTTTTTTAAAAAAAATCACTGACAAATACACCTAAAAATGCAAAACACGAAATAAACAACTTACAGATTTCCTTACAGACCTTAGAGATTTCCTCAGCTAATTTATATTTGACTCGTCACGAGATCAGAATTAGCATGGTATAATACATATCATACATCACCGGAAATCTGTTAAAAGGAGTTGCTCAGACGTAGGGTGATATTAAATTTCCTTGACCAATTTAGGCCTCAAAGTGAGCTGGGATCACCAATCATCACTGCAATCTCTTCAACACAGGAAATAAAATGCACATCTAAACAATAATGAAGCTTGCGAATGTTACGATACTCAAAAGCTGAAAGGTTTCAAATGCTTCAAGTAATAAGGAGTCCCTTGTGCACAATTTAAACAGGCGAAGGGATCATCCACCATCAGTTTAGGGCAAAAAATTGGATGGCCGTGGTTTGTATATTAGGGTTAGGTTTTGGAAATTAGGGTAAGGCTGTTTCACATCTCACGTGCGTCCCGTCTAAAGGAGGGCAGTTTATATTTTTTCTTGCCACGTATTTCCCTTCATGGGAAGACTAGGTAGTTTGCTATAAATTGGCTTGTTTGCTTGGAAGTAAGTTCGTATTTGTAGGGGAAAGGCATATGGTATAATGGCATGGTTTCATAATACTAATCTAAATAATGATAAGTTCAAATTTTAATTATATAAATAAATTATTTGTTGCAATAGGTTTGCAAACTACAGTTGTAGTTTTAATAAAGTGATGGGTATGAGTTCAATGGATGTGAACATCAATCTTTGCAAAAAGAAGGTGGTATTTATCAGCGTAATTATATTGTGAGGAGTGCATGTTGTTTCTCTTTCAATCCGCAAGTTGATGAGTTACAGAGATGTAAAACGAAGAATGAGTTGAAGACTTCAAGTGATGAGAGTGATAGTTCTCCAAATTGGCCTTGGAATCTAGGGACCTTATTAATGAATGAGTTGCATTTAGGCAGATTGTTTCATAGTGTGGCAAGTTTTGGTTCTAAGTTCAATTGTTCCAGAATGTGTAATGGAGTTGTTAGCAAATTTATTTGGGATTCTGGTATAGGTGTGCAAATTCATGATTACTTTAGGACAAGCAATCTCTAAGGAGGGAGGACTCTAATGTTACATTTTTGGAACATTAGAAATTAATTAAAACAATTAAGTTTGCAAAAAATAATGACAACTTAATTTAATTATTTAATAAAGTAATTATGTCAACCAAAATTATAAAATAAAAGTTATTTTATTTCAAATTAAAAATGACAAAGAAATTGAATGCCAAAAGACAAGTTGATGGAAAGCCAAGCGTTTTCTAAAGAATTATATAAAAGTACAAGGAGAGGATTATTCAGAACATATTGAGATGTTATGTTGAAATTGATGAATTGTTTGATGTTTTGCATTGGAGGATCGATGAGGACATAAACCTTTAGTGATCAAAAGAGTTGGACAGAAACCTAGTTCATCAATCAGGTGGATTCGCGACAGAATTTACATTTGTACCAAATTTGTAAGGATCATTGTTATTGCTTCGGAAAAAGAGAATACTAAGTGGTTTAATATTAATCATTGTCTAGAGTATTTGAATTGAGTATATTTTGAATATTGTATTCTGAATAATGATTTGGAAAATAAGATTTTGGCATTTGGGATAATTTTATAATTTGTTTTGAGCTTTATCAGATATTATATTATATTCAAAAAACTTTACCTAGGAATTTTGCCACAAAATATTAGTGGGTCTTGATATTGGTTTGAGGTAGGCGTTGACGTATATTGAAGAATGATCCTTTTAAAGTCAATCTTATCAGCAATAATATACATGTAGTCCTTTAAATTGTTTCATCGGGCTTTTAAGTTTAGAGCCGAATAGTATTCCATTATTGCAGAAAAATATTTAAGTTTGTTGTAGCTGTTATGTTTGGCGATAATGTATTCCTACTAATATAGTATGGGTAAAATATTTAATGAGAGGCATTTTCATTTTCCCGTGAGTTTGGAGTTTACAAGAGGTGGAATTTACTAACAACAAGTTTGAATAAATATTTTCCAATTTATAATGTTTGTGTCGTAATTATATTTGTCATGGTCTGGAACCATATTCTCTATATTATAACCTTGCCACGAATCTATATTCAAAGGTTTTTTGAATGTGTAATGGTTGTGGATTACTGTCAATGGGTAATACTTTGAAGATAGACCTACAAACCATTTGTTGTGGTTGTGGACCGTTTTGCTTACTTCCTTAAAGAGAATAGAGGATACTAGAAGTTGTGTTTGGTTTGATGGTGAAGAAATGTTAAGAGTACTCTGCAGTACTCATGTGGTGTGTAGGTTGAATTAACACGAATATAGTTCCAATTGTGTGAGCTACTCCAAAGTCTATTGGTTGTTGTTGAGAGGGTGTTTCATTTGATGTGCGTGTTCATATGAGTCTTCTTCCTAGTCGCACCAAGTAAACTATAAGGATCACATATTCATTAATTGTTATAAAATTACATATTGAGTATTGATGGTTTTGGTAGCTATATATCTAACTGGTACACTCTACAAAGTATTAGAATTTATTCTTATTGGGTTGTTGTTATAAATAGATTGAGTCTCATTGTGATTATAGAATTTATTCCCTTCCAGCAGGGTATACAGGGCTTTAAGATTGTCAGCAGTTGCATTCATGCCCGTGTTAGAGAGGGTGATCATCTTCCTCAGCATAGTGTCATTATTGTTGATCTTATCAATACTTATTCTAAAATTGTTGTATTTGTGTGGAAAAGTAATATTACAATCTAAAAGATTCTCAATTTTATACATGACAAAACCTATGTTCATAAATTGAATGCTTGGAATTGAATACATTCATTTTAATATTCTTTCCCTAAAGGTCTAGTAATTTATTTTACTCAATTATGACGTTGAATGCTCAACCCAAGTTAATCATATTTTTGGTATCCTCCATACATAAATCTTGATTATAATTGTCACTAGAACTCAAATTAGTAGAAGTTGCAGCACATGGAAATTGAAAAATAAAATTAGACTAAAATCTACAACTATTTGACAAAATTATAAAGGGTAAAGGTGAAAATTTGGGCCAAGATTCCATAAGTGATCTTATAGTGGTATTAAAGCCAAGGTCCTACTAGTCGTTGGGCCTATTATATTTTGATGCAACTGAGTGATAGAGAGTTAAGGTGGAGGCAATTAAGGAAAACTTGGTGACCCCCACAAGTTTTGAAAGGAGAAACAACCACTACAGTAGAACATGCAATTAGCGCCTAAAATAGCACCAGTTTTTAGTATAATTTTGGTCCTAAAATGGGCCTTTGTGTCGGCACAAAATCCAGCACCCAAGTGCTCCCAGTATCCAATGTTGCATTTAGCATCGTAGTTTATGCCATATTTTGAGTCATCTCTAATGTCGAACTTTGTGTCACAACTGCATTTACGCCATTTATAATATAACTTCTATCATTGCATCTTTTCTTGCTTCTGAAATTGCTTCCATTATTACTTTTTTGTTTGCTACTTGAATTGCTTCTATTTTTTCTTCTTAGATAACATCAAGTTTTGCTTCTAATTTGACTTCCATTGTTGCTTCATTTTTTACTTCTAAAAAAATTTCTTATTTTACTTCTATTCTTTATTAATTTAATATATTTTATTCCAATCATGAAACCCATATCAACACCAAGAAGGTGTACATCAAAATGTCTATAATTTAATTGAATTTGACAACATCCATCTTGAGTAGCAAATTAAAATCATCATACGTAATAAATATTCAACCAAAAAATATCAATCACTTTCAATATATATAAATTGACAAGTCAATACTGATAAGATCATCATATTTAACTAAAACAAGTGAAAGTCCAATATGTCAGTAGATAAAAAATATGTTAAAATGATATATGTCCAATAGTCGACATAAGTCAAAAGATACATGCAGTACAAATGATATAAGTAAAAATGAAAAATTATGTAACTATAAATGATACAAGTCAAGATGATACATGTCCAAATGATATAAGTGAAAATGATACATGTCAAAATGTATCAACTCAATAATATGGTACTGCAGGTCATGAAAATGATACATATGATAGTAACCATGAAAATAGACATCATAATGATATATCAACAATGATCCATAATGCAATCTCTATGATCATGAATGTCACTAGCTACTAGTAGCAACTACCTCATCACCATCATCATCACTGTGGAATTGACGCAGGGCAGGTCGGGAAGAGGGGCCAAAGGCACACCCTAATCCAAATCTACCTTGCACTGATCACACACGGAAGCAATAACACAAGTGAGAGAGATAATACAGATCAGATCCTTATATTTCATTAAATAGATTCATACATGCCGAGCTGTAAGGCCTTCCCGATTAGGGCCAGATATTCCAATTCAATTACAACAATCCTCCAACATGTGAGGATTCAGAAACTATCTTCAACTCCTAATCTGATACCATTCCTCTTCTATCTCTAAGCTGGTCTCTCAAAAATTACCTCCAAACTACAACCAACAACCACAATATATACAAGAGGCTATCGAAACAAGTCGACCTTCAAATCCACCATTAACAGAAGGGATGACCAGATCTGGGTCCACACGCTTCCCAATGATCGATACCAACATTAAATCTGTGACCACAATTAAGTGCACAAATCGGCCTCAACAGAAAACCAAAAGAAATAACTCGGTAAGAAGAATAATCGAGCGCCAAGAAATAACTGACCAAATCAGTTAAAGAAGGAAACTAAGCAACTACCGAGCCAACTCGATCAAAGAAGGAATCGAGCAACACAAAAAACTTGAACTTGTTTTTGGTGACACAGGATTGCCAAGGACCCGAGATGCTCCTGCATCATACACCTAGGGTTGTTTGAAATGATTCTTTGAATCATGTAGCAGGTACAACCTGAATTGAATCCAGCTCAGATTGTGAAATCCACAAACTGTCTTCAAATGGTTTGTTCTTCCACTTTACCAGATATTCCATATATTGTCTTCCTCTTGTGCTTCTACCAACTCTTTGTTCCTATATCTGCTCAACTTCTTATGTCTGTCTCTTAGGATAATCATTCGGTACTGTCATTTCTTCATCTGATTCATGGTACTCATACAAATCAACAATGTTGAATATAGGTGATATATCCATGTCATCAGGTAACTCAATCTCATAAGCATTTCCACTGTCAAATTTTCTCAATATCTTGCAAGGACCAAATTTCTTCATTTTCAACTTTCCATATGTTCCAACAAGAAATCTGCCTTTCTTCAAGTGTACCATTACTTCATCCCCAATTGCAAAAGTCTTATGTTTTCTTGATCTATCTGCTCTGTCTTTGTATTTTTTATTACTTTTCTCCAGCTTATGTTGCATTTCCTCATGCAATGTCTTCATGAACTCAACAAAATTTACTCCTTCAACACTTCTCTTTTCTTCACCAGCAATATCCTTCAAATCTGATATACCTCTCGGTTGTATTCCATTTACAATCTCAAAAGGTGTTTTTCGAGTACTCATATTCACTGAATTATTGTATGCAAACTATGCTTGTTCTAACACAGAATCCCAATTACTCAGTGCATCTCCAACTAAGCATCTCAAAAGATTGCCCAAAATTCTATTCATGACCTCTGTTTGTCCATCAGTTTGTGGGTGAAATTTAGAACTATAACTAAACTCGGTGCCCAACTTTCTCCAAAGAGTCTTCCAAAAGTATCCAACAAATTTACTGTCTTGGTCAGAGATGATACTCCTCAATAATCCATGTAATCTGATAATTTCTTTAAAGAAAATATTTTCTATATGCACTGCATATGATGTCTTTCTACAGGGTATAAAATGTGCCATCTTAGAAAATCTATCCACAACAACAAACATAGAATCATTACCTCTTGTTGTCTTTGGTAAGCCAAGAACAAAATCCATACTGATATCAATCCAAGGTTTCTCAGGAACAGAAATCGGTATATACAATCCAGTATTCTAACTTACTCCCTTTGTAACTTGACAAATTCCACAAATTTTCACAAATTTATGAAAATCCTTATACAACTGAGGCCAAAAGTATTTATCCTTAAGAAAATTCAATGTTTTGTCAATACCAAAATGTCCAGCCAAACCACTACTATGTTTCTCCTTTATCAAATTATTTCTCATTGGTCCTCTCATTATACACAACTGAATACCTTTAAACAACATACCTTCTTGAATGAAATAGTCTTCCCATTTAGTATTCGGTTGATCTTGAATAGGTGCTATGCACTTTCTCCGCGGCTTAGAAAAATCAGGATCAGTTTCGTACAATACTTTCATATCATCAAAACCAAAGACTTCAATTCTCATCTCGGTCATCAAAGATCTTCTTCTACTCAATGCATCAACAACTCGGTTAGTGATTCCACTCTTATGTTTTATCACAAATGTATAACTCTACAAATATTCAACCCATTTCATATGTCTCTGATTCAACTTATTCTGACTACCCAAAAATTGTAAAGCCTTATGATTAGTTTACAACACAAATTCACTCGGTATCAAATAATGTCTCCATTTCTTTAGGGCTTGAACAATAGCATAGAATTCTTGATCATACATAGAATATTTCCTTTTTGCATCATTCAATTTTTCACTAAAGAAAGCAACAGGTTTACCTTCTTGACTCAACATAGCTCCTATTGCACTACCACTTGCATCACATTCAACTTGAAATACCTTATTGAAATCAGGAAATGCTAACATAGGTAATTCAACAACCTTTTGCTTTAGAGTCTCAAAACTTTTATCATCTCCATGTGTCCACTTGAATTCTCTTTTATCTCCTCTCATAGTTTTAGTCATAGCATTGCAAATTGAACTGAAATTTCTAATGAACTTTCGGTAAAACTTTCCAAACCATGAAATGATCTTACCTCACTAGCATTCTTAGGTGTAGGCCAATTCAAAATAGCTTCAACCTTTTCAAGATCCATTTTCAAACCATTAGCTGAATCACAAATCCCAAATATACAATTTCCTCTTTCATAAAAAACACTTTTTCAAATTTATTAGCAACTTTTCTTCTTTCAATCTCTACAATACTTGTTTAACATGCAACAAATGCTCTTCTCTGGTCTTATTGAATATCAGAATATCATCTAGGTATACAATCACAAATTTACCTAAGAATTTCTTCAAAACTTCAGTCATCAATCTCATAAAAGTACTCAGTGCATTAGTTAAACTAAAAGGCATAACCAACCACTCATACAAACCTTCTCTTGTCTTAAAAGCAGTTTTCCACTCATCACCTTCTCTGATTCTGATCTATTGATATCCACTTTTCAAATCAATTTTGGTAAAATACTTTGCTAGACAGTCAAACTATCCATTATGTCATCCATTCTCGGTATATGAAACCTATATTTCACTGTTATCTTGTTGATTGCTCTAGAATCAATACATGTTCTCCATTCTCCATTCTTCTTAGGTGCCAATATAGCTAGTACTGCACAAGGACTCAAACTTTCTTGGATCAAACCTTTCTACAACAATTCTTGAATCTGTCGGTCCAATTCCTGATTCTCGGTAGGTGTCAATTGATGTGGTGCCTTATTCAAGCTCCAAGGATTAGATACATGCAATGATCAATGTCGGTGGCAAACCATCAGATACATTGTCAAAAATGATCTCCTTATACTCGGTGAGTATCTTATCAATCTCTTCAGGGATGTTATCCTCTTTTTTCTTACTCAATTTGTTAGATCACAACAAAACATACATCATTCTTCTTCAAATCTTTAACAAACTTTCTTCCTTCCATTAGGCAAACTTTTAGAGATGTACAAACACTACTAACATGTTCTTCAATCAAAGGTAACAATATTTGTCTTCTCCCATCAGCCCAAATGGTATATTTATGCAATCTCCCATCATACATAGCATGTCTATCATATTGACAAGGTCTACCCAACAAAATATGACAACAATCCATAGGCATGATATCACATAACACCTTATTATAGTACTTTCCAATTTTCAAATTCACATAACAATGTTCACTTACCAAGAGTGTATGTTCATCCTTGATCCATGAAATCTGATAGGGCTTCGGGTGTTTCAACCTTTCCCTGTAACTTCGTAACCATTTCCTCATATGCCAAGTTCTCCGAGACTATCAATGATTACCTTCCATACTTCATCAGAAACTTTACATCTGGTCTTGAACAAACTTTTCCTTACTGAATCTTCTTTATTACTTTCACTCCAAAGTGCTCTCCTTACCATCAAATTCTTTTCCTTCTCAGGTTCATTTGGTGAATCTTCTTGTACCAAAGCATTTCTACTGCTACCAACCTTCTTACTTGCATGTATACACTCAAATGATCTATGTCCTTCTTCTCCACAATTGTAACAAGTTCCTTGAAATCCACCTCTATTATAACTACCTCGATAGTTATTGCCTCTTCCTCTAGCCGAACTTTCACCTTTCCACTCGGTCTTGCCTTTATCCAGATTTGTCTTTTCCAGATTAGATCTATTGTTTTCACCATGAGATCTACCTCTTCCTCTAGGGAATCTACCACCTCTACCTCTTTGTCTTTTCTCATGTCTTTTGTTCATTTTCTCCTCAGCTTTCAAGGCAAACTGATAAGCTTCCTCAATGTTTTCCAATTTTACCAAACTCATTTCTTCTTGGATGTAAACTCTCAATTCATTAAGGTACCTAGCAATTATTTCCACATCATCTTCATCATGTCCAAATTTGATATCTAATATATAGAATTCATCAGTATAATATTTTACTGAGCTATCTTTCTACCTCAAACTTTGCATTCGCCTAACTAGGTTAATCTGATTATCACAAGGTAAAAACTTTCCTTTCAACTTATTTATCATCTTATTCCATACCTTAATTTTTTCTTTGCCTTTCCTTTTTTGTCCATCTGTAGATGCTCCCGCCACAAGGATGCATGAATCTTCAACTTTGTGCTTGCAATTTTCACCTTCTTTTCCTCAAGGACATTTTCATACTCAAAGTACTTCTCCATTTCGGTGATCTAATCCACCAACTCATCCAAATCTAGTTTTCCACTATACTCAGGAGGATTGAAATGTGGTGTAGACTTCAGATTTGTCAAATCTTTCAACAATCTTTCCTCACCCTAATCCATCACTGGTGCAAGTTCCACATCACCTTGTTCTTCCTCAATTTCTTCATCACTAACATCTTCAAGATGTCTTCCTCTATGATGGGCTGTCTCAACAACTTCTAACCTAGCAGCAAGTTGTCGCAACATGTCTGCCAATCTTGGATATGCATCTCACCTCCCACGAACCATCTTGAAACCCTCTGCACTTGCAGGCCAGATCGCAATCTTCTACCCCACAACAAATCAACTAGGGTTTGACAAGAAGGAACCTTCAAACCTAGATTCGCAAATCTAGATCCAGATCTCAACCTCACTTTGATACCACCTAACATAGGATAGGTTGGAAAGAGGGGCCAAAGGCACACCCTAATCCAAATCTACCTTGTAGAGATCACACACGGAAGAAATAACACAAGTGGGAGAGAGAATGCAGATTAGATCCTTATATTTCATCAAATAGATTCATACATGATGGGCTGTAAGGCCTTCCCGGTTAGGGCCAAATATTACAATTCAATTACAACAGTCCTCCAATATGCGAGGATTCAGAAACTATCTTCAACTCCTAATCTGATACCATTCCTCTTCTATATCTAAGATGATCTCTCAAAAACTACCTCCAAACTACAACCAACAACCACAATATATAAAAGAGGTACCAAAACAAGTCGGCCTTTAGATCTACCATTAACGGAAGGGATGACCAGATCTAGGTCCACACACTTCCCAATGATCTATACCAACATTAAATCTGTGACCATAATTAAGTGCATAAGTTGGCCTTAACAAAAAACCAAAAGAAACAACTCAGTAAACAACGATAACCGAGTGCCAAGAAAGGATAACCGAGCACCAGGAAATAACTGACCAACTTGGTTAAAGAAGGAAACTGAGCAACTACTGAGCCAACTCAGTCAAAGAAGGAACCGAGCAACACAAAAAACTCAAACTTGTTTTTGGTGACACAGGATTACCAAGGACCTGAGATGCTCCTGCATCAGGAATACCCCTCCCATAGGCTTCTTTTCAAGGCCACTTTTTATGTGTGTGTTAGTTATTTTCATGTTGATTACTTGATTATGATGATGTTATTTATATTTATGATTTATGACACGCTGACCCGTATCTATATTCACATGGATTATATGTATATTTTACTTTTTTGTTTGATGTGTTTGATATGTTAAGGGACGAAGAAAGAGTTACTTTCTTGTGAGATCCATGTGACTGACCAATCCCTACCATTGTATGTTATATATATGTATGCACATGTTCATTTTTGTGATGGTAAGATTGCCAGTATCAGACATCAACTTCACTGAATTGCCAAGATGGGCATGCTCTATCACAATATCTCAATGGTAAGAGAGGGGAGATATCAAACATGCCTAAAACCCAACCTAAGTCTTCATTGTCATGAAATACTGGACACGTATCTGTTTGTCTCTCCTATTGGAATTCGACAAAAAAGTGATGTATATTTGTGGACCCTTTTTATTGAGTTTGCTTGCTTGTATTTTGATTGGTCAATTTCTTTATGTATGCATTTTTCTAGGTCAATAGATTCTTTTGGTCTCGTTAAAATTTAAAAGATTAATTAATTAAAGATAATTATAAAAGTTTAATAATTATACCTTATGGTACATTAAAATATTAAATATAAGGTTAATTAATTAATTAATTACCTAAGTTTAATAAATAATTTAATTGCAAAGTCAAAATTAATTAATTAAAGAATTTAATAATTATTAAATATAAAATTGAATTTAAATGTGCAATTTGAGTTAAGTGGTTATTAGATGGGTTACATATTTTAAATTAATATAAAATTAAATAATGCAACTTAAAACCCACTTTATTATGGAAATTAGAATTTTACCTTTTCAAATCAAAGTTGAGTTAAAGTGACTTAAGTTGAGGAAAATTAAATAAAATTATTCTTTTTAATAAATTAAGATTTGATAAAAATGAGGTTGTAGTTGAGTTTTAATTTCAATGATTTGGAGATAGCAACTTTATTATTTTTAATGGTTGAGTTCTATTTCCATGATTTGGAGTTGCATTCTTTCAACTCTGGGTTTTGGAATTCTATATTAGAGAGTTTGGAGGCCATTTGAGAAAAATTCTATTAGGTTTTTAAGGATTCTCTCTTTGCAAATTTTGGTAGGATTAAAGTTTTGGTGCCTTTGAAAGCTTGGATTTTGGATTTTGGAATTGATCTTGTTATTATATATCATTCATTGAATTAAGGTAGGGTTTGTAACCTTCTATTGCAAATCATTCTTCAGAAAAGATTGTATACTTTGTATTTGTCAAATTGTTGATTTATTATTTATGGTTTGGTCTTGTTTGTGAATTTGAAGAGAAAAAGACAATTGGGTTTTGTTTGTGTGAGGAAATCCGTATTTGAATTGAATATGTTAAACCTCAATTTTCATTTGAAGATGATAGATAAACATGATATTAAATCAATTAGTGTTTGACTAAATTCTTCCTAGAGATTAGATCACATTGGAGTCACAAAATCAATGGGATATTATTTCCAAATTAGTGTTTGAATATATTCTTCTAGAAAAATTCAATAGAAAATTTATACATAGTTAATTGTGTAAGTTATATATATATATATATATATATATATATATATATATATATATATATATATATATATATATATATATATATATATATATATATATATATATATATATATATATATATATATATATATATATATATATATATATATATATATATATATATATAAAATTCTTTTCTTAAAAAAAAAAGAAACTCACTGGAAAAAGTACAGGTGAATTTATTTTCACCAGATGTGTGTGTGTGTGTGTGTGTTAAATGTGATGGGGCCACCACCCCCCACCACGCAAGTCGTGTGACTTGCAAACCGCAAGCAGTGAGGGGGTGCTCGCGGGTACACCCCCCGTGACCCCTTGTTTTTTATATATGTTTTATTTTTAAAAAAAATTAAAATTAAATTTCATTTTAATATTTATTATTTACTAATTAATAATATTGTTAATGTTAATATTAATTAATAAATATATTAGTTAATATTAATATTTATTAATTAATATTATTATTAATGTTAATTCTTAATTAATTATTATTATTAGTTAATATTAATATTTATTAATTAATATTATTAATTGATATTAATATTTATTAATTAGGTGTTTTAATAAGTTTAGAATATATAAGAATATTTTTATATGTACATAAGTTTTAAATAAAATACTTTATTTATATATGCATGGATATACATATGTAACTAAATATAGTAATTGGTTAAATTTTAAATCAAATTATTTTTAATTAAAGAAATTATGCCTTCATTTAAATGACTAACTTTATGATTTGGGGAATTATTACATAAACCTTGTGATTTTACAATTGTTTATCTGGGCTATAGGTTGACTTAGGGATTTGACTACCGGAGGCTTTGGGTTTTTCTTTCTCTTGTGGCATGTGTATTTCAAGGCATGTATTGCGATGTAAATTCCTATTAATGCTTATGTGATCTATTTTCTTATGGTCTTGTTCATTTTTACCCAACCCTTGTTCAAACTTAAGCTCATGCTATTATAGACACTTTGAGAGTGTGTTTGTGGTGTTTTTGTTTGAGGGCTAGTATGTGTTCCTGATGTCTTTTTATGGAACGAGATGTGATCAATATACTTTTATGTGACTTATGAGATTTATTTATGACTTATGAACCTAGGTAGGTTAACTAAGTGTATAGAGGGGGAGTGACTTGCAATGGGGGCTAGGGCCCTAAGAGGTTGCCATGGTAACTCATTGTAAGTTCACTTAATAAGTGATAACTTAATAAATTTATTAGGAAAGATATTAACAAGATAATTGTGTGCCTCGCTCATACCTTAAGTGCTAGTATAGGCTAGGATGGAGTGTGAGATGATGCTTACCACCCAGAGTAGACTTGGATATAGCATTGTTGGTACCTTGTCTACATGAGAGGTTTATTGAGCCACATATGGTCACTTGAGTGTCGGGGTCTAGAGAGGTTGCCAGGATGAAACTCAAGGGTTAGATGTAAGTGATGACACTTTCTCATACACGTCTTAGATTTCATACATTTTTTGTTTGCCTCTAGATTAGTGTACTTCTTTGCAACGTGTGTAGTACTTCTTGGGATAAAGAGATTTCAAGCTCTCTTTCTTAGGTGTTTCTTTGTGGTTGATTTTGTGTTTGATCTCTGAGTGGGGTCTGATGTTATCTTCTCATCATGGTGGGAGTGGACCTTTGAATTTCACGTGGTCAAGTGGTAGTGATTCTATTACCATTGAGATTCTGAAATTCATGATTATGCTTGGATGATCCTTGTTTTTGTTCACCTCCTTGTTCTTCATTAGAGACTTGATCTTATCCTTATAAGTTGTATGTTTGTATCTTGTATTGGTGTATCAGATGAGATATCTTTAGGATGTTGTTTGTATATAATTTTTTATTGCATACCATGCGACTTGTGCAATGGATGTTGGTTCATTATGTATACCTTGAGGTATCAGTTATATCTAGGTTTCATTTATGATATGATGTACTTGTTATTCATTTACATTATGTGGAGATTGTATATTATTTATTGTACTTAGTAGATTAATTAACTTACACATAATTCTACATCGTGTAACCCTTGGGATTTATATTTAGTGATTGAGTTACATTTAGGGTTTCCTATGTTTCACCTTGATGTAATTTGCAAACAAAAAATATAACAAAGATAAGTCTTTTAATATTTTTTTAAAAGAAGAGAAAGAAATCAGAGGGATTAGTGCATGAGTTTAGGGATTTGTATGAATCAATGGGTCATTATTTGTTTGGTTGAGATGGAGTAGAGTCTTTTTCATGAGATGTGAAGAAGAGGAATTTTGTCTTGAAGGACAATGATCAGGTGAGTGTTGGTATAAAACAAAGAAGGATAATGGAGATATTTGGTATGGTATGTCCTTGTTGTTTTGAAACAATGGTCACCTCTTCCAACATCCTTCAAGACAATACTCCCCTTATATACCATCAACACTTCATCTCTGATCACAATCTCTATCACATAAACCCTTGATCTTGACAATGACCCCAAAGGTCAGGCCTCTATGCATTAGGCCTCAACACTCTTTACAATCTTCACACACTTCTCACCGACCTTGGTTACACAAATAACATTCCCATTAAACATATCAACCTTTAATCCAAACACAAAACCCCATCTTCTTGACTGATCACATACCCTTCATGACTACTATATTATTCCCTATGATAGCAATACTCCTTTTTGACACCAGGAACCCTCACTGTCAACTTCACACTTGTCCAACATAAATAATCACTTAATGGACTATGATTGTCCCTTTAAACAACCCCTTCAAAAAACCTATACTTTTTATATTTTCTTATGCCATAGAACCTCAACTTCAACCACTTTTATCTTACTGATCATTATGTTTAATCAGATTTCCATTGACTAAAAAACATGATCTCTGATTTGGACCATCACATGATTCAAGGGAATTATTCCAGACCATTCAGTTACAAGTTGTTAAATATGTAATGAGTATATAAACAAATGACAATCTCATTGCTGGTTGAAGATCACTAATTTGTTGGTTGAGATACCATGGAGCATCATTGTGAAACATTCTCCAGTCCCAACATCAAGCAGTAATAGCATAATCTACTACATATAATATATATATATATATATATATATATATATATATATATATATATATATATATATATATATATATATATATATATATATATATATATATATATATATATATATATATATATATATATATATATATATATATATATATATATATATATATATATATATATATATATATATATATATATATATATATATATATATATATATATATATATATATATATATATATATATATATATATATATATATATAACAATCATACTATTGATTACCTATCAAATAAATATATCTATTATGAATTTATACTTGTAGCAAGCCTTAGAAATTTTATTTATAATTTATACTTGTGGTCCAACCAAGAACTCTACAACATGCTCTTTTAATGGTCTATATTGTTGATTGCATAAATGTAGTGGGACTATCCATGACAGCCCCACCTCAAGAAAGAACTTGTTTATTTGTTTTGACTTACAACAATAGGAAAATGTCCAACTACCTTCAAGGTTGAACACCTAATCTTAAGACAACTTTTGATTTGAAAAATTGGATGACACGAAGACAACTTACCATCATCCAACTTTTCAAATCAAAATTTGGATGACACAAAGACAACTTACCAAGAACAAACTCCAAACTTTGCATGAGGGAGCATGATGTTTTTTTTTTGTTTTTTTGTCTGTGGTGATTGTTCTGATAATCCTAAATTTTCATATAAACTAGGTGTCTATGGTAAGAGCCTCAATCTCTATTGGAACACATATACTTCAACCCTCTTTATATGAAAGCGATGGTGAGGTTGGACTCAACAAATATGTCAAAGATTGAAAACATTAAAAATGGCCTTGTTTCTTGGCCTTATTATAATTTTGACCATTTATGGTTATAATGGTATTGGTGCACCTACACCAGAGTACAATATGGCTCAAAAGGCCTTACATTTGCATTCTAATGCATATAATGACATCAAAGAGGCTTATTTGAATAACTTAATACAAAATGCTTGTATTTCCTTACATAATGATGCAGGACCATCAAGGCTCCAAAGAGGCCATTGAGGCTAATAAACATAAATTCTTGCAATAAAGCCATAGTTGCCATTTTCATGTTAAATAGATGTCATTATATGCATTAGAATACAAATGTAAGGGCTTTAGAGTATTGTTGGTTGGGGGGGGGGGGAGGGGGGGGATGAGCTTCCACCTTCATGTGGTTGGCCATGTTAAGTAGATAATATTAAACTATTCTTGAAACAAAGAGAAGCTCAATATTAGAGATTTTAGGGCCCCAAGGACCAAAATAATTGCTCATAGTCTTTTCTTCATGTAACTACCAAAACCTATTACAATTTTACTCCTCATCAACATTGGCAGTCTAAAGGAATTATATACAATGACTAACACATTGGGACACCAAGGGGGATGAATGTATGAAGTTCTGAGATTGTGAGAAGAGGTCATATGAGTGGAATCTAAGAATGACATTATTGAAGGTGTCATTTACCTAGGTTATTGAATCATCATCCTTGCACTGATGCTCAATCTTTCAACCCTCATCCTCACTTCTTCCCTATATTAGCTTACTGAAGAAGATGTTTTCTGGATCTCTCAAATTCTAGCAAAGATCTTCTTTAGTAAGCCAAGGTGTGACAAAAGTGAGGAGAAGGTTGTGAGACTGAGTACCAGCGCAAGATATGATTCAATAACCTAGGTCAATGACACCTTTAACAATGTCCTTATCATATTCCACTCATACCTCTTTTTAGAATCTCTAAAATTCATATATTGATTCCACTTGTCCCAATGTGTTATCATTTTATTAAATTCTTTCAGACCCCCAATGTTGACGAGCTACAGAATTATAAAAGGTTTTGGCAAGACTCAGAGCAATTATTTTTGGTCCCTTGGGCCCTGAAATCTCCATGTGACCTATCGTCAGAATTCTAACAAAACTCCCAAATAATCTCCAATGAGAATGTTGAACCTGTGATGAAGTAGTGCATCACATGTTTCATATTCTCGTCAGACATTTTTTATGGATTCCACCGTTAGTATTTCAATGATTCTCCCCAACAATGTGGTCGTGAAATGTCAAGTTTCAGCCCACAAGTTTCGACAAAGTGAACATTGGACTTTCGACTACGATGTTGTCAGACAATCGACACTGAAATGTCCATCGGACCATCTGACGAAAATATGGGTGGAAATTTTTTAGATGATCAATAGTTTATCATCTAAATTCCAATGAACATGCATCAGAAAATGTGCCATAATGAGTTAGTTGAACAATCTAGAAAAAAATATTATTTTCTAAGCAAGGTATTTGTGATGTGAACCACTCCATTACATGGTGTAAAGAATAAAATGAAATGGTAGGTTCTTTATTTGAATATGTGGAGTTGGGGAAGGTAAGATTCTCTTCTTAATCCCAAATTCCCAATGGAAAGATCCAAATAGATTAACCACAATGAAATGGTCAATGCATAAATGAATCAATTGATTAGTAATAAGAAGAAAGAGGAAAACCTTACATTCCATTTTTGGAAGAGAGTATTGAAATCTTAATTGAAATGAATCGAAGACAAATACTAACCTCAATTATAGAAGATTTGGAAATTGTTGTTTTTTGGTGTTTGTATTGATTTTATGGAAATTATGCAATCAGATCTGGAACCGAAACACAAAAACAAAGAAAACTTAGAAATCTTTTCCTTTTCTAAACCAGGTCAACCTTGACCCAAATGAAGGTCGACCTTGACCCCTTTATGTCGACCTTGACCTACGCTGCTCTGATGAAAAATTATGTTTGTGAATCCTGAAAGTTTGTCGAAAAGGGTATCTAAATCTGCTTTGTAATTCATTGTTCTGCACCTACACCTGCAAAAAAAATGGTTTTGTTGTTTTGATGGGGGGTTTGCCTTGGTCAAACCCTAGTTTTGGAATTAACATTGAAATATGATTGAAATTGCAGTAATAAACAAAGTAAATAGAACAATTCACCTTGCTTATGTTGAAACCCTTGTGGAGGATTTGAACCCTTGAATCCACAAGTATGGATCCTCCAAATGAATGTAGAATTATAGGATGTCTCAAATCAATTTCTTTTAGATCTTCAACACCAATCTTGAATGGATCTTGGAATAGGAAGAAGCTTGAATGGATATGGATGGAGAAATCTTCAACAAAAGGGCTTCATAGAGATTGAATCCTTCAATGGCTACTAATGGATATCCTTGATGAATTGGATCTTGAATGCTTGACTTCTTGATGATAGATGATTGCTTCTTTTCTTCTCTCCTTCTTTCTTGCTTTCTTTCTTATAATCGATGATCACTTTTTTTGAAATGAGAGGAGAAAGCTTCCTTATATACCCCTAGGAGTGAACCTAAATTAAATATCTTTTTAGAGTTTACCGTTTCGAAGCCCGAAACAACTGACCCAAAAGCGGAAAAATAAATCTTTCTGAAACCTGATATCTAGAAACCTTTAGAATTTAAAATCTAGACCCTAGGTCAGGGTCGAGGTTGACCTTGACCCAGAAGGTCAACCTTGACCTTGAGGTTAAGAACCTCAAAATCTCAGAGCAGGAAGCCAAAAATAGGCAGGAAAGAAGTGGAAAATAGGGCAGGACAGGGGAAAATCTAGATCCAAGTCAAAGACCCATTCAAGGAATTTGACATGACCCCAAACCACTTACTCGGAGGGCTAAACCAATCCTAAATGGAAGTGCTTCCATTTTCTGACGATACATTTAGCTCCCACTTTAGTAAGAGTATGGACTCGATGCAAACTCTTGGTAAAGGAGATCACAAAGAAAAAGAAAATCTTAATGAAATCAAAGGGACAAAGCAATCCTCAAGCCCCCAGGGACTCAAGTCTTTGTCAACCCCAAGATTAGAATAAGAGAGACATCACTAGAAAAAGAGAGAAAAGGGTGTGATTACCTTGCCCAATGAGAACTTATGTCCCATTGTGAACCACACAAGGAAACAACACAACTGGGAAGATGGAGTTGAACCACTTAGTGAATGTGGCTACTCACTAGTCAACCCATCAAGGATTCACCCTCAGGAATATTCTATTCCAAAAGAGCAATGCCAAAACAAGAGAGATCTCAAGGACACCTCCCACCTTAAGGGATCAAAACATTGAAAATTGAAACTGGAGGGATCAAGAGATCTTATAATGTAAAAATCCACGCTTTAAGGATTAGTCTCTAATCCATAAAGGGAAAAAAAATTTGAATTTTTTTTTGAAAGTGCGTGCCTGAAAAAAGTGAGCAGAGTGTATACCCCCACATTAAAGTCATTTCTAACACTTTAACAGGAGCAATGGCTTGAACGAAAATATAAACAACTCCATTGATTATGTTTCCACTATGAGATGCCCCTAAGCGAAGATAAATCAAGGGAAATACCACATAAACATACAAAGAACACATAAGGGATCTACCTACCGCAGGATCAGTATGATCATAAGATAATATATATATGATATTATTGCAAATCAATTGACATCATTCCCCAAAGAAAGTAGAACTACAATCACAATGGAGGAAAGAAAACACAAGAGTTATGAAGAATAGTCTTTTCAGACCATAACATGGAGACCAAAAAGAATCAGTGCTACCAAGTTGCAAATCCAAGCAGACTGCACAAGGAAAACATTTACGAACAACAGCACAGGTACAACATAACATGAAAACAATATATAGAAGAATAGATATACATATAGAGGAATAGTACAATAGGTTTGATTCCTTTATTACCTTGCACCAACAAAGTAACAAGAGTCGTATAAAATAATCTAACAAACATTTAGAAAACACATTACAGGAGAAGCACAATACAACAGGCAAAGACACAAAAAGCTAACATGAAGGAAAAGCCAATCAAGCGCATTGCCTACTCTCCACATCTTGATATGTATCATTTAGGGAAGGTGGGAAACTTGCAAGAGGGACTATATCTAACACAGTAGGAATAATAACCAGTTCCAAACAAGGATCCTCTTGAGAATCATGATGGTAGATACTAGGTGTAATTATCAATTATGTTGAAAGTATATTAGGTAAATCAATATCAATGTCAATAGTCTCATATTCATCATTAACATCATTAGGATCATCAAGAGTATCTTCTTCATCAAGATTAATCAAAATAGAATCTACGATACAAATAGAATCATCATAATCATTCATCTTAATGTCATTATTAACATTAACTTCTTCACACACATCAGGCATAGGCTGGTCAAAAGAAGGTAAAGAACTTTGAAGAACAAAGGCATGAGCCTAAGCTTGAGCCCAATGCTTCTTACGATGTTCATTGGTAGATCGGTTACGTTTTGTCTTGTTTTAAATATGTTGAGAACTAGGAGGAACAACCACCAGTTCCTTCATAGGTTCTATAGAAGGATTAGTAGGATTCTTTGTAGGCTAAAAAGCAACACTAGAAACTTAATTAATAGAACTAGAAGCAATGGATAAAGGAGGTATGGAAGGCGTAGGAAAAAGACCACAGTTAAGATCCATCCGAGGCATGCTTAAATCAACAATCTTGCAATGCTTATAGACTTGATATGAGTGAAAAAGGTTATCAGGTCAAGAAGGACATGAATTAGGTAATGAAGGGAAAAATAAGTCAAGGATAGAACAATCCCTAGGCCTAGAAGGTTGATATAAACTATGATTAATCGTATTTAATTCTTCATCATGAATGAATTTAATACACTTATGGATAGGAGAAGCAATGACATGCATGAAATTCAACCAAGGCAAACCAAGCTTAACTTGAAACTGATCAGAAGTAGGAACACCAATGAAGGTAGTGTCCACAACTTTACCACAAAGTTCAACAGGCAAGTTAATAGAACCAAATGACAGATAGAGAAAACCATTACAAGTTTGGATCCACACATTAGATGTATCATAACAATCACATTGTAAGTTCTTCATAAAAAGGTTTTCTTCAGTAATGACATTGACCAAGGATGTAGGATCAACAAGACAACTGTGCATAGGTATCTTAGAAATCTTAGCATAAATGTAGAGGGGACCATCAGGAGATTTAATAGTCTCAGAGTCATCAAAGGTGATCCAGAGTTCCCTAGGTATTTTATTCTTAGGTTGTTTTTGAGGTTTAGATTGAGGTTTCAATTTAGGCTTAGGTTGAGGTGGAACTTGAAGTTGAGTTTGAGATTGAGGCTAGGGTGGAGATACAGGTTGAGACAAAACAACATGCTCCACATGGTTAATAATATGATTGAGATCATCCATGTTTGAATCATAAACAATATCCATAGAAGATGGCTGAACAATGGTATTAGTATCATGTGGAGTCAAAGGATTCATATAGATTTGGAGATTTTGATTAGGAGGAGAGATAGATTTGTTCCCACTACCATCAAAATTATCAACAGATTAAGCATTAGAATCAATTAAGTCTTGAAGTGTATGTTTTAGAGAATAACACTTTCAGTATCATGGCCATTCTGATGATGGTATTGACAAAATGCTTTGGGATCAAAGGATTTGGATGCCATCATAGTAGGTAAAAGAGGCAGAATAGGAGGCAAAGTAATCATATTAGCATTCAATAATTGACTCATAATAGAGTGTAAAGATTCAACAAGAGGAGTAAACGTACGATTCAAATGAAAAGCAATGGATGCAGAAGTGGCATTATTAGATGCAACAACAACTTGATCAACAACTGCATTTTCATTCTTATTTATCTTGACATAGTTGTTAGGTTTTTGAAACTTGTTGGGCTTAGGAGCATCATCACTCTTATCAACTGGAATAGGAGCCATTGGAGTGTTGCTCTCAAATTGACTCGCTTGTAATTCTTAATGATGAAGCGCTACACAAAGTTGTTGAAAATAGGTAAATTCAATAAGCAAAATCCTATCTATAATATCCTTTTGTAAATTTGAAATAAACATATGTTGAATATCAATATCAGGAACAAGATAAGAAATTCGAGCATACAAATGGTTAAATCTACCAATAAATTTAGTCAATTTTTCTTTAGTATTTTGTTTACAATGCATAAAATTAGTTAAGGACACTTGCAGACCAATGTTATTTTGGAACTATTGGATAAAGGCATTAGCAAGTTTTGGAAAATAATCAATAGAATAAGGAGGCAAAGAACAATACCATTGAAAGACCTTATCAGGAAAAGTTCTAGCAAACAACTTGGCTAAAATCCTATGGTCATGAGCATAGTCACTACAAAGGATTTGAAATGTTTTAACATGAGCGACAGGGTCTCCCTTACCATTGTAATTATCAAGACGATGCATATCATCTTGCTGAGGAACATGAGCATGAATAATGTCTAGGGATAAAGGACTGCCCATGTCACATGTAGGAATACTAAACTTGGATTGAGTTGAGGACACAAGTTGTTGTTGTAAAGAGGACATAGTTTGAGCCAGACTAGTGATTGTGGAATCATTAGAAGAAATAGGAGGCATAGAAACATTAGAAACACTAGGGAAAGTGTAGGAAGTAGCAGGAATGGAAGACACAACCGGTGGAACACTTGGAACCACTGTTGGAAGAGGGTTGGAATAGGTAAAAGGAACACTATGGTAAGAAGGTTGTGAGGTAGGTAGAGATACTGGTGGAACACTCATAGGAAGAGATGGAATAGATGTAGTCACTAAAGGAGTATAAGTAGGAATGTTAGGTAAAGGAATGGAAGAAGGTTCCACACTAGTGATAGGAGGAGTGAATCCTAGTTCTTGAGCATCTTGAGCTAAAGGTTTGATAATTAAATGCACAAGATGAGTGATACCACACAAGAGATTAACACCTTGATCACTATCACGAAGATATTTCTTAAGAGCCTCTATAGCTTGAATAGTGTATGCACCCAAAAATGGTCGCCTAGACTTTGGGCCCCATTTATTTGATTTATCAATCCTGAATCAGTTTTATCAATAATCAATATTTTCAACATTATCAATTTCTTGATCAAGTCTTAATTTTGATCATATATTGGATTTTTATCCTATGGGCTAACCATTTTATCCTAAGTCTTTATTTATTCAAAAGGAATACTTCCTCCCCTTTTAATAAATAAAAAGCCCCACCTTTTCCTCTTATCCTAAGTTGCACAAATAAAGCCTCATTCTTATTTTATAAAAAGAGAAAAGCATTTTTTGTCTCATATGGACATAATTCAACTCCTATTTTCCTATTGGAGGATATTTGTGCACAAGGATCAAGCTTCCATTTTTCTCCACCGTTGATTAAGTCTTTTGCCTCTTAATCTCAATGGTCCATTTCACCTCATTTCCTATAAAAGGAGAGCTCTCTCCTTCATTTTCATATCCATCTCTTTCATATTATTGTTATGCTGCAGGTTTTTTAGGTTATTTGGAGCTCTTTGAAGACATATTACATCCAAGCTTTGAAGATCTTTGTTGCATCTCATTTAGTTGCATATTTTCTTTCTTTAGTTGCATAATAATGGCATACTAGCTTAGTTTCCTTTTATACAATAGATTAGCTTCACATAGCTTAATTAGGGGAATTGTAATCCATTGCTATCTCCTTTCATAGTTGCATTATAATTTCATTTTGATAGATTAATTTTTCATATTCATATTAGTTTGCATTGCATTTGCATATCTTGATTCCATTTGGGGATATTGGCATTGTTGCCCTTGTCCTTATTGTGAATCTATCATTGTGTGGTTGACTAGCAAGCTCTGGTAACCAAAATCTGACCCAAAAGTAATTGCATGCATTTATGATGTAGTTGGTTGTAAAAAATATAAATATGAGTTGAAGGCTCATTTGTAAGGGGTTCTTTTTTCCCTTTGGCTTGTTGTTTTGT
Organism: Chamaecyparis obtusa; assembly: GCA_027943335.1. NCBI lineage: Eukaryota > Viridiplantae > Streptophyta > Pinopsida > Cupressales > Cupressaceae > Chamaecyparis > Chamaecyparis obtusa. Next base: position 431,878 of record BSBK01001775.1, read on the forward strand.
AACTTTTTTTTTTGAGTTCTTGATAGAGGCAAAGTCTTTTTTGTAACCCATTTTCAAAAAGATTATACAAATTTGTAACACCTTTTGATAGTGAATTTCAACTTGTGCCTTCTCTTTTTTTGTGTTCGTGTGTCATATATTGATGCCTTCTAAGGAGTATTAAGTCTTTTGCAGGTTGAAAGTTGTGTTGAGAATCAATTTTAGACTGTGAGGAAGTTATTCTCCTTTTAGGAACTGTAATTTTAACTTTCTTAGCAATTGCTGATGAAAGGATTGTGAGTTTCTAAGTTGAGTAGGGAAGCTTTTTTTTATTGACTATGTTGTGTGTTGATTATTTGTTAAGTCTCAAAGATTCAGTTTGGTGCATCACCCTTTAGAGTTAGATTTCAGTTTTCCTGCTATCCTTCTACCTCTTTTCTTCAGTAAGCTTAGTTTAGGTGAGGTGCTAGATAGGAAGTTGAACTTCATTCGAAGATTCATTCTAGCTATAGGTTACCCACAACCTTGGTTTGTTTCCATGTTTGCTCAAAATTAGTCAAGTAGTTTTGGCAACTTGATTAGGGTGCAAGTTTTGAGTGATAACAATACTAGGCTAGTCTATTTTTACCAATCTCCTATTGAGGTGGAGATTTCTCCTATGGAGGTTAATAACTTCATTCTGAGAAGGATTGAGGGTTTATTTCTTCATTATCTTGTGTCCTATCTTTCTTGCCATATTAAGGAGGAAACTTTTTGTGTGGGAGAGGTGGTGTGCTATTGCAAGGGGGCTATTTTTACCGTTTCTTTGGTTATTGGTTTCAAGATGGTTGATGATATTTTTCCTATTTTCTTTCCCCTCTCTCCTATTGAGGTTGGGACTTTGAATGGAAAATGAAGTTTATGGGTACATCTTTGGAAGGTTATAGGAGCCTTTTCAAAACCCATTGATATTATGTTTCTTAGGATGAATTGTTAGATGGCTTTGAACTTATCTTATTGAAGACAATATCTTAATGTTTTGATTCTTCTATTCTATTATAGTTGTATTGTTGTTTGTCTGTATATTTTTTATTAAGTGAAAATAAAGTTTTGAAGGGACCTAAAACCCTATAGAAATCCATTACAATAGAAAAAATGATAAATATAAGCAAAAAAAAACAAGACTAAGAAAAAAAAGTCAACAAGAGACAATGTTGGAAGAGACAAAGATAAATCCAAGTCAAGATCAAAAGCCAACAAACATAAAAAAAGACACAAAAATTAGAAGAGCAAGATTAAACAAAGTTCTTGAGAAACTCAATAGCTTCCAACTCCAGATGGTCCAAATTGATAGTAGCACTCTCAAGGTCTTCAATGTCTTTCTTAGTACTGAGTGATTTCTTCATGGCGCTTGCACAGGTCCTCTTTCTAGGGCTAGAAGTATCCTCAGGGCTCACAATCCTCTAACCATCTATCCCAATCATAACCTTCTCCTGATTAATCTGTTCCTTCTTTCTAACAAGAATCTTCAGATGCTTGTTGGTGGCTTTAAGGATATGATAACTCTATTCCCTAATTTTCTTCACTATGTTCTCCAGCTAAATTATTCTTACATTAATATCTTACAATTTCTTATCATATTGGGCAGTTAGAGATTCAACATTATCCATAGCATTATTCATATCCTTAACATTTCTAGATAAAGTGTTGTCTTTACCAACCCCAAGACCTTCCAGAAACTATAATTTACTGGTAGAGGCCCTTTGATTCATCTTGATCTCTTTGATTTCATGGAAGGCCCACTTAATCAGACTATGGAAGTTTAGGGTACCATTTTTTGCCATGTCAAGAACATTAATGGCCTCATCCTTCCAGTGATCATCCATCTAAATGAAATCCTCATAATCCTTTTTCTCCTTAGCTTCCATAACCATGTCCTCTTCCGCATTGGTAGAAGGAGGCATAAACTTCTCAAAAGGTCCACAAAATACAGGAGAAGGGGAACCAACAATATAAATATCCTTATCACCAAAACTAGTGTTGGTGACATTGAGAATGCCCTCCTTAGAAGGACCTTCCATACTAGTCTCACCTTCCATCTTCTTAGTAACAATTTTCCTCTTCTACCTCTGGAATGAGGTTCAAATAAACCTTCTTTTTTCTTCTTATTCCTAGCAGATAAGCCAATCTTTAGGTTAACCTCTTTCAAATTGTTAAGTTTCTTTTTAGTTGATGATAATAACAAGGGAGTAATATCTTTCTTTCTTTCTTCTATCTCAATACCTATATCCCCTTTGAACTTCTTGATAGGGGTACCAACAAATTTTTTCCTTTCGGAGGGCTTATTTTTGACATCTTGTGACTCACCATACTCCTCCTCCAAATAAGTTTCCCATCCCTTCTCAAATCTGTCAAGGATTTCCTTATGCTTCTCAAACTCAAAATGGATATGCTTTCTAGGGATTTTAGAAACCCTCTCCTTGCAATAATCATAAATCAATAGAATTAAACTTTGATGAAGGAGTTGGTGTCTGGGATTCCTCTTATGTTTGGTAATACTCTCACTCAGGGAAGAAAGGATATAGAAAGTGAATGACACCAAAATATTATGTCGAAAGTGATTCAATAGAACAATATGGTAATCATGAACCTTGGTGCATGTAATATCAACTGCAAAATACTCCATTATCAGAACAAACACTTCTCTCTTGATAGGCTTTAGTTGCTTGGGTTCAAAATAGGTATTGACCCCTTTAACTAGAGCTCCTTGTTCTTCATCATATTTAGGGAACGTAATAACCACATCCTCACACACCTTTGTATCCCTAAAAAACATTATACCAAACATAGGAAGACTAGTAACATCAAAAATTAACTTCTCATGTATAGAAAATTCCTTATTGAAGAGAATGATAGTGCCATTGTTCCAGTCTTGGACAAAAATCCTTGTGACCTTCATTTCATACCCATGAAGCTTCTCTCGATAAGGGATAACTTTCCCTTTAGCCATTTTGTTCCAAATTTCCTCCTTCCATTTCTAATATTCACAAGTTACATGCTCAATGTGCTTCAAATCTCCTCCCACATTCAGAGTGACAGAGCTCTCCCAACTGTGACTCAAAGAAAATATGATGAAGATAGTACCAAAGAGAAGACATGAAACAATAAGAAATACCCATAATTCATGGAAGGAGTAACTATTGATTATGAACTTCTGCTATGTCAGATTACTCCCACACTTAACATTGATTCCAAGGTTATTGTGTGATATTTCCATCATTACACGTAATCTTTCCCACCTTCCCATTGATTTTATCAAATCTTAGGAGTGAAATAATATTACTGTCCAAATTATTTTCTCCCTCCCAAATTTTTTATTATTGATTTGAACACCAAGGTTGGAAAAACCATATGCTACCCTATTGGTCTCCTTATAGGAGTGTGCAATAAAAAAAATTCAAAAGTTTTGATAATGTTCTTCGAAGCTCGGATAATCTGATCTATAGACCAATATTATTTGTGCTCCCCCTTCAAGTATTTAATTATATTATTAGAATCCCCTTCTATCCAAATATTTTTGCATTTTAGATGCTCAACCAGAAGAAGAGTTTGATAGGCGCCCATGGCTTCTACTAGGTGGTTGGTCTAGGATCCCAAGGGAAGTGCCACTGGAGAAATAACATTGCCACTCTCATCTCTCACTACTCCCCCACACCCAATCAACCTTGAATTACCTTTGGTCATCCCATTAAAACTAATTTTAATCCATCCTTCTGAAGGGAAATAACAAGTTAGGCATTCTCTATTCCTCTTGATTTTTCCCGAACTCCTATTAATATCAATAGCTAATTTCTAATCCTTGGCAATTCTAAGTTCCAAATCCTTGCACCAAACATAAATATTATCCATAAGCTCCTTCTAAAAGAGATTTAAATTTTTACTAATGGTCCTTATAATTTTCTCTGCAACTACCTAGTATGAGGACACTTTGTCCCAGAAAATCCTATTATTTCTCTCCTTCCAAAGCCCCCATATCAGATGGGGAGAAATGACCGCCTAGAGAGATTTGATATTTAGATTCAAGAAGGGATAACTCTATTGGGAGAAAAAATCTTAGATAGAGCAAGGGAGAACCTAGCAAAGATTCTAGTTCTACAATATACAAGACCACACCTCCCAAGAAAATGAACAATGTAATAAAATACAGGGTGCGTTCTCCTCCACCTCCTAACATAAATAACATATATTTGGAATAGAGAATCCTCTCTTACAAAGATTTATAGTAGTTATGTTAAAAAGTAAAGTCCACCAAGATAACTGAGGGGGGGGGGGGGGGGGGGGGGGGCGGTGAATCAGTTATCAAATAAAAATAAAATTTATTAACCTTATTATGTCTAAAACATGTAATCAACATAAACAACAACCATAGAAATATAATCATAAACAATGACACCATATTTGTTAACTAGGGAACCTCTTGATCAGAGAGTAAACCTCGGTGGGGATGGTACCCACAAAAGATGTACTAATATGAAAATTCCTTGTGAGAGGATGGACTCTGTTAGGAGTCTTATGAAATACATTCAGTAGATACTAGTCCCTGTTAGGAGACTTGAATCCCTGCGAGGAGATTCTAACCCTGTTAGGAGTTAAGGAAGACATAAGGACCCACTATCCAAATAGCTTCAAGGGAAATATCATTGAACACACTGTCCAACTGATCTTTGTATTATCCGAATAGAATAATACCAAGTGTAATCACCGAAAATTGGAAAAGATCATTTAAGTGAGAAATCAAGACAAAATCAATGCAATTAAAATACAATTAAATAAAATCAAGTCAAAATCAAAGATAAATTGCAATTGAACCTTAATCCAAAATTAATTGAAAATCAAAAGATATTAAATTGATTTAAACCTAATAAAACATGATTAATCAATAAATTGTACAATTAATCTAATTAATTGTATTATTCAAATTAAATCAAATCAACCCATTCAAGGGGTACACATGGCTAAACAAATTAAATAAATTCAATTAATTAATTCTTATTTTCTCTCAACCACCAAATGGGAGAAAAATGAATCAACCAATAGGAATTGAGGACCAAGCTCACATGGATCAAGCCTAAATCGAATCTCAATCACTCACTTGGACAATACATGTTGTCCACTCATTTTGTCTTCTTGTCCCAAGCTTTGAGGACAAAATATTTAAATGGTCTCCAAAGGTGGAACCATGGACTTAACTCAAACTTAATCGTGATCAACTCAACTACAACCCCTACCCTTTCCAAAATCTATAAAAGCAAGGTATAATTCACTCATTAATCATCCACAAATTTGAGAATAACATCAAACCTCTTACAAATTAGAGCTAGAAAGGCAAATTTAGAGTTAATTAGGCTTAATTTCACTTTTGAATTGAACTATTAGCTTTGTTTATCATTCATTTTCATTTTAGGACTGTCACTAATAGAAGCTTGCTGAGAGATTTGCATTAGCATCCCTAAGTAGAGATCTATAGAGTGCTTAATTGTTCTTTATTTGTTAAAATAGATTGTTCTCTGTGGTAATTTAGTTATTTTATTCATTTATTTGCAATACTAACCCTATGAAGGTACTTTTTCTAGTACACAAAATGGCGCTTACCGTGGGGCATTAGGCCTCATTCTTTCAAAAATTTGGAAAATTGCATGTTTCTAGGATTTTCTTTGTTTAACTCCCTATTTTGCAGATTTAACAGTGCGTTTGATACTTTCTCCAACACGTTTAACAGTTTCTCCAGTGCTTTTGAGGTCTAAAACAATGCTTCTATGACAAAGTTTTGCGCCTTTACATGAGTTTCAACGCTTTTGATTTCTTCTAGCTTATGTCTTATTTCTTTCAACACTTTTGCCTTGACTCGCTAGTGCATTTGAATAATTCTCCAGCTCTTTTAAGATTTGTTTAACGTCTTTGCTAAGTTTTTCAACACTTTTAATCTCTGTTTCAACACATTTAAATATTTCTGCAACACTTTTAATCCAATCCACAACACGTTTAAGCATTTAAATAGCACTTTCAATATATTCTGTAGCGCATTTTATTAAATTGAAACTTGACAGAATTTAACTTGCAGAAAATGATTTCTCTATGTCTGTAGGATGACTGGTCATAAAAAAACAAAAAAAAATAGAGACCAGATTTAATCACAAAGGGAAAGCTTTGACAAAACGGATCAAGGAGGAGAATATTGCACACATCAAGCTGGTTTTGGAGAATTCTCAGCAAGAAAATGAGGTATATGAACAATACTTGAAAGTTGTAGAAGCATATATATCAAAGTTCATATCATTAAATTGGATTTACTTGCCTTAGTCAATTTTTGTCAAAATTTGATAAATAAGGCTCAAATTCAAATTTATTCTTGTTTTCTTCATTTTGGTTGGTTGTGTTGACTAACTTGTTGGAGAAGTGAATGGAAAGGAAAAATCACCACTAGGTAAGCATAAAAATGGAAAATTCATCAAAAATGACCCTAGCCTTAGCTAGCTTCAAAACAAGGTAAGCCTAAAACTTGGTCAATTTTTTATTAAATTGTGGCCTTGTTAATTTCAAAATCTAGTAATTAAAGCAACCTATTATTTTTTGAGGGATTTGATACTAGGCCTATGCTCTTCACTTTCTAAGTGAATCAAAATGCCAAAAATATCAAGTTCCTTGATTAAAAGAAAGGTTAAGTAAATCAAGCACTAAATTTGAACAACCCCTTGTTTGTGGAAAAGAGTAGAAATACTCGATTCCCATTAGTTAGTGGGTGTGGTAATTGAACCTTGTTAAAAGTGTTTGGGAATTGAGAAATAGATAGGGATATGCTTTTCAGCTTTTGGTGAATCAAACTCCCAAAACCTATCTCTTTATTCCACTTTATTGCTTTCAAATGAACATGTTAGATCTATAGTGGGCTCGCCTCCTGAGATTTGCCTTAACGAGGCCAATGAGAGGGATAGCCCAAAGTGGGATACAATTACCTTTTCCACAATCATCCAACCCACTATAAAACAAAATGCATGCATCCTTAATGGGGTGTGTGACAAAAGGGTGTTAAATTTTTGAACTTCCTTGAGTAGTCTTTTGAGATTGCGCAAAACTCCGACATACAAGTGGTCGGAAGCCTCTTAATATACTTGGAGGATGAAAGTTTAATATCCATTTTGAACGTAATCTTGATTAAATGCCTTGTTAACTTAGCAAAGACTACCTTATAGAGCCATGTTTACAAACCAAATTTTGAGCTAGGTAGATTGCTTGAAGTATCTTTTTGTGCAAAAACCTGTGATAACGTCCTTACAAATTCAAACACTTTTTGTGTAGAGGGTTAAAAAGAACAAGTGTACGTGTGGTTGTTTTGTTTGAAAAATACATAGAAAATGTAAGAGACATCCATTTCAAAATTCATCTTATATTTTTAAATCTCTTCATAAAAACAAACAATTACCAAATTGGGGAAAATGACTTGAAATCAAACCTTGTTGGATGCCAATTTCTACACGCTCTCATAAACTTAAACTATCTTTACAAGAAGAAAATAGTTGCATTGCCAAAGAGGTCCCTGAATTTGAATACCAAAGCTCTTTCAACAATCACAACCAAGGGGATAATAATGACAATATCAATAATGACAATAATGGAGGAAATAATGACAATATCAATAACGCCAACCAAGAGCCTAAGGAAACACTTGAAGAAAGGGCTAATCGAGTGGCTCAAGATAATGAATTTCTTGAAGTCATGGATAAACTAATAGATAGGGATAGGGAGAAGTTTTTCCTAAATCTAGCCCAAGCAGGGGTAAAGCTTCCACATGATTATGATGTGGACCAACTTAAGAAAAACAAAGAAGATGAAAACCCGATGAATGCTATGACTCAACAATTGAAAATGTTCCAAGCATAGATTGACTTAATGAAAAAGGCCGCTGAACCTAAGCCATTCTCTATTGAGGCCTTGTGCCCATTCCCTTTTGACAAAAGCTTAGTCATGGCACCTTTTCTGATCAATGTAGTCTTTCCTAAGTATGATAAATACATGGGTAAATCAGACCCAAAGGATCATCTTAGAAAGTTTTGCGCTTTAAGCATTGAATTTATGCATGATACTAATTACCTAATGAGACTTTTTCCAAGAAGTTTAGGAGGTCAAGCCATGGAATGATTCTCCAAACTTCCATAAGGGATAAAGACATTTGAGGAATTAGCCTCCAAATTTGTAACCCATTATTCTTACAACATCGAACATGAGATTACCATGCTCAAACTATTTGATATGAAACAAAAGGATGGTGAATCTTTCCTAGGGTTCCTTCAAAGGTGGAGGACAATTTTTGCAAGATATCCATGAACTATCCCTGAAAAGGAGAAAATAGAAATATTTATGAACAACTTAAATGTGGAGATGAACTATAGGCTCTAACTTCAATGTCCCCCTACATTCAAAAAACTTATTGAGAATGGGATCAAAATTAAAGATGTGTTGGTTAAGAGAGGAGAGATAAAATTATTCAAAGACAAAAAACCCTATACCAACACTAATAATAATCATTATGTGTCTAATTATAACAACAATAAAGGAGCCAACACTCACAATGATAAACCTAAACTATGGTTGAAGAACAATAACAAAAATCTTGTGAATGATGGAGTAGTGGAGGCACACAATTTAAAAGCTACCCCCTTTAATTTATCAAGTGGAGCAAATTTGACATACAATGTGAATCAAATGAACAAAGCTCCTTTCAATAATACTAATTCCAACAATAATCACAATAATGCTAACAATAATCCCTTCAATAATTCTAATGTCAACAAACCTAAGCCTTTCTTTTCCACTTATCAAAGAGGAAATTCACCTTTTTAGGTGAACCATTGGAAAATGCGTTAAGGACTTTGGTGGAAAACAAAATCATTACCTTACCCGAGTTAAGGCCATATAAACCCCAAGTTAAGCCTGATTGGTGGAATTATTCTCACCATTATGAATACCATCGTAATAAGGGCCATAAAAATAATGAGTGCATGAGATTGAAACACCTTGTGCAAGACCTAATTGATGATGGGACGATAAAGGTTGAAGGGCCCCAAAATAATGAAGATCGTACAGCCTTCAAAACTCCTTTCCTAAATCATGAAAAGGGTGAGTCATCAAGCACCAATCAAAATAATAAAAGAGGTAATGAGAAGGTCAATTTTTCCCATACCTATGATAACATCATTAATACTTTAGATAGTGATGAAAATACCATAAATGTTATCGTGGTAAAAGAGAAGTCAAGGGAGGCAACATCTAATGTTGTAACTAGGGGGCAAGCATAAAAAATTACTCTACCTAGAAAAGCCCCAAGAATTTTTCTACCAAATCAAACCTCATCTTCATCATCAAAACAATATAATTTGGTAGACCAATTGTAATGAACCCCTGCTCATATCTCTATTTTAGAATTTCTCAAGCTCTCACCAACTCACAAGGAGATTCTAGAAAAAGCCTTGGTAGAGACTAATGTGCCTCTAAATCTAGATGCAGACAAATTTCAAAACATGGTAGGACACCTTATTGCACCTCATTGTCTATCTTTTTTAGAGCAAGATGACATGTCATTAAACCACCAACAAAACTTGCCTTTTCATATAGAGGTTCTTATTCATAAGCATATGATAAAAAGAGTCATCATTGATGGAGGAGCCAGCTTGAATATTTGTACCCTAAACTTGGTAAAGGCCTTAGGATTTTCTAAGGAGGCTATTGACCCAAAGAAAAAGATAACCATAAAATCCTATGATGATGAAGAGAGAGCTTCTAAGGGTGTCATAATACTTCCTATCAGAGTTGGTCCAATGCAAAAAGAGACCATTTGCCAAGTCCTAGACCTAAAGTTGATGTACAATATCTTACTAGGGAGACCATGGATTCATGAAATGTAGGTCGTGCCTTCGAATTACCACCAATGTCTCAAATTCCCCTATCTAGGACAAGAAATCATGGTAAGTAGGGACTCAAACCCCTTTCAATATTGTAATAACATGAAGCCTATCAATGATTACCTAGTCCCGTATAATGTAGAAGGGTCTATTCCTCAAAGAGTAGAGCAAGGTCAAAGTTCAAAAGATATTCCATCTTTGAAGGGAAAAGAAAAAGAAGAAAAATAAATTGTTGGTGAAAACATCCAAAATCCTACTAAACTAGCTACATCGATAAAATGAAAAGAGAAGGTTAGTGAGGAGAGTAGTCCTGAGAAGCAAAAAGAAGACCAAGCTAAATCCATCCAAATCTACACCAAAGATGCTCATTACCAAAAGATGGACCATATGATGAGAAATTTTGAAAAGCAATGTCAAATTAAACAAAAAGGAGTAGGTGAATAATCCCTATCCATGATGGACCTACCCTTATCTCCCAAATCATATGGAAGGCCATCCAATCTACCTCATAAATACAATGATCACTTTGTGAGGGAATATACATCTTCATTTATGGAGGAAAAAGACAATAAAATCCTAAATTGGCTATATAAGGATGAAGAGTCAAGTGCACATGAAAAGTGCATCCAAAATATAAGTATTCCCACACATCAATATGTGAAAGGATTTCAAATCATGCAGAAAATGGGATACAAGGGAAAAGGACATTTAGGAACAAGAAATGAAGGACTCATTGAACCCATTGAAATGACATGGAGAGACAACAAAGAAAAGACTGGATTAGGATACCTAGAACAAGGGTACACTCAAAAGAAATATCCTAAGGTTTATGACCAAATTTTACAATTAGGTTCTCAAAGTGACGAGGATTCCAACAATTGGGAATGGGACTCATTATCAAGTGAGTCATGTCCATATAAGGAAGTTGATGTCATCCACACCTACACTCCTAACAAAGGAAAGGAAAAAGCCTCAAAATCAAATTAGAATCAAGCCTCAAGTTCTAGTCAAATGGTCTTAGATAATGTACCAATTCAAAGGATTGAAATAAATCAATGGGTAGGAGAACACTATGTACCATCATGGAGACCTTCTATGGAAGAATCTAACATTAGGTTTAATCCATAAGATTTTTACCCAACAAAAACCTTAGAGGATTCTAGTGAGGAAGATTTTGACCCTAGTTCTCTATAACATCTTGAAGAAGCATATATTATAGATTTAAGCGATACAATGTTTGAACCTTCAAATGAAGTCCTATCCCTAAACCCCATTAAACTAAACCAAAAAATTGATCCTTTGACCCTTATCTATCCATAATTAATTGAATGGGATTCTATTGAGCCTACCATACTCCGTACATTTTTGAATGATAACTTGGTGTCCCAATACCTAAATGCGGTTGAACCTTCTTCTACCATGAAATATCAGGAAGGAGTGACAAAGGAAGGTATCCAAACTCTCAATTCAATAAAAATAAAATAAAAAATAGAGCAAATAAAAAATGGAAAGAATCTAATGTTGAAAACCACCTTGTGGTTGTATGCACCCTAAAATGGCCGCCTAGACTTTGAGCCCCCATTCACCAATTTATCAATTTCCTGAATCAATGCCTTGCAATATTTTCACTTCAAATCAATTTCCTTGATTAAATTGTAATTAATTCAATTATTTCAATATTTCCTAAGGTTTGATCATTTCATCAATAATCTTATTTAATTAAAAGAAAATATCTCTTTTTATTTAATAAAATAATCTTATTTAATTGAAATGAAATATCTCTTAAATAAAATGATCTTATTTAATTAAAGGAAAATCCCTTTTAATTAAATAATTTTATCCTATTTAATTAATATTTCTCTTTTAATTAAATAATCTTATTTTATTTAATTAAAAGAAAATCCCTCTTTTAAATAAAATCCCCACTTAAATATCTCTGTGTTGAAAAAGGAAATAAATAAAAAATAAATAAAAATCCCTTTTTCTCTCCACTTTGAATGCACATACTTCTAAGTGGTGGGCCTTTTTCATCTTTTTGCCTCTTAAAGAATCTTGAGCACATGGATCAACCAAGATTTAATCTCCACCATTGCTCATTTCTTTTTGCCTCTTAATCTTGACTGTCCATTCATTTCTAAATCCTTTATAAGGAGCCCTCTCCTTCTCATTTAGAGATAGAAGATTTTAGGTATTGTTATGCTGCAGGTTTGGAGAGCGATTTTGGAGAAGATTTTGAGCACTTGAGCTTGGATATTGCAACTTCTCTTTTCTTGTCTTCTTCTCTCATGCCTCCATGGCAATCAATTTAGATTACTCTCGCACTTGCATATTAGATTAGATTCATATTTCCTTTCATAGAATAATCTTGCATAAGCATTTCCTTTCATAGATTAGTTTGCTTTCATGCATTGTTATCATATAGAATAGCTTCCATTTTTCATTTTTATGCATACTTGATGATCATGGAGACTAGCATTCTTGATTTTCCTCTTTGAATCTCTCATTTTATGGTGTACTTGCATGGGCACAAACTAGGTCTAAGCTGAGGGCCTCCATCATAAACCCTTGCACTCCATGACTAGAGAGCTATGAGTCACCATTTGAGAGCTCATTCTTGAGAAATCTTGGATTTAATGACTCATAGAAGTGTGTCAACATTTTAGCACACATTTTTGGCACCCACCATGGGGTAGAAAATTCCATTTCTTGCCTCATATCATTTTATTTTATTTTTGTGATGATTTTCGTGCATTGTCCGTACTTCTGTGCGTCTCTGGTACAAATTCTCGCACAAAGTTTCTCACAATATCGCGTGAAGTTTTTCTGGTATTAGCATTTCTACACATGACAAAGGCATTTTCTTGAGCGACCCTGTGTACTTTCTTATGCAAGTTTGGTACTTTCTCGCGTGACACAGGGTATTGTCTCGCGCAGACTTTTGACAATAGAGACTTAAAATTTCCAGATTCACTAGTTTTGCTTGCTATTTTATCACACTTAATGGTTGATGTGTTTATTTCCTTGATTCTATTTTCTGAAGCAACATAGTAGCAAGGCGCGTTGCTTTAGATTTGAGGTATTGTGTTGAAACTCTATAACATTTCAGTTTTGGGAATAAAATGAATCTCTCATGTGTCTAGCTTGAGTGTTTATTGCTTTCATAGATCACACTTCAATTTTGGGCTCTAAAAAGAACATAGATTCACTTTCTTGCATATGTGTTTCACATAGTAATTAGGCCCTATGAACACTATTCATGGCATTCTTGAGAGAGTGGGTTTCTTGTGAAGTTCTTCTTGATGATAGAACCCCTTGTAGGTAGGGAGGATATTGTACTATCTCATGGTCTTACTTGGTTTAGTCCTCAACATTGATCAATACGTTCTCTCTTGGTGCCACTTAGAGAGCTTGGTAGACATTGTTGTTGACATTATGAACCTTGGTGAGGTGGTTTCAATCTTAGTGTGTCAATGAATTTGATTGCTATGTTTGGGTGAAGTGAAGAGGCTAGAGGATTATGCTCTACTCCCTTTTTGGGTAGTACCAGAAACTCAAATCCGTGAATCTAAACTAAGTCCCCATGTGGTCCTTTTTGTGAGTCACCTTGTTAGAAAGGGTTAACCATAGTGGACACTCCCTTTATTGCGTAAACCATGTGGATGAAACCTCAAGCGGTAATAGCCATTTTCGCTGTGGTAGCAACAACCGCTATACAAATGTCCTTGTGGAAGAAATCTCCATAGGTGTAGTTTCTTATTGGGCTATCAGATCTTTTCAGCATCTCTGATTGATTAAATTCTTAGAATGTGTCAAAATCTCGATGCACCTGGATTGAAGTTTGCCCTCCTAAGATTGTAAAATTTGTAGAGTCAAACCATTACTAAGAACCATAGTGCAACCAAATTTTTACTTGCTAGGACTATGCATGTGATTGGAAAAACATTTTGAGAACATACACAAGTAGAATCTTCAAGGAGTAGCATACTAAGTCACTATTCTTGTTCATGTGCAAGGTTGCTTTGCCCCTTGCTCATTGTTTGAAGACAATTGTTTGCTTGAACTCCTTGACTGCTCTCTTGCGTGCTTGATTCATGATAAAAATCTGTTGATGCATATGCTTGGTTATCTAAAACAAACAAAAATTGAGTTCCTAATTTTACAACTTGCTGTTAGGCGGTCTGATCCTATTTCCTCACCCGGTTCCCTACATTCTCTTGCTCGAGCTTTCAATTTCTCATGCGGACCGTGCATTTTCTCACGCGAGATTTTATTTCCTTGCGTGTAGTTTCAGTACAGTCTACCAAAAGTCTCTATTTTTGCTTTACCAGTCTGATCCAACATTTTATCATGGGAGCCTAGCATATTTCTATGTGATCCCTAACATTTCTTCGCATGGGACTACATTTCCTCGCGCGGACCTGTCCTACAGTCTGTAAAACAATGAGTTGATCCCTGTCATTTCTAGTTTTCCTTGGTCGATCTGAATTATAGTAGGTTACTTACCTTGCTGTTGGAAGCCTGTTTGCACCTTGGGTTCATGTGTCTTGACCTCTTGGATTAGTGTTCTTTGATTTTACAAGTGACCTTGCTTGGAATCGATTAGTTAGAAATCATCCTTGTTGAGAAAGTAAACCTTTGGATTCTTTGATAACACTCTTGGAGAGTTTTAGTAATCTCTTGTCCAATTCACTTCCATCCAAAATCAAATTCAATCAAATATAACTTGGGTAAATCATCCTCCTGATCCATATGTGTTAGGGTATTCACCCATTTATTGGGCACCTCTATGGAAATGTTGGTTTATGCCTCTTGCAAAAATTCTATCTTACCACCTCTCTTTTGGACAATTGAGTGCTTTCACTATCCTAGTTTGGCACCAACATTTCTTAGGGTCATCTTATCACCTAGCACCTTTTCTTTCATGTTGGTTATGACAAGGTATCAAGTAAATCAAGGAAAATGACCTCAAGTAGTCTTTGACCAATTACCCTTAGTTCAAACTTGCCAAAAATGTAAGGGAAAAGAGCCTCTCTTTGATCAATCCCCTAGGAATACCTCATAAGCTTGGTTTGATCCCAAGAGTAACCTTAGCGAGTTGAGCACACCCTTAGCACTTTCTCATTCAAATATGGATATGAGTTACACAATGACTCGAAGTGAGAGGGAAGAAAGGGATAAAAATCTTGACAACATATTTGAAAGACATAGATATAACATTCTGTTTGGCAGTTCATCTCATGAAAATCAACCAGTCTCATCTCTTATTTCTACTAGATATTTGGATGCACATCAAAGGGCTGAGAGAGATCAGAGGAAATTTTCTCAAGAAGAGAAATCACAACATGATAGTCAAGACGATGAACCTTATGATACTCATGTGAATGCAGCATATACCAATGACTTATTTAAACATTCAAGACCAACTTCACCGCTCCAAACAACTTCAAGATACACAAGTGAAAGACTTAAGAGGATTGAGCATGAAAAGAAAGCCTTCCTAGATGAACAAGTTGTAAAGGAAGAGAAATTTAGACTCCTAGAGTCTGAAAGATAGGCCTTATTGGAAATAGAAAGGAAAGCTGCACAAGAAGAGAAAGATAGACTCTTGGCTCAACAACTTAACGATCAATACAACAACATGTGTGTTGGTGGTGGAAACAACTCTCCTCCATCCACTCCTCCTAAAACACCATGAAGTGGAAGGTATTCAAGCTCACCTTCATGATCTCCTAGCCCTAGAGGAAGAAAGGCTTCACAACAAGAGAATTATAGGAGACAAACACCTCCTAGGAACTCAAGACAACCTTCACAATGTGCTCACCATGGTTCACAATATGGGGGTAGTAGCTCGACTTTTGACCTCAACTCCCAAGAGTTCATGAGAATGCAAAAAGAATCACTCTTCCAATAGTATGTGGAGAGATACTTGGAGCAAAACAAAGACAAGTTCCTAGAGAGTTTGATCAACAAGGGTGCTAGGGTCCCCTACAACTTTGATGTGGAAAAGAAGATCAAGAAGAAAGGTCCATCCCAAGAAGAAGAGATCAAACAACTTAAGCGTATGATGGAAAAGGTGTTGGCACCAAAGAGTGCATTCTCACTTGATTCAATTTGTCCTAATCCTTTTGACAAGAGTGTGAGCATGAAAGAATTTCCTAGGAAGGTTGAGATCCCTCCATATGACAAGTATGATGGTAATGGAGATCCACATGATCATGTGTGTCAATTTTACACTATGAGTTTTGATTTCCATCAAGATGACTCGTACCTTATGAGATTGTTTCCAAGGAGTCTTAAGGGTCAAGTGATGGAATGGTTCACCAACATAACTCCCCCCATCAAGACTTTCAAAGAGCTCATCCATAGATTTGTCCAACACTTTGCATACAACCTTTCAATATCTATCACCATGTTGGACTTATGCAACTTAAAGCAACATCAAGGGGAATCCTTTGTAACTTTCTTACAAAGGTGGAGATGACAATGCTCTCACTACTCTAGGACCATTCCTGAAGATGAGAAGATTGACATCCTTGTTAGAAACTTGGTTCCTGAAATGCAGTATGAAGTTAGGAAGATGGTCTTTGATTCCTTTGACACCATGGTTGAAACCGCATGTAGGATTGAGGATGTTTTGAGAGAACAAGGAATTTTGGCCAATAACAAAAACAACAACAATGGTCAAAATAACTACAACTCTAACAAGGATAAAGGGAAAAACTCACATTGGAATAGGAACAAACAAGTGGTCAATGATGGAGTTGTGGACTCTTCTCAATCCAAAGATCAATTTGTTCTTTACTTGTCTAGTGCAGTCCAAGCCATGAAACTCAATGCATCTAATCAATAAGAGAGCAAGCCAAGATACCAAGATAAGCCTAATAAAGAGAGGTGTTAGTTTTCAAAACTTGGTGATTCATATGAGGATGTGTTCAAAACACTCATTTCCAACAATCTTGTGCATCCTCAAGATCCTGCGAAGCATTATATACCTAATGTTAAGCCACATTGGTGGGACGAGAAAGCCTTCTACAAGTTTCATAATGGCATTGGACACAATATTGAGAACTGCTAGAAACTTAAGCATATCATCCAAGATCTCATTGGGAATGGAAAAATTAAGGTGGATGGATTGAACACCAATGCTGATCATAAGGTATTCAAAGAGCCTTTGCCCAAGTATGAGAAGGGGGAAACCTCTAAACCTAAGAATGGCAAGGCTAAGATCAATTAGACTTACATAGCTGCAGAGAATGTTGTCAACATGCTTGAAGTTGTAGAGGAAAATGTCAACATGATGAGAAATCAAGATCCCTATGGTTATGATCTAGACATGGACTCTCCTATCTTTGATGCAAAACCTGTTGTGGTGCTAAGGGGTCCTAACTCTAGGATGTCATCTCAAGCTCTTAATGCTGTCACACAAAGTCAAGGTCTCATTTTCATTAGAGGACCCAGTTCAAGTCAACCTAGTAAACCAAAGCAAGTGGCATCCAAGAATGTCACCTCAAAACTAGTAGTTAATCCTAAGATGAGCTATAATCTTGTCAATCAGTTGCAAAGAACCCCTGCTTGGATTTCTATCTTTGAGCTTTTAGAGTTGTCCTCGAGACACAAGCAAGTCCTTGAGAATGCCTTGCATGCAGTGAATGTCCCTAACAACTTAGATGTTGATCAATTCCAAAACATGGTTAACCATATTGCCAGCCCTCATTACCTTACCTTTTTGGAGGATGATGATAAAGCTTTGAGCCACCCACATAATCTCGCCCTTCATATTAACGTTATGATCCACAAAACCTATGTCAGGCGTGTGTTGATAGATGGGGGTGCTGGGCATAATATTCATTCCTTGAGTCTTTTAAAGACATTGGGTTATTCTGAACAAGTCATAGATACCAGAATGAAGATCACTATCAAAGCCTATGATGAGGTGGAAAAAAGTTCCAAAGGGTTGGTTGTCCTTCTTGTTAGGATTGGTCCTATTGAGAAGGATATTTTGTTTCGAATTGTTGATGCTGGTCCCCTTGCATACACTATCTTACTTGGTAGACCATGGATTCATGATATGCAAGCAGTGTCATCTACCTACCATATAAGTTCCCCTACAATGGAGTAGAAATTTGTATGCCTGGGGATAGCACATTGTCTGTTAACTCAATTTTGGCAAGTACTCATGTTCCCCTCAATAGAGAAGCATAAGACTTCAATGCAGTCTTAACATAATGCAAAGACAAGTTCAAGTCGGTAGACCTTGGTGTAGGGGGGTATCAACTTAACTCCCTCACAAAGATTCCAGTGTCACCTAGGTCTTATGGCAAGCCATCACAAGAAATGAGACCTTTCTCTTCATCAATGAATTTATTTGGTACATTTGTAGAGTCCTCAGTGCCTATTCAAGATGAGAAAGAAGAGGTGGTTGTTAAAGATTGGATTTATAAAGAAGAGAAATACATGAACAATGAGAACTTCTCTCCCTCTCTTAAGGCTTATGGAAGAGAGTATACTTTTGTCAAATAGATGGGCTATCCTGGACATGGCCCTCTTAGTCACATATTGGATGCTAGAGCTGAACCTCTTAATCATGCTCTTTTTGGACGCAGGTCTAAGAAGACAGTTGGTCTAGGATTTGTGAATCATAATAGAAGCACTTCTCCTATCCTTGATGAGTTGGATAGTGAAGATTGTACCCTCAAAATGTGCACTTCTCTAAGTCATTACTTCCAAGAGAATCCATGGATTGGAAACCTTGATAAAATGACCTAGAGCTCCCTAGGCATGGATTCGCAAGGTTATTAAGAATGCTCTCAGCTAGATCTATTAAGTCGATAACCTTGCTAGTAAACCACACAATGGGAGATTCAAAGAGACAAGGGAAAGAATGCCAATATCTTCAAGAATCAAGAAAGAAATGCAATGCAACTATGCTAGAAATGAAGATGCAAGAATGTAAACTAAGCTATGGAAATGAAAGTATTACAAGCCTTACTAATTAAGCTATGTGAGTTAAGCGAGAAACATGAAAGGAAAGTAAACTAGAATGCCATGAAAGCTAAGCTAGATGCAATAATGAAAGCTAAAATGCAAGAAGATATCCAAAGCTCCAAAGTCACCAAGAAATCTTGTAGCATAAGATTAGTATAAAGAGTGGGATCCTAGAATGAGAAGAGAGCTCTTCTTTTATAAGAAATGAGAATCAACGGAAGATGGAGATTAAGAGGCAAAATATTTGATCAAGGGTGGAGTTTGAAAGAGGGATCAATCCATGTGCACAAGTCTCCTCCAATGAGAAAGAAGTGTTGACTTTTGAGCCTCATGTGAGACAAAAAGGCCTTTTCTCCTTTTTATAAAATAAGAATAATGCTTTATTTGTGCAACTTAGGATAAGAGGAGAGTGGGGGCTTTTTATTTAATAAAAGGGGAGGGAATTCCTTTTAAATAAATAAAGACTTAGGATAAAATGGTTAGCCCATAGAATATAATTGAATAAATGATAAAATTAGGATTTGATCAAGGAAATTGATTTGATTGAAAATATTGATTTAAAATATTGATTCAAAAAATTGATAAATTGCAAGAATGGGGCCCAAAGTCTAGGTGACCATTTTAGGGTGCATACATTTTCCCCTCTTTGACTAATGTGAGATCGATTTGGGATCACATGTAGTCAAAGAATAGAATTGAAGTGTGAGATCAATTTGGGATCACAAAACAACCCAGATGTGTGTTCGATGGATGGGAACACATCAGGACAAAGATAAGCTAATTGAGAAAGACAAGGCCAACACCCCTATAAATAGGTGATTGTCAAGTCTCAAATAAGAGATAAGAATCTCAAGGTTCAATTGATAAGCCGAATCAAGGATTGAAGTTTGATAGGTACTGCCCCCTCAAAATTGAAATCGAAATCAAGCAGAGGAGAAACAACAAATTGATAAATTTGATCAAATCACTAGAAATCATAAACGAAGGTGGAAGATGATAGAAAAACCATCAAGCAGTGAAGATATGCCCTAGTTTGACTAGGTTTGATTGAGAAAGATATAGGATAAAAATGAAGTCAAACCCCAGAGAGATGAAGCGAATGAAAATGAATGAAAGACTAGAAGGTTGAAAGAGATGAGGATGAAGAAATGAAGATGCCCCAGCGAAGATCAAAGGATTAGGCCTCAAATGGTCAACCAACTGTGCAGAAGAAGGAGAAACTTTGAATTGCAATTTTGACTATCAAGATGAACTCTAATTTCAATTTCAATCCTAAAAATGGATCCAGGATGTCGAAATTAGCCAGGGTTGCAATTTTCATGAAATTCTAAGATGTTTTGAAAATTGGTCAAAAAGGGGTAAAAAGGTCATTTTCAAATTCATTTGTCTTATTGTGATTTTGAGAACTTTGAGAGCTCAGAGAGAGATTATGGCTCAGCAAGCAGTGATCCCAGTCCACACATCGATTCAAGTGCGGTCAGTTGCACAATCGGCCTCCTCACTATGGTGCCCCGGTAAGTTTTCAGAAAAAACTAGCTTTTTGAGTCATTAAATGCATTTATAACACATTTTTAAAGATTTCAAATTATACTTACATGAAACTTCATACGATACTTGTAAAGTATCGCACACCTTTGATACTCTTTATCGTGCGATAGTTCACGGGTCCACAAAATATCGCACAAATGTTCAATCTAGTATCGCACGATACTAGATGAAACATCATGCGATCTTGTGTGAACTATCGTGCAGGAAAAGAGTATCGCCCTACTATTGAGGAAAGTATCACATGATACTATATCAAAAAATAGTATCACAATAGCATAATAAGAAATATCACATGGTTTTAATTTGAACAATATAACATGGGTCTAGACAATTTTTGCATTTAAGATTTCTTGTACTATTTTTAGACATCCATCATGATATGTTCTGACATTTGGTTTGGGTTATGGCTTGTAGGAGGTGTTTCTAGTGCTCATTATAAGAGCTCCAAGAGTGACTAGGCTACGTTGTGTCAGGGATCTCGATACTCCTAGTAGAGATGATCTAATCAGCATGGGATTCAGGTTCTTGCTAGATATGCCCCATATTCGGGAAGATCATGGGTTGCTAACGACATTGGCTGAGAGATGGCATAGTGAGCACAACACTTTTCATCTACCGACTTAAGAGGAAACCATCACATTAGAGGACATCTATCGGCTCCTCTAGATACCCAGCTATGGAGATTCAGTGAGTATAATCATGTTTATAAATGTTCATAAATGTAATGTTTCCATATGATGAAAAACTGACATGATTTTCTATTGGCACAGGTATACTATGATCAGACTCCGATAGAGGGGCGACAGGCCATCCAAGACCTATTCTAGGATGTTACCATAATTGACAGACATCTCAGCTGGGATCTCTTGATCGAGGAGTATGGTCATGATTTTCTGGTTCCATGTATTGTGTGTTCGATAATAGCATAGGCCTTGGTTACTAATAGGAGCCAGAGAGGGTTCCCACTGGGATGGGGCAGGTTGGTTGTAGATTTGGTAGCACATCTGAGGTAGATGGCATGGGGCCCAACTATCTTAGTAGACATGTACCACGAGTTGCATGAGATAGTGTACAGGGATAGCAGGACTTGGGCATGTGGGGCCGTTCTCGCATAGGTATGGGTGTGGGAGCACATAGCCATTGTGCGACCATGAGTACAACCTCAGGAGCAGAGATGCCCCTACATCTATAGGTGTAGACTAGGATTTGAGCGTGCACCTAAACCTGTTTTGAAGGCCAAAGACAAACAAACGTCATAGCATATAATCAAATCAAATTTAATGGTAAACAAACTAAAATCAAAGCCACCTCAGTTTAAGCCTAAAACGGATGCGCCCATGCACCGTTTGATATGCTTGGATATAGATGGATGTGGGTGTGCAAACTCAAGCACTTGGAGCATGCAAGATAAATGATGATTTGAGGTTGATGAAGACCCAAAATGACACAAAATAGGTATGAGGAACCTATTTTGCCTCAAAAGGCCTCAAGAACACACAAATATGCAAAGCTAAAAGATGAACTAAGATTGATTAAACAAGAAATGAATCTATGTTAATCCCATTAAGCTAATTTAAATGTGATTTAAGCTTGAAAATGATCTAAAATGATGAGTTTATGCTTATGCTAGAATGAAAATGGCATTATAACTTTGCTATTGAGTTTGAGAGTTGAAAGATGAGAGAGGATTGTTTGCTCAAAGAAGTGAGGCTATTTATAGGAAAATGGAAGGTCTTGGGTTAAAAGGATGAGTCAGAGTTAGGGCTAAGGTTAGGGTTGAGTCAAGGACAAGTGTTCTGACAAGTGTCAAGGGAGGATTGAGTTGAAAGTTTGAGGGCATGTGCACAATTTGGTAAATGTGCCCAAGGCCAAGAGGTGGCAAGGAAGGGATAAGAAGGTCTTAAATGCATAATGAATGCATGTAAGAAAGATAAGGAAGGCTTAAATGCATCCTTAAATGCATTTGCAAGAGGTGGCCAAGAGGTGGCCATCTTTGTTGACTAAGGAGGAGGTTAGCATAAGTTTTGGTAAACCTTTTGCTAATGGAATGTGACAAGATTAGAAAGGGGTTTAGGATTAGGATTAGGAGAAAGGGATGGGCAAGTGGCTTTTGGTGAGATTTAGATATTTATTAAAGGTAAATTTAATAAATATTAAATATCTAGGCTTAGGGTTTGAAGGGACTAGATTAGGGATTTGACCCATTTAGAGGAAGGTTTAGGACTTTCTAGAAGAGTTTAGTGCTCTTTAGAATTTTGGCCAACTTTGGGATAAAAAATAAATTAAAAATAAATTAATTTATTTTTGAAGTTTTTTGGTCAATTTATTAATCAAATAATTAATAAATTAGGGATAATGTCCAAATGACATTTTTAGGCTAGATTCCTTAATTAAAGATTTTTAATTAAGAGAGAGGGATTTAATGCCATAAAAATAAATTAATTAATTAAATAATTAATTAATTAATAAATGATGATGTCATCAAGGATTTTCAGAAAACAAAAATAATTTATTTTCTGAAGGATTTTTCGGTGTCTACAATAGGTATACAAGTTTTGTCAGCCAGCCCCATAGCGGAGATCTAACATACTATAGGAGGCTACTGGATGAGCTCACAACCTTCGAGTGGAGGCCATACCGATAGTGTGAGCAATGGAGTGATCAAGATCAAGAGTTTGGATATATGTTGTATAGTCGGCCACTACTCAGTCGACATTCAAAGATTGTTGAGTAGTTTGTGATCTCTCAGGTGTGGAGGTAGTTTGGGTGGTAGCAGAGGGTACCCACAGAGACTACCACATATGCCCAATGCAGGGAGGATGAGGGATTGGGGTGGTTGTCGATGCTAGACTACCAGCAAGCGGCACAGGAGACTGCAGGTCTACACAGGGAGCCCTAGGACTATCTATCCGATATGGCGGATGCAAGAGTTGATGCAGCTTATAGAGCAAAGCGCAAGAGGTGCCCATTTCCACAATTGACAGTTCTTGATGCACAACCCAAGGCATCTAATGGGGATGGGGATGATGATGATGGGGAAGATGGAGGAGGGGGAGGAGGGAGGAGAGTAGAGAGAGGATAGGGATCTAGATCAGGTGGCCGGAGATGGTCACAGAGATAGGTATCTGATGACGATGATGCGGTGAGACCATCTTGCCGACCGGTAGATGTGGGACAAGATCAAATTGCGAATAGGGGGGAGAGGATCTTCGTGCTCGGATATAGGTTTTAGAGGCTAAGATATAGCACTTGAGGACTACTATTGTCATGTGAGATCAATAGCTGACGGATTTGCGAGCTGAGATAGATCAGTGGGAGAGGGTGGCATGAGATGCTGCTGCAAAGATTTAGAGAGAGGCAACATGGGCGGCATACTATCATAGATTATACATAGCAGCCATACCTGTGACACAACAAATACCACTCTACTATGAGAGGGATGGGAGATCAGACATGGCAGGTGACAGGATGGGCCCACCGACTCCACCACCACCAGCTCCACATGATGGAGCGAGCCAATCCTAGGTCTAGGGCTTTGGTACCCCACGGTGGGTGCCAAAAATGTACACTCAAAATGTGCACTTCTCTAAGTAATTACTTCCAAGAGAATCCATGGATTGGAAACCTTGAGAAAGTGACCTAGAGCTCCCTAGGCATGGAGTCACAAGGATATTAAGAATGCTCTCAGCTAGAGCTATTAAGCCTATAACCTTGCTAGTAAACCACACAATGGGAGATTCAAAGAGACAACGAAAAGAATGCTAATATCTTCAAGAATCAAGATAGAAATGTAATGCAATTATGCTAGAAATGAAGATGCAAGAATGTAAACTAAGTTATGGAAATGAAAGTATTACAAGCCTTACTAATTAAGCTATGTGAGTTAAGCTAGAAACATGAAAGGAAAGTAAACTAGAATGCCATGAAAACTAAGCTACATGCAAGAAGATCTCCAAAGCTCCAAAGTCACCAAGAAATCCTGTAGCATAAGATTAGTATAAAGAGTGGGATCCTAGAATGAGAAGAGAGCTCTTCTTTTATAAGAAATGAGAATCAACGGATGATGGAGATTAAGAGGCAAAAGATTTGATCAAGGGTGGAGTTTGAAAGAGGGATCAATCCATGTGCACAAGTCTCCTCCAATGAGAAAGAAGTGTTGACTTTTGAGCCTCATGTGAGACAAAAAGGCCTTTTCTCCTTTTTATAAAATAAGAATAATGCTTTATTTGTGCAACTTAGGATAAGAGGAAAGTGGGGGCTTTTTATTTAATAAAAGGGGAGGGAATTCCTTTTAAATAAATAAAGACTTAGGATAAAATGGTTAGCCCATAGAATATAATTGAATAAATGATAGAATTAGGATTTGATCATGAAAATTGATTTGATTAAAAATATTGATTCAGAAAATTGATAATTTGCAAGAATGGGGCCCAAAGTCTAGGCGACCATTTTAGGGTGCATACAAAGATGAACCAAAACACATGCCTAATTTGACAAATCAAAAAGATATGTGTGAAGATTGGGTCCCTTCCACTAATCTCCTTTGGGGAGATTCAGATAATCTAGCTGCTCATATGACAGTTGCGACCTTAGAATAAGAAGAATTAGATGTAGAAGATCCCATCAGGGAACATCAACGAAAGAATATTATTCATTTGATGGAGAGAGATGTTACCCTTGATGACATTAGAGCTTCCACATCAAGATGTCCCAAACCTTCATGGTGTAAACATTGTAGTCAAGATTTAGAAACAGATTCACATGAGTATGAATGGGACTCTCTCTCTGATTTTTCCACAATTGACATGGATGTTGATGTCATCCACACTTATAGTTCTCAACCCAAAGTGGCTGACGAGTCACATGTAGGATTAGAGGATTTGAACCCACAGGTTGCCTTAGTGGATGATTCTTCACTTGTTAGGATGAATCCTGACTTGGGTAGCTTAGAAGGATACTTGACGAACTTTGACTCTTTGATCACCAGAGATGATATCATTCACATTCATAACCTTGATCCAGTTATTGACCTAACTCTTGCTCATCCTAACCTCATTGATTGGTCCCAACGCTATCAAGAACCTGAGCTCTTAATGTTCCAAAATGACTATGAGATAACCTGTTACTTGAATGCCATTGAACTCGTAGTCTCTTACACCAATGAATCATCTACTAGCATGACAAAGCCAGACATCAAGTACCTTACAAAATAAAAAGAAAAGAAAAAATGAATAAGAGTTCTAATGGCAAAAACTACTACGTGGCGGTGTCAAAACCAAAAAAAGTAAAAATAAATGATGTATCCAAGGGTGAAAACCTCTCTAAGGCACCTAAGGATGAGGTACTTGATCGTCTCCCTAGCTATTTTCAAGATAGATCTTCAGTTCTTGTTGAGCCAACACAAGTAGTCAATTTGGGTACAGATAAGGCTCCACAAATAGTACACTTGGCTCAGTCCTTGTCACCACAAGAAAAAGAAGCTTACACTAAGTTCTTACAGAAAAAGAAGATCAATTTTGCATGGACTTATTCAGATTTTCCAGGGTTGGACACTAATATTATTATGCATCACTTGTCCATAGCTTCGGGTGTAAAATCAGTCAAACAGAAATTGAGAAAGATGCATCCTCACATAGCTCTTCTAGTCAAAGTAGAATTAGAGAAAATCCTTGGTGCATGATTCATAAGAGCTATTGACTATGCTGAATGGATATCAAACATTGTACCAGTTTCCAAACATGACAAATCCATTCAAATTTGCATAGATTTTAGAGATGTCAATAGAGCATGCCCAAAGGATGATTTTCCACTCCCCAATGTAGACATGATAGTGGACATGACTACAGGTTATGAGATTTATTCCTTGATGGATGGTTTTTCTGGATACAATCAGATTAAGATAGCTCCTAAAGATCAAGAAAAGACTGCATTCACTTGTGCATGGGGTACCTATTGTTGGAACATTATGCCTTTTGGATTAAAAAATGCAGGAGCCACTTATCAATGAGCTATGACAACCATTTTTCATGACATGATGCATAAAAACATGGAAGATTATGTGGATGACACCTTGGCCAAGTCTAATAAAAGAGATGCACATTAGATGATTTAGAAGTCATTCTAGACTACATGGAACAATTTCAATTAAGGTTAAATCCTAAGAAGTGTGCATTTGGTGTCACCTCTGGAAAACCTCTAGGATTCATCATTTTAGCAAAGGGAATAGAGGTAGACCCTGAAAAGGTCCAAGCAATCATAGATATGCCACCTCCTAGAAACATTAGTCAAATGAGGAGTCTTCAAGGACATCTTCAATCCATAAGGAGGTTCATTTCACAATTGGTAGATAGAGCTCAACCTTTCAACAAGAAATTACACAAAGGAGTCAAATGTGTTTGGAATGAGGATTGTCAAAAGAGCATAGATCAAATCAAGAAATACTTGGAAAATCCTCCCATTTTAATGCCTCCTATCCCAGGGAAAACACTTATTCTATATGTTTTGGTGACAAAATCTTCCTTGGGAGCATTACTAGCTCAACTTGATGAACATGGGAAAGAAAGAGTAATATACTACATTAGTCATACTCTTGTTTCATATGAGGTTAACTATACCAGCATTGAGAAAGCTTGCCTTGCAGTTGTGTTTGCTTCCCAAAAGTTGTGACATTACATGCTTGCACACACAATACACCTCATAGAAAAAATAGATTAACTACAATATTTACTTAGTAAGGCTTCCCTCATAGGTAGACTTGCTAAATGGATGATGATTCTTTCAGAGTTTGACATAGAGTACATTGACCGTAAAGCAATCAAACGACAAGCTATAGTAGATTAATTGGCTGATTTACCAATACAATATACTACACCTATTCAAGTTGACTTCCCAGATGAGCACCTCATGTATATGACTAAAAGAACATGGAAGATGTTCTTTTATGGATCCTTTATGCAAAATGGTTCAGGAGCTAGTGTGTTGTTTGTTTCTCCTCATGGGTACACGATTCCTAAGTCTTACAAGTTATTGTTCCCATGTACAAACAACATTGCTGAGTATGAAGCTTTAACAAATGGACTTAAGATGGCCATAGAATAGAGAATCATAGAGTTACACATCTATGGGGATTCATAGCTAATAATCAACCAAGTCAATGATGAATATCAGACAAAAGATGAGAAACTAGTACCTTATATGAAAATTGTTGATTCCTTGAAACAATACTTCACATTTGTCATGTTTTAGCAAATTCCTAGAGTAGAAAACAAAGCAGTTGATGCTATGGCTACACTTGCTTCACTTCTTCAGTTAGAGAAACATGAATCTAGATTTGAATTCCTGGTGGAAGAGCTACATCACCCTATCTATGACTCCCAAGAAAGTCATGTTATCTGTACCCTTGTCGGTCGTGAGTCATCTCATTATGGTGCCATTTACTCATACCTTCATGATGGCATTATCCCTGAAACCTTTAACCGATCTGAACATAGAAACCTTACCCAAAGTGCCTCTTGCCATACTCTTATCTCTGGTGATTTGTATAGGAGGGGTCTAGATGGAACACTTCTTAGATGCTTAGAAAAGGAAGAATTTGACCAAGCATTAGTTGACATTCACAAGGGCGTCTATGGGGGACATTCCAATGGTCTTTCCATGGCTCAAAGGTTGCTTAGGGTGGGGTACTATTGGCCTATGATGCATTAGATTTTGCAAAGTCATGTGAAAAGTGTCAGAAACATGGTAACCTGATACATGCTCCAGGCAGGGAGCTCATTCCTTTTATATCTCATTGGCCATTTCAACATTGGGCCTTTGATCTTGTTGGGCAGATTCATCCCAACTCATTAAGTGGACACAAATTTATTATCACTGCTACAGATTACTTCATTAAATGGGTAGAAGTTGTCCCACTTTCTATTGCCTCGAGCAAGACAGTCTCTCTATTCATTTTGAACCATATCATTTGTCGATATGGAGTGCCTTCTGAGATTATCACTGAAAATGGAGGTCAGTTTAAAAATAAGGACCTTAAGAAAATCTACAAGAAATTCAAGATTAAAAAACATTGGTCATCCATTTACTTCATGCAAGGAAATGGTCAAGCAGAGGCATCAAACAAAACCATTCTTAAAATTCTACATATAACAATTTGTAAGAATGGTAGAGATTGGCATTTACAGACAAATCCAACTTTGCGGGCTTATAGAATGAGTATTTGTACTCCTACTGGGGCTACTCCTTTTTCCCTTACATATGGTGCTGAAGTGGTGTTACCTTCAAAGGTTGAGATTCCTTCACTTAGAGTTTTCCTCAAAGGTCTAGTTATAGATGAGGACTACCGGGCCATGAGACTTCAAGAGTTAGAACTTCTAGATGAGAAACATCAAGCATCATTTGACTATATGAGGGTTTATCAAAAGTGCATGTCCAAAGCCTTTAACAAAAGGTCTGCCCTAGAGAATTCCAAGTGGGAGATCTTGTCCTACGTGAATATCCTAAGAATCAATAGCATAGAGATCAAAAGGGAAAATTTGAACCTAATTGGTTTGGACCTTACATCATTACATCAGCTTTTGGGATAGGTGCTTATTTATTATCTACTGTAGAGGGAGAACATCTCTCTGATTCTATCAAAGTTTTACACTTGAAGAAGTTCTATCCATGATGCCCATTCTGTCTAGGGGCATCCTTTGTACATACTTATTGATCCTGAAAAAATACAAAAAAAATGATATATTGTCAAAAATTCTAAAAATCTGAAAATGTCTTGAAAAAATGATCATCTTAGTGAAAACCTAGCAATAGGCACTTTGATGTATCTCCAAAAAAATTATATATTTCAAAAATCAAAAAATCAAAAAATTAAAAAAGAAAAAGAAAAAGTGCCTTGGTGAAAACCTAGAAACAGGTGCCTTGGTAGCAAAAATACAAAAAAATTATAAAAAGTCTTGAAAAAAAAAAATGCAATAAAATCCAAGTGGTGAAAACCTGGAAATGAGTGCTACTTGAAGCCTTTGCACTCTTGTTTCTTAGCACGTGTCATCGACACTTAGCCTTTCTCCATCATGCCTTGTCCTTGTTGCCTTGGTTTGGAATTGGTCTTTGTCTTTGTCTAGGGGGCATAACTTTGTTGGATTTGGTTTCTTGGATGTGTTAGTCTTTAGGACACCTCACAAACAATGTTTTTCAACATAACCCCTGGCATCAAGTGTTTTTCAACACTTATCAGTTTGGTCTTACCCAGTTTTGTCATGTGATCTTACTTGCTTGCAAGCATTCGATCCTTATCCTCGGAACTCAGTATCAATTAACACACTTAAATTTTTAAACACAACACTTAATGCTTGAGATAGGTCATGATCTTTTCTTTGTGTGCCGACTTTTATTGATCTTCGTTGAGTGTCCTTGTGTAGTAAGTCTCTCTGGGATGCATATCTAGAGGACTTGGGGCATGGGGCATGTTTTTATTTGCTTTCTACTTGTGGGTATGGTCTTGAACCTCTTGAGTGTCTCTTGTTGTCCCCTTGAAACACTTAGGAGATTTGAGGCATCATCCTTGACTATTTTTTGCACAACCATTCTTATGGTCATCCCGACATCTATGCCTTGATGTAAGCGTGGTTTTGTTACATTAAATTGGGTAAGCTAACATTGAAGTCATCTTGACCTTTATGTCTTTGATGCTTATGTTAGAATCTTTCCACATTCCAATCCGATATAAATCACATTCATATATTCATAGTTGCGCTTGTGACTAGTGATGATTGTGTGATTTTTTCGATGTCTGTTAATAATGGCCCAATGATGAAAATAAGTTCCTTAACATTCTCTAATGAATGATGAACACAAAATCCTATGTTATAGCTGTTTTATTGCAAGTACACCTTTGCATTTTCATGTAGCTTGCATTGTTAGAATTCATGTTAATTTGCATTTTTAGGATACATTAGGAGTTTGAGAGGGTTTTCCTTCATCTTTCTTTTGGACTATTAATCAACTGTGGTCATGTTTTGATCTTCATTTCCTTATCTTCTTTCGTGATCTCAATCGAAATTTTCTATGTTAAACAGTTGATTGATTTTTAGGCATCCTCTTTCTTGAGGCAAATTCTCTTTCTTCTCTTCATTTCTTTCCACCTCTTCCAAACTTCTATCTTCCATTCACTTTCACCCCACTTCTTTTCTTCTAATTCAACCTTGGGGCATAATCTTTCTTGCTTGATCTACCTTGGTTCTGTGATCCTTATATCTTTTTACATCAAGAACTTATTTTTAGTTTGATTTGATCAAATTTATCAATTTACTATTTCTCCTCTATCTCATTTCAATTTCGATCACGAGGGGTAGGACCTATCAAACTTCAATCCTTGATTCAGCTTTATCAATCCTATCAATTGCTTCGCTTGGGGCAACCTTGCTTGAGACTTGACAATTACCTATTTACAAGGGTGTTGGCCTTGTGTTTTTCAATCAGCTTATCTTTGTCCTGATGTGTTCCCGTCCGTCGATCACACGTCTGGGTTGTTTTGTGATCCCAAATCGATCTCACATTTCAACTTCATTCTTTGACTACATGTGTTCCCATGAAGATCACACATTAGTAAAAAATGGGCAAATGTATGCACCCTAAAATGGTCGCCTAGACTTTGGGCCCCCATTCACCAATTTATCAATTTCCTGAATCAATGCCTTACAATATTTTCAATTCAAATCAATTTCCTTGATCAAATTGTAATTAATTCAATTAATTCAATATTTCCTAAGGTTTGATCATTTCATCAATAATCTTATTTAATTAAAAGAAAATATCTCTTTTTATTAAATGAAATAATCTTATTTAATTGAAATGAAATATCTCTTAAATAAAATGATCTTATTTAATTAAAGGAAAATCCCTTTTAATTAAATGATTTTATCCTATTTAATTAATATTCTCTTTTAATTAAATAATCTTATTTTATTTAATTAAAAGAAAATCCCTCTTTTAAATAAAATCCCCACTTAAATATCTCTTTGTGTTGAAAAAGGAAATAAATAAAAATCCCTTTTTCTCTCCACTTTGAATGCACATACTTCTAAGTGATGGGCCTTTTTCATCTTTTTGCCTCTTAAAGAATCTTGAGCACATGGATCAACCAAGATTTAATCTCCACCATTGCTCATTTCTTTTTGCCTCTTAATCTTGATCGTCCATTCATTTCTAAATCCTTTATAAGGATCCCTCTCCTTCTCATTTAGAGATAGAAGATTTTAGGTATTGTTATGTTGCAGGTTTGGAGAGCGATTTTGGAGAAGATTTTGAGCACTTGAGCATGGATATTGCAACTTCTTTGTTCTTGTCTTCTTCTCTCATGCCTCCATGGCAATCCATTTATATTACTCTTGCGCTTCCATATTAGATTAGATTCATATTTTCTTTCATAGAATAATCTTGCATAAGCATTTCCTTTCATAGATTAGTTTGCTTTCATGCATTGTTATCATATAGAATAACTTCCATTTTTCATTTTTATGCATACTTGATGATCATGGAGACTAGCATTCTTGCTTTTCCTCTTTGAATCTCTCATTTTATGGTGTACTTGAATGGGCACAAACTAGGTCTAAGCTAAGGGCCTCCATCATAAACCCTTGCACTCCATGAATAGAGAGCTATGAGTCACCATTTGAGACCTCATTCTTGAGAAATATTATATTTAATGACTCATAGAAGTGTGTCAACATTTTAGCACATAGTGGAAACATTAGATAAAAAAGAGAAAGAAATAAAGAATGACTCAAAAGGTGAAAACCCAATAGAGGCACCTAAGGAAGGGAGTTTGGATACTTTACCCAAGCACTATGAAGAATGATCTCCTATCTTGATTGAACCAATAGAGAAAGTAAATATTGGATCAGAATTAGAATTGAAGATCATACACTTAGCAACATCTCTATCTAGTGAAGAAAGAAAGGACTTCATAAAAATTTTCAAGGAAAATCAAATCAATTTTGCATGGTCGTATGATGATATGCCAGGATTGGATCCAAATTTAACCATGCATCATTTGAACATAAAAGGAGTAAGAATAGTAAAAAAGAAACTAAGAAAGATGCATCCACACATAACTTTACTTGTAAAGGTGGAGTTAGAAAAATTGCTAAAAGTTGGGTTTATAAGATACATTGATTATGATGGATTTCAAACATTGTGCCAGATTCAAAAGTAGACAAATCTATCAAAATTTGCACTGACTTTAGGGATCTTAATCTTGCATGTCCTAAAGATGACTTTTCGTTACCAAGCATAGACACCATCGTGGATCTGACAGCGGGACATTCAATGTTCTCACTTATGGATGGGTTTAGTGGTTATAATCAAATAAATATAGCATATGAAGATCATGAAAAGACAACATTCACATGCACATGGGGGACATTCTATTGGAATGTTATGCCTTTTGGTCTAAAGAACGCCAAAGCCACCTATCAAAGAGCTATGACGACCATATTCCATGACATGATGCATAAATTCATGGATGACTATTTAGATGATATACTTGCTAAATATCAATCAAGAGAAGAGCATCTACCCATCTTAGAGAAAATATTTGTAAGATTGGAGCAATTTAAAGTAAGGCTAAATTCAAAGAAGTGTGCATTTGGTGTTCAATCAGGAAAGCTACTAGGGTACACTGTTTTAGCAAAAGGAATAGAGGTTGACTCCACCAAAGTCAAAGCCATCATGGAAATGGAAACACCTAGAAACATAAGTCATATGAGATCTCTTCAAGGTAGGATCCAATCCATTCGAAGATTCATATCTCAATTAGCAGAAAAGTGCCATAATTTCACTCAACTCCTTCATAAGGACACAATTTTTAAATGGGATGAGAAATGTGAAGAGGCTTTCAACTTGTTGAAGAAATATCTAATGAACCCTCCAAATTTTATGCCACCTATAAGAGGAAAGCCTTTGATTCTATACATTTTAGGGACCGAACACTCATTAGGGGCACTCTTGGCACAAGAAGATGAATTAGGAAAAGAAAAGGCCATATACTACATAAGAAGAACTTTGGTAAAATATGAGTTAAACTATACCTTCATTGAAAGAGCATGTTTGGCCGTAGTTTTTGCTTCCCAAAAATTACACCACTATATGTTATCACACAAGATTCAACTCATTGCAAAGATTGATCCCTTGAAATATCTTCTCAACAAAACAACATTGAATGGGAGACTAGCCAAATGGGTCATGGTGCTAAGTGAATTTGACATAGAATATGTGGATCACAAATCTATCAAGGACCAAGTCATCACTGATCAATTAGCGGAATCACCATTACAAGATGACCATCCAATACAAGTGGAATTTCCAGATTCTAAAATTGTAAATGTTGAAGCAAAAACATGGCAATTATATTTTGATGGTTTCTATACATAACATGGATTAGGAGAAGGCATACTTTTTATTACTCCTCAAGGGTCTACAATTCTGAAATCATACAAATTGTTATTCCCATGCACAAATAATATAGTTGAGTATGAAGCATTGGTCATTGGGATAAAACTGGCATTAGAATGGAAAGTGATAGAGCTACAAGTCTATGGAGATTCACAATTAGTTATCAATCAAATTAATGATGAATATAAAATGAAAGATGACAAGATGATACCTTACAAAAATATGGTTGAGAATCTCAAGAAGTACTTCACTCTCATCACATTTGAGCAAGTCCCAAGAGAGAAGAATAAAGCAACAGATGCAATGACAACTTTGGCATCACTTCTCCAAATACCAAATCAAAGTGCCAGATATGAATTCCTGGTAGAAGAAGTTGAGCAACCCGCATTTGAACCTACCCATCCTCATACTATTTTTTTTCTAACCGGACATGAATCACCTTGGTATGGAGACATTTATACTTACTTAAAAGACCAAATCCTACCTATGGACCAAACCAGGAATCAAAAGAAAAGCTTTATCCAGCAAGCCTCTCATTATACCCTAATATCTGACACATTGTATCGTAAGAGTCTAGATGGAATGCTTATTAGGTGTCTAGATAAAGAGGAATCATATATAGCCTTATGAGAAATTCATGAGGGGATTTGTGGGTCACATTCGAATGGTTTAACCCTAGCTAAGAAACTTCTTAGGATAGGATATTTTTGGCCTACTATGGAGAAATATGCTTGTCACTTTGCTAAAACTTGTTGAAAGTGTCAATATCATGGGAACTTAATCCATGCACCAGCACAAGAGCTTCATCCTATGACAACACCTTGACCATTTTATCAATGGGGTTTAGACTTAATTAGGATGATTTATCCACCATCTTCAAATGGTCATAAATTCATTATCACGACAACAAAGTACTTTACCAAATGGGTGGAAGCTATACCCTTATCAACTACTACAAAGAAGATATCCTTGTTTATTCTAAACCACATAATATGTAGATATGGTGTCCCACATGCCATCATAACCAACAATGCCAAACATTTCAAAAATAAGGATTTAAAGGAGTTATGTACAAAATTCTAGATGATACATCACTCATCTTCAATATATTAACCCCAAGGTAATGGACAAGCCGAAGCAACAAATAAGAACATCTTAAAGATATTGAAGAGAACTGTGGATAATTCAGGTAGATATTGGCATATAAAAATAAACTTGACCTTATGGGCTTATAGGACAAGTATCAGAATGCCAACAGGAGCTACACCATTTTCCTTAGTCTTTGGAACAGAAGCAGTTTTACCTTTGGAGGTAGAACTTCCATCCTTAAGAGTATCTCTACATGGTTTGATAAGTGAGGAAGATTATAGAGTTGCTAGGTTGCATGAACTGGAACTGCTAGATGAAAAATGGCAACAAGCCTTTGATCACTTAAAAGTATATCAAAACAAAATGTCAAGGACTTATAAAAAGCATATCAAGTCACGAACATTCCAAATAGGTGACTTAGTTTTGCGAGAAAATCCCAAGAATCAAGCAGAAAGAGAAAAGAAAGGAAAATGGGAAGCAAAATGGTTAGGACCTTTTGTGATCACTTCATCTTTTGGGACAAGCACCTATAAATTAGCTGATTGTGATGGAGAAGAGTTGCAAGAGCCTATCAATATCATTCATCTAAAAATGTTCTACACATGAAGCAAATGAAAGAGTATAAAGAGAAAGAGTATCAGAAAATCATATGGAAAGCATCCTTTTTATTGTATATAGTCAAAAGAGATCTTGAAAATACCAAAAACATTGAAAAGCATAAAAGATCAAACAAATCAGAAATGCATAAAAGATAAAAAAAAATAGTGAAAAATTGAGCATGAAGAAAGCCAAAAACATTCATATATGATCCTTAAAAAGATGTTGTCTTGGTGAAAAACTAGCAAATAGGCACCTTGATGATATGAAAAAAATGAAAAAAGAAAAAATACAAAAAAAATTAGAAAAGAGAAAAAGTGCCTTGGTGAAAACCTAGCAAATAGGCGCCTTGGTAGCAAAAAAAGGAAAAAGCTTTAAAAATAGAAAAAGAAAGAAAGATCCATTCAATCGGTGAAAACCTAGTAAATAGGTCCCATTAAAAGTCCAAGTTAGTCGCTTACCTAGCAGTCATCCTTGTAAATATTTCATTCGCCAACATTTGTATATATTGCATAATAAAACCCCACAGTTACATTTGCTTTCCTAAGGATTTTGGTCACCTAATCTGCAAATTGTCCTAATTCCCACAAACATAATCATATCAAACTAGGGGCAATCTACTCTAAAGGAAGAAGGATTCATCAAAAGCAAACTTCAATCAGTCATCGAATCAATTCATCAAAACACAAGCGAAACGCTCAATCAAATCCTAACTCTAATCCAATTTGAACCAAACGCAAAATTTGATCCAAGATCTTACATGACCCTATCTTTATCAGGATTAAAATTATGAAATGGATGGAACTACACTTGATATATGGATTTGAAAAACATTGGAATTTTTTTTTCTAAAGTGTTGACTTGATTGATGAAATCACATCTTTCTAGCGAATCGATGAAAGTTTTTAAACTAGACAAGCTATGATGAAAGCATGACATCTTATTGATTTCTAAATGACTATTTTAAGATCAAAGTTTTAAAGCATGTATTATTTGTCTAAGGATGTGATTATCAAAGAATCATCGAGGACTTGTACATATGACAAAACTAAGATTTTTGTTTGTTTATGCAAAAGGATACCTTGGATATTTTGATGTCCAATATCATAATACCAAAATCCACTTGCAACATAGAAACTGATAAAATCAGTATTTGTACTCTCATGATTGACTTCAATCAATGAAATTCATACGACGGGATGGGAAAGCAACAAAAGAAGTGAAACAAGTATTCATATCATCATGGTTGAACTATTGATGGTTGTACTAACATCAAGATTCTAAAAACTGCTCAATGATGAATATAAGCTCCAAATTTTTGAATAGTGACAATTAGTTGCATACATCTTAGATTAAATGCATTTAACACATTTTCCTTTCTTAGCCTAAAAACTAAATTGCAAGAGGAAAATAGAAAGGGGGTGTAGTCAAATCAAAAATCAAATGAGCATCAAAAACTATATGTGATCGAGTGTGTTGGAAATCCAAAAATAAAAACAAAGGTGCATTACATTAGTTCATGAGCATTTGTTAGATCCATGTTATATTGCATTCATTTAGGAATTTCCACCATAGAGTACCAATTAGATTCTTTGCATTAGGTTGCATTCATCATTTAAATCCAATTCATTAAGTGACATTGCATTAGGTTACATTCATTTTAAACATTAAACTTTCATAAAATAACATTGCATTAGGTTGCATTCATTTCAAAGTTTCATCTCATTTAGTATGCATTCTTTAAATCATTCATATAAATCCATTAAGTGTATTTACCATTGCATTCATTAATGTTTATTGCATCCATTAAGTCATTTCATTCAAATAGACATAAATTCATCATTAGGTGCATACCATTTAGTTCATTCAAAAACATTGCACATTGCATTATCCATACATTTATTTTCATCCTACATTAAATATCATTGCATCTACGTTCATTAACATCATTCATCTATATATAACATTTAGAATCATTAATCATTAAATATCCATAATCATTATTCATTACATCATATAAGTCCATCCCATTTTACATCACATTTGCATATCATAAATCCATTCCATTTCTATTCATTACATATATCCATATATTATAAAAAATAAATATATCCATAAACATCATTACATCACATTAAATCATTAGATCATCATCTAACACATTCATATATCATTTTCATCCATAAAGCATTAAAATATCATATATCATAACAAGAATCATACCATTAAATTCAATCCATATCACATCCATTCATCTATTCTATGTCATACATAAGACAACCATTTAAGCATAAATAGAACATGTGCATCCATATCATAAAATTGCATTATGAAAACCATAAAACAAAGCATATAGGAGAGAGAATCATATAGATCTACATATCATAGTAAATCACCTAAAAAATAAGGTCCAACACATGATGACATCACATAAAGTAAATCTATCATAAATGAGTATCAAAGTCTACGATATCATCATGAAACATTAGGAAATCAAAGTCCATCAAAGTATCAACAAGTATCAATGCATAAGGGAACATCAACTGATCAAAAGAATAGAATAGAGTCCAATGTCTCGATATAAAAAATGAGATCATCATGTACATTAATAAATAAAGAATATGTGTCTGATCAAAATGAATCAATTGGCTGAGCCACCAACACCATTAGCACCATTATGATCATGACTAGTATTAGGAGGTCTACTCAAACTAGCCTGTAGCCCATGTTGACTCATAGCGGCCATAAAATCCTACATCATACTATTGAGCTAGCTAACCCACTGCCTAATCTGAGACACATTCGACTGTAAGGCTCAAACATCTAATGCAGCCGTCGGAGCCTCTGAATTGGGAGCCTGTGCAGGAGGAGTCTGTGGTGGAGGCATGGAAGAAGATGTAATAGATAAAGATGGAATGAAATAAGAAGAAGATGGATGAGATGAAGATGGCATAGAAGCAGAAGCATGAGCTAGTACTAAAGGATCCTGTGGAACAACTGGCGGGATAACCTGCGAAGGAGGATCCTATGCTTGATCTAACAGAGCCTATGCTGCCTAGGCATCCACCTGCCTCTGACATTTGACCCTATGATGACCCTGTCTAGCTGTAGGATCCATAACAACCTGGTGTAAAACTCTATCCACACCTCGACCCCTCACCTGACCACCACCCCTAGGAGGAATGGGAGCAGCAATAATAACTGGTATCAACACTCTGCTTGCTCTAGCTGCCTGATGACTCGATCATCCCTGACGAGTCAGTCTCCTACCACCCTACCTCCATCCCCACCATCATCATCTGACTCCTCATCAATCCCAAGTATCCTCTTAGCTAGATCAATAAATCTTAGAAAAGGGTTCTGAGAAAACCAATCTACATAGTCATCAATCATGCTTGCATCAATCACGTGATCTCTCATGTCCCATGGCAGGTGACCAAGTTTCTCTATCTCTTGCCGAGCTGTACCAAAATCAACCACAGGCCCCCATAGTGATCTCTCAACCTGCACACGGGCATACATAGCAACACCCTATGACATGCCCTGAGTACGACCATACTATCATAGCACTCGCTGAAAGAAAAATCTCTCAATGATGTGTGGAGACTACCCTATCATCCATCAGGGGCAACACATAAATGGAATCTCTGTAGCATCCTCGGGACACACCTCACACCCAATATATGTTCACCAGATGACCTAATCCATGTCATCAATCACATGGCACCAATAATCTAACTTGCCCATATGGGCCTACACCACCATGCCCTCATATATCTAGGCAAATGGTCACCTTGGATCATAGTTATGCACTACAACTGGCCTAGTCACTAGGAGATGCTCCCATGTCCATAACAGTAATAGAATCACTCCCGTAGAGAGAGTCGAAGAGCGTCGATAAACTACTATGTGCAACTCATGGTAAAGCTACGCTAGAACACAAGAACCCTAATCAAGGCATCGGGGTTGAGCCATCAGGTCCTCTAAAATGTGACCCCAACCGACTGCAAATCCATGCCCTTAGCGATCAGGCATGAGGAAAACTCCAATCAACACACCCAAAACAACTAGTAGAACTAAGAATGAATGAAACTGGGACCACTAGATATGGTCATCACCGATCGTGGGATCCTGGAACACCCACTAACACAATGTGCCATCATAAACCTGATCATAGTAAACAAGCTCTCCCTGAGTAGGAATACGGAGGATGCGGTACACATCCTCGGGGGTGATAGTCATATCCCCCATTGGAAAGTGGAAGCTATTATGATCAGAGTGCCACCTCTCTGCCATAGTTGTGATCAACCCTCGATTCACTCAGAATTGAGGTAAGACAAGCAAGAAGGAAAGCCCACATCTGCCTATGTGTCAGTGATCTGGGGCACTCAGATCATCGATTATGTTGAACGATAAAGGATACAAGCCTCGAACAACCAGTGACTTAAGCACAGCCTGCAAAAAGCAAGTTAAATCACATCAATTTTGAAATCAATTATCTTTTGAATCATCCTAAGTCAATCAAACATTTACAAAATATCAAACCACAATCAATTTTCCTAATTCTATTTAGAGATGATGAAAAATTTATCATCACCCATCATCTAAATCTAGATTGACAATCAAATATTCAAACTGACATCTTATGACTCGCTACCAAATCAGGTTTCTTACTTAAGCCAATCAATTAATCAATGACAATGAAAAGTTCATAAAACTGACTAAGTCATTTGCAAATTTTCCTAATAGGGTAAAAGCGCTATTTTAATGCTTAAAAGCGCTAAAAAGCAAAAGTGCAACTCACAATATTAAAAGCGCTATCTAAAAAATTAAAAGCATTGTTCTAAGGTGAAAGCGCTAAAAGGTTGTAAGAGCACTAAAGGAAACATTATATGTGCTAATAAAAAATCAAAAGTGCAAAAGACATTAACACACTAAACAAAAATTCGAAAGTGAAACATGCCCTATCTCTATGTGTAAAAGTGTTATTTAAAAGTGTGGAAGCGCTATTTAAATGCGTAAAAGCATTGAAAAAAGTGTAAACGTGCTATTAAAATGATTAAAAGTGTTGTTTTAACTAAAAAATGCAAAAAAGAGGGTTTTGGCATGAAAAATTCTTTTTTTGGAATTAAATGCTTAAAATTGAAAAAGTAAGTTGATCAGGCACTTACCAGAGGTCCATAGGTCGGTAGCCAATGATATTGTATCTCATGCTTGAATTGGTGCTCTCAGATCGGGATAACCATCGTAATCAGCTCACAGGAGTTAGAGAGAAAAGTCAAAAGAGGAAAGTGAAAATAAATACAAAAATTAACTTTTTTACCCCTTTATATAGGCCATTTTGACCTAAAAAGGGCATCTTTGACTAGAAAATGACTAGGGACCCAAAATTTTCACCAAATCTGCCAAAACAGGGGCATTTGTCATCACACGAACATAAATTCATTATCAGAAATGAAATCAAAATTCATTTCTGATTTGACCTAATCAATGCAAAATGACCTAAACTATCAACTTTTTCAAATAACAATCAAATTTCATTTCATTTTCGAGGGGGCATACACTCGGATAATCAGGAACAACATTAGTATCATCAAATCAAGGGCATGACCATCAAATCAAAGCGTAATCTTTTATCAAAAAAAATTTCTCTTATCAATTGAAAGGGGCATCAAACATTGAATCAGATCAAACCAGGTACCATATTGGATAAACTATCATGAAATCGACCATCAAGACATCAAATTCAATCAAACTTCACTAGAATCTACATCTTATACTAAACATCGAAATCGATCATCAACGGAATCAAGACCTTGTATCAGTTGAATCAAGACATTCTTTGAATCGACACGCTTCACATGTCAACTCAAAGAGGGGCATTTGTAATCACTGAAAATTGGACAAGATCATTTAAGTGAGAAATCAAGACAAAATCAATGCAATTAAAATACAATTAAATCAAATCCAATCAAAATCAAAGATAAATTGCAATTGAACCTTAATAAAAAATTAATTGAAAATCAAAAGTCATTAAATCGATTTAAACCTAATAAAACATGATTAATCAATAAATTGTACAATTAATCTAATTAATTATATAGTTCAAATTAAATCAAATCAACCCATTCAAGGGGTACACATGGCTAAACAAATTAAATAAATTCAATTAATTAATTCTTATTTTCTCTCAACCACCAAATGGGAGGAAAATGAATCAACCAATAGGAATTGAGGACCAAGCTCACATGGATCAAGCCTAAATCAAATCTCAATCACTCACTTGGAGAATGCATCTTGTCCACTCATTTTGTCTTCTTGTCCCAAGCTTTGAGGATAAAATATTTAAATGGTCTCCAAAGGTGGAACCATGGACTTAACTCAAACTTAATCATGATCAACTCAACTACACCCCCTATCCTTGCCAAAATCTATAAAACCAAGGCATAATTCACTCATTAATCATCCACAAATATGAGAATAGCATCAAACCTCTTGCAAATTAGAGTTAGAAAGGAAAATTGAGAGCTAATTAGGCTTAATTTCACTTTGGAATTGAACTATTAGCTTT
Organism: Chamaecyparis obtusa; assembly: GCA_027943335.1. NCBI lineage: Eukaryota > Viridiplantae > Streptophyta > Pinopsida > Cupressales > Cupressaceae > Chamaecyparis > Chamaecyparis obtusa. The sequence continues at coordinate 474,028 of BSBK01001775.1, forward strand.
TTTTTATCATTCATTCTCCTTTTAGGACTGTCACTAATGGAAGCTTGCTGAGAGCTTTGCATTAACATCCCTAAATAGAGATCCATATAGTGCTTAATTGTTCTTTATTTTTTAAAATAGCTTGTTCTTTGTGGTAATTTAGTTATTTTATTCATTTATTTGTAATACTAACCCTATGAAGGTACTTTTTCTAGTACACACCAAGAATTATTGATCTCAACAACTTTTCTTCTCCTCTTTGACTATGCCAAAAACCACACCAAATGCTTCACCAGACCTCAATACCAGGTTTGCTCACTTTGCATCATATATCAATCCCTTAGATCACTTATTTGCATTATTTCACCTCCACATCAATCACATCTCTATATATTACAATCAAGGAAAATAATCCTTCCTTTATACCATGCACAATATTTCATAATTGAGTCGGCCAATTAAGCTTAACCAATTACAAAATATAAAACATTACATGTTACATGATATTTCCATAATCACATAAAACTATCGGCTCATAAACTTAATAAATCATCACACATGAAACCTCTGACTATTCTGACTAATCCAAGTCACCTCTGCAATGTCTTCAACCACTGTATAACTTCAATTGACTAGATTCTATCCATGTTAGGAGATATAATCCGATTATCACAAACTGCTTCTTAGGAACACTGTCAGAATACAATTTCCACTACATTACTCATAACTGACGCAAATACATGAATTTTCATACGTTCTCTTAACCATGATATTAGGACACCATACAAAACATGTACCCAACTCCGCATAACCTCATCTACAATGTAATATGTGCGCTAATCCAAACTTTGTTTGCTACTCTGCTAATCTTCAGTATAATCAGTGTTGACATCAATGAAAAATACAGTCATGAATGCAACATGTGACTGCTCCAGAAATGCTAGAATACTCCCCCATAGGACATATTCAACATTCATGCTAACAAGTTAAGATTTTATTTTGTAGGAAAATCTAGTAAAAAATATTAATTGTAGGAATTAGAGACTTCACCCGGGAGTTAGCCCAAAAGAGAGCCACATTAAAGGAATCAGTTATGAGGGAAACAACCAAAGAAATAAAGAAATTTCCACTAGGAGTTCCAGTCCAAATAATTGAGTCTTGAGAATCATCCTTTACCACCCAGGCATTGATCATAGTTTGTAAGGAACCCAAAGAAGGATCAATGGCCGACATGAGAACCCAATGTTGTCTCTCCCAATACTTACCTTCCCAAGTCCCAGAGGCCTCCTTACAAAGATCCAAAAAAGGAGTGAAATTTGTAAATCTACATAGTGGTTGTTCCAAAATCCATTTATCTTCCTAGAACCAAATGCTTCTACCATTTCCCAATTTCTACCTAAAACCATGAGCATAAAACTCCTTAACCTTTTGAATATTATTCCACATGTGAAACCCATTGTAGATAACATGGGAATTGATAAGATTAGCCAAAGAGGAGAAATGATTTAGTTATTTACTTTTCCATATCTGGTTCCACTCCCTGGTGTCACCAAATATTCTCCATATTTGTTTGGTCATCAAGGCCTTATTTGAAGTGCTAATACATCTAATACCCAAACCTCCCAAATTTTTAGGTTTGCAAACACTCTCTCAAGCCACAAGAAGAAGATGTTTCTTCTCCTTAACTCATGACTAATGGAATATCTTCATAATTCCCTCAATGATGTTAGAAAATTTGGAGGGGATTTTAAACAAACTAAGAGCATACACTGACAAATTATGAAGAGAGGATTTAAGTAATTAAATTTTTCCATCTTGGCTCAACAAAGCTCCCTTTCAACCTTCCAGCTTATTTTTGAATCTATCTATAAGGGAATTCCAGAAAGAGTTAGGAGGTTTGAGGCCAATCGGAAGACCAAGGTAGGAAGATGGGAATTCCTCTATAGAAAACCTGAGGATTTTAGATATCTTCCTTTGTCTTTCAATAAGAGTATTCATGAAGAAGATAGAGCTCTTATTCTAATTAATTAACTAACCAGTGACCCGAGTATAGATACCAAGAGATTCCTTCATCTTTTTATCTTCTTTCACAGTTGAGGAACCCATCATTATCGTATCATTCACAAATTATTCACGAAAGAATATTAAGGGTAAAGAGAAAGGATTAAGCCCATGGATTACACCCTTAGAGACTAGTTTCTGAATATATCTCCTAAGGCATTCAACCATGATGGAAAATAGGATAAGAGAGATAGGATCTCACCACCTAAGAACCTTGGTAGGTTTAAAGAAAGTGGAAGGGGTCCCATTCACAATAATAGTTAAAGAGGAGGTGGTGGTCAGTTGTATTATGAGATGAATCACTCTTCAACCAAACCCAAAAGCCTGAAGAACCTTGGAAAGAAAAGTCCAATCCATCCAATCATAAAATTTGGAGAGGTTCAGTTTTGAAAAAAAATCTTGTTTCTTCGAGCTAGCCACCGAATGGATGTTCTCATGAATAGTAATAATGAAATCCAATATTTTTCTTCCAGGAACAAAACCATTTTGTTGAAGAAAGATAATATTAGGAAGCAAAGAGAGGATCCTAGAAGTTAAAAATTTAGAGATAATTTTATAAAAAAAATTGCACAAAATGATGGCTCTAAAGCTAACCATAGAATTAGCACCTTCTCTCTTAGGAATCAACATAATGAAATTAGAATTGATTTCCTTCAACAATCATCTAGAACCAAATATTTCATTGACCACATCATAAATATCCTTACCAAAAATATTCCAAACGGATTGAAAAAAGAACATAGGAAATCCATCAAGGTTAGATGCTTTCTCCCCCTCAAAAGAAAAAAAAAAACCTCTTTTATCTCTTTAGATGACGGGATAACAGTTAGGGCCTTGTTATACTCTATCAAATTAGAGAGGAAAAGAATCTAACAGTTTCCATTTTAATATCCTCATCATTTTCCAATCACCCCTGCTGCACCATAATGTTGGAAATTTTATTTGTTGCCTTTTGTTTGAGGGAAGTCATATGGAAATATCTGTTATTTCTATCACCCGTCGAAAGCCAAAGGGCTCAAAACTGCTGCTTCTAGAATACTTCCACCTTAGAAACAATATCATGATATTTCAATAGGACTTCATTCTCTTTTTTCATGGCCTCATTCTCCTTTTTCATGGTCTCTGCATTGTAGCCTTCCAATTGGATATCATTCAGGTCCATTTGCATAGTAGCCTTGGACTAAAAAATGCCCCCAAAGGTCTCCTTATTCCACTTCTTAATTCTATCCTTAACTTGTTTGAGTTTTTTATCCACTTTGAACATCACAGTCCCCTCAATGTTTATATTCCACTAGACTTTGATACAGTCTTCCAGATTAGGATGAGAACGCCACATTTTCTCGAATCTAAAAGGTAAATTTCTTTTTCTGCAGATCAACTCAACTAGAAAGGAAATAGGAAAATGGTCTAAGCCAATTCTAGATAAATTTGAAAGAGAACAGTGATACGAAAAAGCCAGTCATGAGAAATCAAAGCTTGATCTAGCCTAATTTGAATTAAATAATTCCCCACCCTTCTATTGCTCCAGGTAAAGTTCTCTCTTGGAGATCAACATCCAAAAAATATTGGTACATTGATAAAGTCCATAAGGTCTAGCCTACTATCTAGTTAGATTGGGATCCACAAAAAGTCTCACTATCTTTGAGTGGGGTGTTAAAATCTCCCATGATCGACTAGTAATCACAAGGAAAGACCTTCCTATAAGCAGCTAACATGTTCCAAAATCTAACTTTGGCACTTCTAATGCTAGGGGCATAGATGTTACTAATAATCCATGTGAAACCATCTTTAACATGTTGAAGACAAATATTAACAATGTTATCTTCAGCATTAATTACTTCACCTTTAATGTGATTTAGGTTCTAGAACACAATAGTACCTCCTAAGGCTCCCTCTAAATTGTAACCTACAACTTCGTAATTTTTAAAAACTTTGATCCTTTCAACCTTATCTCTTGGCATTTTGGTTTACTGGATAAGGACAATGTCTGGTTGATGATCTCTACCAATATTCCTAAGCACATTCTTCTTATGAGAGTCTTTACGCCCTCTAATGTTCCATGAGGTAATCTTCATTTTTTAGATGGGAAAAAAACCTCTTGGATGGTAAGTTGTTTACCATTCACTATATTATGTTTACTCTCTATTTATCTAAGTTATCTATTGGTAGGCCTACCCAAGCCTCATTTTGGATTTCCAACATCCGCTTTTAACATATTTTGAATCGTAACCCTACAATGGGAGGAACTCAAATATTGGCTTTCCCCTCCTATGGCTCCAACTCCTACAACTGATCCTTCCCTCCTTCCTTTCTTTCTTTCCACTGTTGTACATGGATCCATACCAAAAATCCCCTCTTCCTTTTTGACTTGGTTCTCCTGAATTCCCAATATTTTATCCCCCCAGAGAAGATCAACACCCTCAAAGGAAGGATAAGTAGATTTAACATATTCTTGAGATCCATGGGATTCTATATCTGAAGATTTCAACAAGTCTTCATACTCCAGAATATTACATGACTGAGCACCCTCAAATCCATACCCTTACTTTCTCATCTCTTCACCTTGTTATGAATCCACAACCCTTGAAGGAACATCTTGCTAATGATTTTCCTTTGCTAGAGATCCCACACTTTCAGCTATCTCACCTTCCTCCAAGGGTTGAATGGGTACTTGGGTACCCACTATTGGTTCATCATTCTACATTAGTTCTTTAGAGGGGTGGACATGCATATCTTCCCCATTTTTTTCCTTAGAATCTTCCCCCTTAGGAGGAGTCGAAGAAACTCCATTATTTTTTTCATTAGTTGTCTTAGCTTCTTGATTTTTAGGGGTTTTTTTCTCCTTCCAAACTTTATTTTGTTTAGTCCTTTTTGGGTTCTTCACTTTATTGGGAGGCTTCTCCTTATCTACCCTTTGAGGGCATTTTTAGCCCAGTGACCCATCTTCTTAAAAAGAAAACATGCAAATAGTAAAGATTAAAATTGTACTGGTTGCACCCATTTGCCTAGTTTAGACATCATTTCAACCGATGTAGGAAGATCTATAAATTATATAACACAAACAAAAATTCTTGCATAAAAAAGTCTAGATTTATAATTTGTCATCAGTTCAATCAACAGGAGGTCTCCAAATGAACTGGCCATACCCTTAAACATGTCTTCATCCCAGAATTCTAGAGGTAACTCCGGGAGATAGACCCAAACAAGAGATGAAGTGAAAATAGAATTATTAAGGTCTAGACTCAGAGACCAATGTTGAGGAGCCAATGTAGATTTCCCAATAATCCATGGCCCCCCACAAATAACATTAGACATATCTCCCCCATTTGTGAAAGCAAAGGAAAAATAACCTTTTGGCATAGTCTTTATTTCAATCTGACCCTTCAACTACCATTTCTTTTTAGAAAACGCCCTCACTAGATCTATGTTAGGTCTTAGGATCACAAATTTTCCAATTAAAGACAAATCCATAGACGAAATAGAGTGGCCAATGATAGGATTAGGGATGTAGATGGAAAACTTACCAGAGGAAGGGTTAGAAATATTATTAACCGGTGAGAAAGAAGACTTTTCAGTGGGCTTGATACCAAAAAGTGAAGACCATAATCGCGCAACCGGTATGACCTTGGTCCCAACAAAAAATTCACCTTTTTCTTGGACTATTTTCCCCTTAGCTAGAATTTCCTTCCCTCTATTGGGATCAACAAAATCACATGTTGTGGATATGTCCCCTGAAGCAATGGGAACCCCACCACCCTGTGGGTCCCCATCATCAGACTCCTGAATGTCCTCCTTTTCATTCATTGACTTACTTCCCTTCTGTCCTTTTTGTAGCAAAAAATATTGCACAAATCTAGTGTTTTGATCTACAAAAAACCCAGGTTGACCTCCATGGCTAGTTTTCCCACTTTCCATCCCCATTCAAAATGTTTCTTATTATCTAAGGGAATATGTATTGCTTGTAGACATCCTTGCTTGTCTATATATTTTCTATTAGCAACAATTTGGTTTTGGATTTGGAATCTCACCAATATCCATTTTTTAGGGTTTTAGGTCCCTCCAAAACCTATTTTACCTTTAATAAAAAATAAAACAAGTCAAGTAGTCAACATATCTCTCAACCAAAGATAGGATGATAGATAATGATGGACTTGCTATTATTTGGATAGTCCCAAAGCAAGGTTGATTAGATAATGATGTTGATTGTCTTGTGAATGTTAGTTAATCCATAGGAAAAGTTGTATGGTTGATTGCATAGCCAAGAGGTTGGAAAAGGACATGATGAACATTTAGTGGTTAACCGAGTAGGCTTAGGTTTGATTTCATAAGGTATAGTGTTTGCATGCAATGTATGGATCTCATGTTCAATGTCAAGTTTGATGAGCTCACAAGCTTATTATGGATGTAATAGAAATGTTTTGGTGTGGGGTGATGATGTGTTTTTATTTTTATTATAAAATGATATTAAGGATGACAGTAAATGTGTGAGATTGAGTTTGAAGGTTCTAAAAGTTTTTAAATATGAATGGGAAAAAGAAAAAATACTTCAAATGCCCCATTTTAATATATGGCAAGATGCTAAAAGGTCAAAAGGATTCTTTTGTTTCATTTATAATCCAAAAGATATTAGGAGGGAAAAAAGAACAAAGTCAAAATATTCCATTACCTTAACCTATTGAGGAAACTTAGGGTTGGGGTATGGTTAGAGTTTGCAAAGATCGAGCATGCTCATAAGGATGCAAATAACTCAAATTTTTTAGAAAATGGCGGCCAAGAGATGAGAAGAACGAGTTTGAGGAAATCAAGAGTAGATTCATCATGAAGACCTAATATTCATCAAGAAGAAGAACATGTTATTATCAATAAGGGCATTGGTTTGATAAAATAATGATGAGAAACATTGAGGAAGGAAAAATCTTTAATTTAACAACAATTTAAACAAGAGAACCATGAGTTTCAAATAGGAGACAACATATAAGACAAAAAAAGAGCTTTGCATGGTGAAAGAGTTTCATTGATGCAATAACAATGGGTTTCTATACATCAAGTAACAGAGGACTCAAAGGATAAGAACATTAGTTATGCAGATTTCTAGGATTCTACATGAGTGTCACTTAGAAAAGATTTGTGAATTAAGGTAGGGTTTTCAATGGTCAAACCCTACTCTGCATTATTTTACATAATTGTCATGTAATAATGATATATTTACCAATAATGAAAGAAGGTATTTGAGGAGTCAAAAAGATAGATCACAATCAAAGACACATTGACAGAGATTAGGACAGTACGAAATCCTAAAAAGAGATAACAAAGAGGTGATATTTAGTTGTGGTCGCAGTGATTTCCTAGAGACATAGATAGTCATAAGAAATGTATTTGAAAGGAAAATTCTAACAATGGTCATATTTGCAAGAGAATACATCATTTTCAAAAGAGGAGAAATAGAGGGATTTAAAAAGATAAAAGTGGTTTGAAATACAAACTAATAGTTTGAAATAGTAAAGAACAATGAAACATTTCAAGAAAATAGTGATTCCAACAACTTTTACTATCACAGTGATAAATAATATTGAAGGACCAATAGAGATTACCAATGAAAAAGAGCTTGAAAAATGACTATCATATGATCAAGAGAAGCCATTGTTGTCCTAGAGTGGTGAAAAAATGCATAGTAAGGACAATGCACATCAAAAGAGGACATCAAATGTAAAAATTAGTGCTCAACATGATATCACTGGGTGAACCCACAATAGTGGGTTACACTTTTTAGCCTGAATGGACACTGAACTCTACATTTTGAGAAAAACTTTCAGATTTAGATGCATATTGTCGTTGAACCACTCGAAATCAGAGGATGAAGTAAATTAGAGTCTTTTAGGATTTTCTGTCTAGTTTCTAAATATATATTTTTTAATTTATTTGAATACTTTTTTCTTTCTCCCACGAAAACTTGTATGGTGCTGAAAATGTCATTTTCAAATAGTAACACTATTTTCATAGAGCATAACTTTTTTTGTAAAATAGATATGGATGCGATTCTTTTGAATTTAGTTTTGTAACATCCATACGGAGGGCATGCAATTGGTTTGATGGCATTATCACTATTATTGCATATTTTATTAACGTTTGAAGTTGACTAAACCAAAATTTTGACCTACCTTGACTACATAGTTTATAACTTATTATGTATTTATCGAATTTCAATTATTATTTTTTTAATAGAAAGTAGACTCGAATACGGAGGGCACTGTTATTTTTCCAAAAAATTTTTCCTTGTTTTACTATTTTTCATTGAACGTCAAACTCAGATGTTTATATTTGATAAAAAACCTACATTCATTTAACGTCAAAAACCATACACATAATAAATTTAAAAATAGTCAAATATATAACCGTTTGAAAGCTAGTTTCAAGTACTTGTTGAATGCAAAAGGACGTCTTCTTATTCATCCATTTGATCAGTGCACTTGAGGTCCGAAGCCATGAAATTCTTAGAATTTCTTGAAAACTTGAAACCATGGCTCAAATCAGGGACTTTCGATAGAAAGTACTTTCTATCAAAAGTATTGACTTTCAATCGAAAGTACTTTGCCCAAAAATGGAAAATTTAGTTAATACTAACCTAGTTTCGATCGAAAGTCATTTACTTTTGATAGAAAGTCAAGTTTGACTTTCAATCGAAAGTCATGTCGGCCTTTTGGTGGCATTTTCGGTTGATAAGTCATGTCAACTTTCGGCAGATATAAACTTCCGCCAAAAAAACCCCTAAATACATGACTTTCGATCGAAAGTCATCACTAAGGGACTTTCGATCGAAAGTCCCTTACGATCGAAAGTCCTTTGTTTAAGGACTTTTGATTGTAAGTTTAGTACTTACGATCGAAAGTTGAAGCTAGTTTCTATCGAAAGTTGATAAATATTATTTTGCCAAAAATGCTTTTGGGGATGGATTCCTTCCTCCAAAAAATTATAACCCAGTATTGTGGGTTCACCCCACCATGGTATTATTTTATTGTTACAAATGGTATTTCATAGTTATAATAAATATTGAAAGCAATGTAAGAAAAAAGGTATGAAAGAGAGTAGCTCACGAGAGGAAAGAAACATATCCAATATGGAGAAAACAAATTTTACAATAAAAAGTAGTAGTTTCATTGAAAGAATGCCAATTTACATGATAACAAAATATCATAACAATGAAAAAACCCTCAAGCAGCTGAGAACATGAAAATATATTGGAGAAGCTAGAATGGATTGAGTTAGAGGAAGATTTTGACAACATATAAAGACTGTCATTGGTGCACAACCAAATGACATAATAGTGAGAAAATAATAGAGCCATAATAGAAATATCATGAGGATGCAAAGACAAAGAAGGTCTTGTGACAATAAAAAATAATTATAATAGTAAAATAATGAAGAAATTGATTAAATAATAATAGAAAAATAATCATCATGAAAGACAGTGAACAATACTGCACTTTTAAGGATTGTGGGCATTTTCACTAGTTTTAGTGAAGATATCATTGTGACAATGCAAATAGAAAGTCTTCATATACACTACAAGAGGAAATGAAAATTAAAGTAGTGAATTGTACTATTAAATTTAGTGATATTCATGGTTACAGTGAAATCATGATAAAAAAAGGGCTACAATGATAGTCAAGGTGCAGAGAAAAGAGATTGTAACTATGTTGAACCATGAGGAGGAATGTATTGAAGCACAAAGAAGGAAAAAATATAGAATGAAATATATCATTATTACATGACAATTATTAGACATTTCCTAGAGAAGCGGACCCAAGGTGGATACTGATACTCCTATAGATTTATTTTGTTATCATTAGTTTTGATTAAATCATATAGATTGTCAAAGTCATTTGGTAAAGAAGGATAGTATAGTCAGTAAAGCAAATCTGCTAGTCATTAAAAGGAAATAAAGGAAAGACAATTTTGGTAGAGGCAAAGGAAGTCAACACACCGAGTAAGGTAGAGCAAGGCAAACTGAGCACTGAGCGGTACCGAATTACAACATTTACTAAACTAAGAGAAGATACATGTTACCGAGCAAGAGAAAAATGTATTATTGAGCATCACATGCCGACACAAGGAGAATCTAAATATACATTGCATTTGGACACTGAGCAGAGAAAAATTTAGAAATCTTGAGGAGTTAGTTTGACAAAACATTGGAGATTTAAATATAATGATTGTGTATGATTACAAGGTGAGATTCACCAATAAGAATTAAATGTGATATTTGTATTGGAGAAGTAACCAATGCTAGCACCACTTAAGGATATGATTCTAGAATGTTTCCACCGCTTCTAGAATTAAGTATAAAATGGATCAGATTATGAAAATTAGAGAGAGAGAGAGAGTGTGTATAGTGCAAAGGAGAAGTTGTAGAGAGAAGGTGATGATCATGCAGAGATAAGTTTGAAGGTGATGAGAAGAGAAGCCACCAAGTAATAGAGCAATAAAGAGCAAAGTGTGAATGTGATACATAGTTGAATCTACCAAGTACAAAGTTGATATTGCGAGTGAAGAAAAGTATGAGGTAAATTGTTATTGAGTAGATCTAAGCATTCTAAAATGCATTCAATTAAGTATAGGTGTTAACCTGAGATGTGTTAATGAAACTGAGTCATTATTCAAGTGAAACCCTACCACTCAAGAGATTAATCTGTGAAAAAATGGCACCCAAAGTACAAAATCCTATTGTTGTGCAGAAGATTGACCCTGTCAATCCAAAGTATAAGCTACCACCAGTCGTAGCAGCTGAAAATGATAAATCTGGAGCACTATCTTTGATCTTACTAAGAGTTATTCTAATTGAATATGTTAGTGCCTTCATACATTGCAAGATAGAGGACATTTTCTAAGTAGAGATCAACACATCCTACCATAATCTATGTGTAAACAAGAAGTTGAAGGATGAACATACGCATTTTGAGACCAAGGGTTTGCTTCATGCCATGCATGTTCCAATTGTATTCAAGTAGGAATGGGTGAGGATTATTTTGAGATGATAATATGACTAGTTCATGTGGCTCGATGCACCTGTTAAAATCACAAAATATGTACTACATAAATTGTAACAGGTTATCCAATCGGTGATAGACTAAGGGCTCATAAGAAAATAGATAAGAACAAACTTTGTGAGCTTACTCTAGCTAAATGGTATGGAAGAGGTTTGAATTTTTCTATTGTTGATGATCCTAAGTTAAGATTCACATGTAATCTAATATCCTACTGAATCTTCCAGTCATCTCGGGTAGATAGTGTACCTTGTGGAGTTGTTGATATAGCTTACAAGATTGTGAAGAAAGACATGAAGGTACATCTGTGTGAGATCTTGTTGAAACAATTTGATGATAACATGAATACAATCAAGAAGGCACAGACAAATACTTTGAAGTTTGGATCACTACAGGTATGTATATTTTTATACTTCCAGAACTTCTTTCCATCAATCGGTGATGTAGTCTGGAATGTGGAAAAATTTATAATTTACCAGATAAATGAGTTTATTCAAAGTTTAGGAGATAACTTTGACATTGTTATGAATTATTATTTCTCAAATTTTCAAGCTCAAATGCATAATAAGTTTAGAATTCCACCCCAACTAGTGGAAAAATACAAGGATACTATATGTTTTGAAGTTGATACTGACACTTTTATAGTGAGGGATGTGGAGCCAAGAACCATTTGGTTACCACCTATGGGTTATGAAATGGATATTGATGCTGTATCATTACAAATTGAAGGATTATTAGAGAAACTAGTTGAGAGAAGAGCCAATCGGTATGGAACTTATGAAGAAGTAAATAATAAAATAAAACTAGGTATATTGACACCTAAGGCTTTGAGGAAAACCAACAGGATGATTAGTAGTTTATCACAAAAATTGGGTATTGCTGGTGAAGAAGATGAAGTTGGTCCATCAAAAATTAAGGGGAAGAAAATTAGAATGAAAAATGAGACCCCTAGCCCAATCGATGCAAGACCACTAACAAGGTCTTCCTCCACACCGAGAGAGAAAAAGAAATTAGAGGTAGAACAAAAAAAGCCTAAAACCCACATGAGAGAAAAGAAGTCCTCAAGTGGACTGAGAAGGAAGTTGAAATTACAAGAAGACAATGAAACTGAGTCTGAAGATGTAAATCAATTCAAAGTTGTGCAAAACCAAACACCAAAACTAAGGAACTTGGATGAGTCACTTAAAGTACTTAAGAAATATGGAGGTTATTCAGGAATAAAACAACTTAAATATGAAACAAGAAGTGATGAAGAAAAAAAAGATTGAAGAAGCAGTTGTGTTCACACTGCACAAGTTTAGGACTACTCTAGTTGAGATGGCCAATCGAGTATTAGATGAATTATAACAAAAGATATATGCAAGATGAGAATATGCCTTGGCATCTGAGAAACAAATGAGGGAGAGATACCTAGCTATTATTGTTCCTAAATTGTCCACAAAAGGAATTAAAGAAGCATTACATAAATATTCTAAGAGGTTCCTGGTCAAGGGAAGAGCACTAAGGATAATGGTCGGTAAACTTGAAGAAGTTCAAAAAGAGAGATAATTTATGGAGAAAGATATGCTTTCTCAACATACCGAAAGAAATCAAGGAACCCCAAGGGAAGTCAGATCCCATTGATTTGACATCAGATAAACAAGAGGTCATCATTGAAGACATAACAAATAAAGACCCAACAAAGTTTATTGTAGATAATTAAAATGTAATGGGAACTGAGGCAAAGGATAATGAAGAATTGAATGTTGATGATTCAACAAAAGAAAAGCTAATGGATGTAGATACTGTTATTGAACAAATGCTAAATTTTCCTATGATTGAAGAAGTTATCTCAGAGGCTACAAAAGATGTTCTAAAAAATGTGAAAGCCCCTACCGAACCAGAAAAGGAAAAATAATAAAAGGACAACAGAGTTGGTCACTCCTACTAAGACCATTGATCCCCACCAGAAACAAGAACTGGTGAAAGAGATTGGAAAGAAATAAGAGGAGAAGAAGGAAGGAAAACAAAAAGTATAAAAGATGATAAAACTGAGAATACTACTACTACCATAACTTCTGATGTGAAGTTATCTACTGGAGAGAGTATGCAAACAGGAAAGGATAAGTCAAAGAAGAGGAAGCATGAAAAGGAGAAGGTTGATTTGAGCCAACCTATTGTAATACCGAAGGTTGACATCTACACCATGAGCCCCAAGGAATTATATGAGGTTGGAGATTTAATCAAGAGGAAAGTTGCACAAGACAAATTGCTTGCAAAAAAGTAGAAAATAGATGTACTTGAGAATGTTAAAGAAATACTGTAGGAAATAGTATTAGATGTAGATATCAATGAGAAAGGAAGTATATACAATCAACTAAGTGAACTGGTAAGCCAAATCAATAAACCAGGTACTGAGACCACACAATATTTGACGTAAGTGCATAGAAAGAAAATGGAAAATAAGATAATTGAATAATTAATTCAATCGGTAGCACTTGACAAGGTAACACTTTCTGTACTGGTTACCGAGTTGGAAAAAGAAATGTAAGATATTCTTTCATTATTTTAGAAAATATGTTTGATTTCTAATTTCACAAAGGACATAAAAGCAAAAGATGGAAATGTTGAGAAGGAGCTAACTGAGCAGCTAGCTAAGGTAACAACCAAGCCTGATACTATCAAAGTATACTATCAAAGGGTGAAGTGCCTAATGGGAATTCAACACGAGTTGACGAAAGAGGAGAATAAAATCATAATGGAACTCATGGAGTTGCAAATATTTTTGATACCACAAATTGAGTCATTGCAAAAACATGTGCATAAGGCTACATACTTATTAAATACCCCAGATGTAAGTGTTATGGATAGCATGGTAAGTTTAACAGCTGATATAAGTGAACATATTATAGTGTTATAGATACTCAAGGATTCATGGAAGTCATCACTGAAAGATGCATAGGAAAGGTATAAATCTATTTTTTCCATGATCCCTCCACCAAATAAATAATAAGTAATTGTTTTTAAAAATTTTGTTAAAAAAAGGGGGATAACATTGATAATAGAGTGTTATTGTCATGCCCCGCAAGGGAACCAGGGAAGAGAACAAAGATTCTCTTAACAAAAGAAAACCTAAGTAAAAATTTATGAAAAATTTTGAACTTTAAAAAGATTTATGTAATCAAAAATTAAACTTAGATTCCTTCCAAGGTTCCCTTTTCATTTTAAATGCATGATTCATTCAAATCCATTAAGTAAACTAACAACAAGATTTATTTCTCAAAGCAAACTGCATCATAACTTTAAGAAATACAAAATATTTTCATTTCAACTTTCCATTTAAAAATCAGCTATATTCCTAAATATCCTTTATGAACAAGGTAACTTATAAAATTTATCCAACTCATTTGATACATTAAAATATACTACATTTGGTTTTTCAATAGCTTCACTTAAACAACAATAATGAAAGCATGTTACATAATTTGGAATGTTACAAAAATCCTTTTCTTTTCCAACATACATCTTAAACATAAAGTTCACATTTCCCTTTTCCCTTCTTCCTAAGTCTACCCATTCCAATTACATCATTTTGAAATACATTATTGGTTACATTGCATTCAACTCCTCATAAGAGGTAACAAGATTATGCATCATGAAATATAATCACAAGGCCTTCATTCTTCAAATCTGGTACATAAGCAAGCATAAATCTTCAAGCATGTATCTGCAAAAGATACCTCGATAAAAATGTTTACCACCAAACCACGTGGATACCTATAAGGCCCACTCCCCCGTGATAGGAGATAAACACCAAGGTCCACAAAGAAGGAATAGCTAGGCCAAACCTAGGGTTGGGTAATCTTTCCCAAAATAGCAAATGAAAAGAGAGTCAAAGTATAAATCTTTCCCAAAAAGGTTCTAAGGCTTGGGTAGAAACTCTAAGAAAAAACCTAAGTGAGTGTCATCGCATAGCCCTCACCCCTTGGGTTGTCCTGGTACTAGCCACTCTGGGCCCCGGCCCCCAAGTAGGCACATGCGGGATCGAATGCCTTTCGTACAGACAAGTGCTATTCGATCATACCTACGCATAGGTACCTTCTCCCACTCCCATCCATAGCCTTTACTAGCACTAATGGCATGGGCGAGGCACATTTAATCTTTTTAATGTTTTAACCCATTCCCATCAGTTTAATTAAATTTTCACTTGTTAAATAACTCTTCAGTCGGTTATCCTTGTTCTAGCCACTTTAGGGCCCTGGCCCCACACTGAGAGCCACTCACTAGGTATCGTTAGGTTTTCTACCCTCAACCCATACATCACAATTACATCATAAACATAGTAGAAGCACATTGTAAACACATTTGACAACTGCTACAAGGAATTGGAAATAATAGGATAGTTATATATGTTTAGAGAAATTAAGTACGTTTAAGAATGTTTAAAATATCTTGACTCTAAACCCTAAACTACTCCTTACAAACATTCTATCTCAATAAAGGCATCTAAAAGTACTGAAAATAATCTCCACTAAACAAGGAATGAACAATCTTCAGGTTTATACAAAATTTCTTTCTAAACCTAAAACCTGGCTAATCCTGAAAATTGACTAAGTCTGATTTAATCAAAAATCTAAAATTTAGAAGTTACAACTTAACTCCTAGGAACCTGAAACCTATTCCAATGGATTCAAAGGGTACCTAATCCCTTTATACAAGTATAACTTAAAGTATAAGAAATTAAAGTACGTAAACTTATACTTAAAGTATAAGAAATTAAAGTACGTAAACTTATACTTAAATGTTATAATTGTATAAAGTCTGAATCCTATTTTCCTCGGTTAGCACACAACCGACCTAGCTCGGTTAACACACTACCGACCTAGCTCGGTTGACACATTACCAACCTAACTCGGTTGACACATTACCGACCTAACTCGGTTGACACATTACCGGCCTAACTCGGTTAACACATTACCGACCTTACTCGGTTAACACATTACCGACCTAACTCGGTTAACACATTACCAACCTTACTCGGTTAACACATTACCGACCTAACTCGGTTAACACTGAGCCGACTAGAACTACAGAGAACGACTGTCAACTTTGTCTTGCGGGTAAAACTGTGTGTTATGGGGACTAAGGTTGCCTAATATGAGCACGACCCATTTGAGATATCCCAGTTTCCCTTCAGAAACGGCCCATCAATCCTCCCTACCTATCTAACAAATATATTCTAGATCTGGGAAAAGAAAGGGTGGCACATAGATAGACATGAAACAGTAAGGTTGCAACAAAAGTTCTAGAATCTGGAAGCGTTCATAATACATCCAGTGACCGTAAAATACACTACCCTACCAGATCAAAACCACTTCTACCCTTCCAGGGAGGTTTCACCACAGTGAACATACAAACATTCTGTGAGGCCCACTTTCGGCCCACATAGTGATCCTATTTTATAGATATTAGCCTATCATTTTGATTATGTTTTTAGAGATACTTGGACTCTGTCGACTCCTGATATACTATGTTGACTCGTTAGACTATTCATTTTGATGATTCTGCATATGGGATCCATAGTGTGTGGATTTGGTTTATGTTACTATATGATGTTTTGTGAACCCGATGATCTTGATGATATTTGAAATATGCTATGGAATTTCATTTGAATTATGCAATGTAATTATGAATATTATATGCAATTGAATGATTATTGTTATATCATGTATGTTTAATGTATTGGATTTCTTCTTTGAATTACTGATGCTGCACTGAGGTATTGCAGGTGGAAGGACCATGGAAACACATTCGGAGAAATCACTTTGAACGTAGGGCAACCAGTTAAACCAAGGCCCCATCTATTAAGAGACCTGAGGCCTCGTTGTTAAGTATTTTTATTCGTAACAGTAATCTGAAATGTATGTGTGTATTAATGTTATGTGTTGTGACATTGGACGTACCTTGTGTGAAATGTTATTTCGTAAAGTGTCACTTGACACTAATGTTAAATGTTATCAAGGTATGTCGAGTGTTGTGTGAGAGCATATTCTAGGAGTTTTAGGGAAATCTTGCACGCCTTTTTGCCATAGGAATTATTATGCAGTTTCCATTTCCCATTCTTGATCTTATTCTTAGAAGTGAATTTTAGAGGGTTATAGTGGCTTTAGTAAGTGGTTTTATGCCTTATTAGTTAACCCATTCTATCTACCCATGGGTTAGGGGTATTTTCACCTTATTATTAGCCTAAAATTGACTTTTAGACCCTTTTAAAAATTCATGTGCAACCTTGAACGAATTTGCAACTTGCTTGAAGGGCCTAATTAATGAGGTTTGTTGGGGTAGGTTTTAGAGGCCTTTTTAGAGGAATTTTGGCAAAGGATAGGGCATTCACCCATTCTCTATTTTTTAGAGAGTTCCAGAAAGTTAGAGGAAAGCTTGGAGTTTGCATAAGGGCTCAACAATCCTTCCATTAGCATTGGACTTGAGGTAGGAAGCCTTGCTCTCATGGTTTTGGAAGTTGTATAAGTTTTGTGTTGATGTTTTTAGCTCCCCATGGTTGGTCATGGAGGAAGCTTGCTTTGTTTTATGTTGTGTTTTAGCTTCCCATGGTTGGTCATGGTGAGAGCAAGCATGCAATGTATTTTCTTTGTAATTTGGATTTTGGGTTGTATCTCTTGGACTCACTCACCCTTGGGAGGGAAGAGAAGTCAAGAGGGGGTGTGAAAATGGAGGCAACTCCATGTGTAGAGTCTCCTCCATGTGAGAGGAAAGATGAACTTGGGTGAGTGATTTTCCCCATGAAACCTTGCATTTAGCCCTTGTGGCAATGGGGGTATAAGGAGGGAAGAATGGCCATGTGAGCCTTGTATGAAATAGAAATATTTGGGTCCATGTGTGGCCTTGTTTTGTTATGCAATGGTTTTCTCCATGATTTGCCCACTCACACCCCATAAAGGATATTCATGGAATTCCTTAGTTTTTACCTTGAGGGATTTTGGGTTTTTCATATGTTTATGTTCTTGTAGTGTTTTGTGTATGAGTGTTTGTTACCCGTTCATTGTGGTTTCCCCAAGCTCGGGGGTGGCCTCATGAGAGGCCTTGGATGGGAGGTGAACATCCCATGGTTCCTATCCTATTTGTTCATGACAGGTTTTGAAGTCAAGGTTCAAGTGAATGAAGTTGGAAGGAGCTCAATTCCTTGGTTATGCATGTTGGATGAAACCATACTTTGATGTATGAGCATAATTGTAAGATGTGAATGTTGTAATTCAATCACTCCTTTGGCACACTTTGTTTTGATATATTGAAATGATATGGAGGAAGAAAGCTTGCTGTTTATATTTATCATTCATTGTAATTTGAATAGCTTATGAAATGGAGCAAAGATGTGAATTCCCTTAATTGTAAAGAAAGACAATATGTAAAGTGTTCTTGGTTAATTCAAAAGAGAAGCAAGTTTTCATCTCATTGTGATTATATACTGTGAAAGATCATTGTATGTATTTGATTTTTGGTATTGCAATCAAGAAGGAAATTTATCACCTATCTTAGACCTCTTAAATTTGATATTGATAAATTGATGCTTTTAGTTGGTTGAATGCTTGGATTTGGATTTTGTATGGAAAACATTACAATTACTTTGTCAATTGAATTGCAAAAAGATTATACACTTTATCTCTTCCTATATTTCTGCAAGCAAATTTGATAGCTTGTTGTTCCACATGGAATTAGGGATAAAAGACTTAGTTTGAAATTGAATTGAAACTTAGCAATTATCTCATTCAAAAGATGACTATTAAATACATTTGATTAGTCTAAATCCCACCTTAACCATATACTATGCACTTAAACAAATCATTCAAAATGAATTAAGTCATGTGGAATTGTAGAGAAATCATTATCTTACCAAGATGGTTATGATAAAATGAGCATGTTTGCTTCAGAATGAATCCACCTTAGTTGATCAAATTTAACTCTAATTAATCCTTGTATTAATAATCCTATTTTAGACCTTTGACATCTTAATGCTTAAGTGATTACAAATTGATTCATGTTGAGATATTAATTAAACATGCTTAAGAAGAAGTAATGGAAAATAAAAGAGATAAAAAAAAAAACAGTGCTTATGGAAATAGCACTTCCCAGAAATTTTAAGAGAGCAAAATGCTCTCTGGATTTTGTATGGGATAAAAATCCCATACAAAAATCCTTACCACAGTCTTTTTATATTAATATAAACTTGCCACCTATGTCAAAGCAATAAAATAAACTTTATTCAAAATATCAACACTTACCTTTTTTAAAGACTTTCCCCCTTTTGCCAAGCGCAGGTGTTGGATGAAATTTCTTGGTTATATTGCCAACCTCCTTATTTATGGGATGGTGACTTTGGAGACACCTCATCATACCTTTTTCATTTGCTTTTATCCCTCCTTAGCCTTCAACTCACGCAGGTTTGAAAGAGATTACCTTGCATTAAATAGAAAACTTTTGACTTGGGTACTTTGTTTGACATGGAAGGGAGTGGGTCCTGCACACACTAAAATATGCACTTCTATGAACCATTACATGGAAGGTTACTCAAGGATGAGGCCTCACAAAGCCTCTCATAGCTCTCTATGCATGGAGTTGCAAGGGACTATGAATTTTGCTCTCAGCTAGAGCTACAAGAAAGTGACCTTGCTAGTCAACCATACAATGAGAGATTCAAGTGAAGACAAGGGCAACAATGCCAATATCTCCAAGAATCTAAATGGAAATGAAATGCAAATGCAACTAGTATGAATGTGCAAGACTAATCTATCAAATGAAGTGCAAACTAAGCTATGAAAAGAAGTACAATAGATTTCAAGCCCCTAATTAAGCTATGTGAGATCTATTCTATTGCATAAAAAGGAAATCTAATCTATGATGCCATGAATGCAACTATGAAAGCAAACTAAATGAAATGCAACAACAATGTCTTCAAAGCTTGGATGCAAGGATGTCTTTAAAGAGCTCCAAATGATCTAGAAAACCTGTAGCATAACATTAGCATAAAACATGAATATGCAAATGGAGGAGAGAGCTCTCCTTTTATAAGAAATGAGGTGAAATGGACCATGGAGATTAAGAGGCAAAAGGTCTTAATCAGCGGTGGAGCTTGAAAGAGGAGCAATCCATGTGCACAAACATCCTCCAATGAGAGTGAAGTGTTGACTTTTGAGCCTCATGTGAGACAAAAAGTGCTTTTTCCCTTTTTATAAAATAGGAATAATGTTTTATTTGTGCAACTTAGGATAAGAGGAAAATGGGGCTTTTTATTTAATTGAAAGGGGAGGAAATATTCCTTTTAATTAAATAAAGACTTAGGATAAATGGTTAGCCCAAGGATAAAAATTCAATATATGATCGAAATTAAGACTTAATCAAGAGATTGATAATGTTGAAAATATTGATTATTGATCAAAATGATTTAGGATTGATAAGTCAAATAAATGGGGCCCAAAGTCTAGGCGACCATTTTTGGGTGCATACATTTGCCCCTCTTTGACTAATGTGTGATCGATTTGGGAACACATGCAGTCAAAGAATGAAGTTGAAATGTGAGATCGATCTGGGATCACAAAACAACTCAAATATGAGGTCGATTCAGGATCACACCTGGACAAACATAAATAAAAGCTTAGACCAACACCGTCGCTGCTAGGTGCAAATCAAGCTTTAGACAAAACTATCACCGTCGCTGCTAGGCAATAATCAATGTCTAAAAATGGGAGATAAGAATCTCAAATTTTGAGCAAAAGCTCACAAAAGATGTCTGAATCAGGAAAATCAAGAGAATTAGGGATGGGAATCCCATAAATACTGCCCCCTCGGAATTGAAATCGAAATCTGTTAGAGGAGAGACAGTGAACTGATAAAGATTTGACCAAATCATAATGAAATCATAATCGAATGTAAATGATAACAGGATAACCATTAGGCAATGAAACATGCCCCAGCGATGAGCTAGAAGAAAAGAGATAGGGCGAATGAAAGACTAGAAAATTGAGAGACATGAAAAGGAAGAAATTCCACCCAAAATCAAATTATGCCTCAAAAGGTCAGTCAACTGCTCAGAAGAAGGAAAAAATTTTTGAAATGCGACTCGGATTTCGATTTCGAGTCCGAAAATGGATAGAAAATGATGTGATATGAAAGACTAGAAATGAAAGATATGATCAAGAAGAATTAGAAGATGAACACAGTTGACCGACTAGTCCATAAATGATGAAAAGGAGCGCTCTCTCTGTATGCAAAATGCAACACTAAACTAACATGAACCTAAAAATGTAAACTACTATGAAAGTGGTTGACTTGCAAGGTCACAACGCTTATAGACATCTAATTATCATCATTGAGCGTTATTGGTAGCGTCATAAGATCATACAATGCACACTAGCATAACTATGTGGATATGAATATGATCTTTATCAGATAGAGATGTGGGAATCTCACCTAGGCATCAAAGACATATAGGTCAAGATGACTAATGCAGTGAGATCACCTAAATTTGTTATAGCGAGATTATGCTTGTATCAAGACACATGAAAGTCAGGATAGCTAAAAGCATGCACTCGCAAAATAGTCAAGGATAATATCTTGTCAATCCATAGTGTCAAGTAAGACCAGCATAAATGCTCATGATAGGTAGGACCAACAAAATATACCCACAAGCAGATAAAGAAAGAAAACATGTTCTCATACCCTCAGTCTTCTAGCTATGCATCATCGAAAACTTCTCAAGGAGAGACCACTCATCAAAGAAATCCTCATAGACAGCACACAAAGAGAAAATAAAGTCATCATATCATCAGCGAGTTGATTGTTTAAGTGCGTGTGTGTTGGTCATAGAGTCAAACTCTGAGTATCATATCTGCTTAGTAAGAAATAGCACATCATACTTTAGACTATTGGGTAAGACATCTGATGAGTGTTAAGAAACACTTGACGCAAGGGTAGTGTTGAAAAACACTGTTCGGGGTGGTGTTGAAAAACACCTGTTGTGAAATGCCCCAAGAGACAAACGCACCTAAAAGACCAATGCTAACAGTTATGCCCCCTAGACAAAGACAAAGACCAATTCCAGACTAGGCCAAATAAGGTCAAGGCATGATGGAAAGTGGTTAAGTGTCGAGGATGCATGCTAACAAATAGGGGTGCAAAGGCCTCAAGTAGCGCCTGTTTCCAGGTTTTCACCACTTGGAATCATTTTTCATTTTTTCATTTTTTTTGTATTTTTGCTACCAAGGCGCCTATTGCTAGGTTTTCACCAAGGCACTTTTTCTATTTTTTTTATTTTTTGAATATTTTAATTTTTTGTATTTTTTTCAGGACTTTTTATGCTTTTTAGGATTTTTTCAGCATCATATATGAATTTTTTTGGAATTTTTTCAGGATCATAAAATATGTACAAAGGATGCCCCCAAACAGAATAGGCATCAAACTCATGAGCAAGATCACATCGTGTAGTCCCAATATCTAAAAATGTGGAGGACAAGATGGATCACCAAGCTGGTGAAAGAGATGGAAGACATGAGAATGAAGGAGAGTGAAGGGAAGAAATCCTCAAGGTCAAACTCCTCAAGAGTACCCAGGCTAGGGAAAAAATTGTTGTCATGTAAAGCACATTTGGACAAGCAAGGAAAGCCAGCATAGGATAAGCCTCAAAAGCGTAATGCAAAAGAAGGAAAGGATGCAGTCCAAAGGAGTAGACATGTCAAGAGGCTTCATAGCATCACATTTTACTTTTTTGTTTAGATCAAGATGAAAGGGGAAAAGGATAGCGAAAGGCTAGAATGAATGGAGGAAAATGAAGATGAGGGCTAGACATGAATGGAATGAAAGCAAGATCATCATAAGATAGCTCACAAAATAGCCAAATGTTCATGTATAGATCAACATTGTCAAGATCAAAGAGAGAAGATGAAATGGATGAAATATGTAGAAGAACTACGTATGATGCCTGATTGCCAGGTTTTCATCATGGTACTTATCCAAGGTGCCACAAGGGAGTGGTTTTCACCATAGGATGAATTTATTTCTCTTTACTTTTGCTACCAAGGTGCCTGTTTCCAGGTTTTCACCATGGCACATTTTCAAATTTTTTTTTCTTTTTCTTTTTTTCTTTTTGAATTTTTCTATTTTTTTGAATATTTTTTCTATTTTTATTTATTTTTTGAATATTTTTTTGGAAGAAGACAAGCTTTTTAGATAATGCTCCTTGAAAGGATAAACCATGATATGCCAAGGATTCAAAATGATATGCTCAAAAATGCTGAAGGGGAAAGGAAGACGCAGAAGGAATAGGCAAATGATTAGCAGAGGTTGCGGTTTAGGCGCATGGAATGGAAGAATGTTTTTGGAAAAAGATGAAGTGGAAGCCTTTGGAAGCTTGAATGTCAATTTCACTTTTTGTTCAACATGAGACTCTTTCAAGAGAGATTTTGGAATCCATATAGCCTTAGGCTTTTCATTTCCTTTTGATAATTTAGAGAGAATATCTTCAATGATGGGTTTTGGAACCCATACTTGTCTTGTAGTTTTCTTCTTAGATATCTCTTTTGACTTTATATATCCATGTCGATTAGAGGGGACATGGTGATCTTCTTTTTTTGATGGATTCTTGTATTGCTTCTTTTTCTTGTATTGAACATTCAAGTTACTTCCAAAAGACTTGGGACTTATGGAAGAAGAAGGATGATACGACTGGTTTAGATGGGTGGGTGGATGAAAAGGATTCAAGGGTATGTACCTATGTTGATCTTGAGGAAAGATAGGAGATGGAGGGACGTAAGGACCCAAAATGGATGATGAATTAGAAGAATTAGGAGGGGAAAGTGAAGGGACATAAGGACCCAAAATGGAAGGAAGACATGAAGCCCTTAGTATTGGTGGAGGAGGTCCAAGGATGGAAGTGGAAGATGAAAAAGGATAATCAATAAGTTCATCAACATCTATATCACAACCAAGGATATCAGCATCTTTAGAATGAGCATTAGGATTTTCAACAGGATCATGCACATCTTGAAAAGGAGCACCTTCTTTGACAGGATTGTTCATAGCTTGCGAAGACTTAGGAAGAGTAGAAAGTGGAAGTGAACATGGAATGGTAGAACAAGAAGATGGAAGACTTTGATCTTGACAATGATTGTTGGGTAGCATAAGCATATCAACTTTTTCTAGATTTTCAATAGGCTCAACATTGGAAGTAACAACACCATTTTTAATAACCTTAATGGAAGTATCATCTTTAGAAAGCGCAAGCGTAGTAAGGTTATTTTGATTGTCAATAAGCTCAATAGTGTAAGTAGTAGCTTGATCTTGCTTAGGAGATGGTGGAATGAATGCGGAAGGGCATAGAGGATCAAAAGAACCATGAAATAAAGGAGATACATCATGAAGAGAATTGGATGACATGGAGGGTTCTTGATCTTGATCTTTATTTATATTTTTTTCTTTATCATTTTTAGAGTCCTCTTGACATGGAGCCACTTCTAAGGACAAGGAAGCATGTTGGGATTGTATGGAAGACTTTGGAAGAGGTGGTGAAGGACTAGTTGAAATAGGCATTATAGCGCATGAAGGCTTAGGCTCTTTAGGTTTGACATTATTGAAAGTATTTGCAGCCAAGTGAAGGTTAGCTTGAGTATCTTTAAGAGGTAGCCCTTGAGGATAACTATAGGGAACCGCATGGAAAGTCTTAGAATCTTTGTTGGATGAAGGATTTGTGAAAGATTTGGATGACTCAGAAGCTTTAGGAAGTGTGTGGGTATTGGAGGAAGTGGTGGATGGAAGGGGACCATTACAAGACAAAGGTTCAGCATTAACATGATCTTGCTGGAGAGTGTAATCTTTATTTTCAGCATGAGAGTTTTTAGACAAGACATGCTCATAGTATCTTCGTTTATAATCAGCACGGAAAGCTTTCTCTTCCTCAATAGAAGTAGATGTATCATATTGTTCACAAAAAATATCATAATTTCTCTCAAAATCAGAATCATATGGATCACCATCACAATCTATCCAATAGGATGACCCTTTAGTAAGCTTAAGCACACGACGAGGAGGACTCTTAGGAATAGATTTGTCATAAGTATTGCTACATTGTCCATCATCATAGTCATCAAAGGTAGGTGTGTCACTCTTTATGGAAGAGACATCACAAGGACTATCATGTTGCTCTTTATGGTATGTCTTCTGAAGAGAAGTAAGACTCTTGGGAGAAGTAGAAGAAGAATGAGATCTTGAAGAAGAGGAAGGTGAAGACCTAGTGGAAGAAGAATACTTTGATGATGAGGAATTCGAATGATGTTTAGAAGAGTCATGATAAGATTTGGAAGATGAAGAATGTGAATAGTGTTTAGAAGAATTGTGATAAGACTTAGAAGATGAAGAATGTGAATAGTGTTTAGAAGAGTCATGATAAGACTTGGAAGGTGAAGAAGAATGAGAAGATTTAGATGATGAAGAATGTTTGGAAGAAGAAGATCGTGATATAATCATGTTTATGATTCTAGCAAAGGCATCTGATTTAATCATCTTGTCTTTTATTTTTGCTATAAATTCATCACTCATGAAAATTTTGGAGGAACAACACTTTTCGAATATGTCAATGAGCTCAAGATCATCTATTCTTAATAAAGGTTCCAAAGCTAGATAGTCAAGATTCATGGTTCCAAAAGAGGAGAAATCAAGCATAGGAATGATAGAAAAATAGAGGAATGCAAACTAGATAGGAGAAAAAGAATCAAGAAGAAGAAGAAGAATTTCCCATGGGAATAGAAGACTTTAGAAGAACATGGGAAATGGAGAAGAAAGAAGAAGACTAAGAGTCATCTTGTGCAATTGATACCATAATGTTCATTGAGATGTTGAGCAACATGACAACACCTAGGATCTAAGATCTGGACTGACCAAGGAAGACTGAAAATAGAAGACCCTTGGTAATAGGATGACCTCACAAAATGTCAACACCAAACTAGGATAATCAAAGTTCTCTATTGTCCAAAGAGAAATGAAAAGATAGAAGCAGGGGCTTTACCAACACTGTCAAAGAGGTGCTTCAAATCAAAGGGTGACTACCCTTGCACTTTTGAACCAGGAGGTTGGGCTAGGCCAAAATATAATTGAAATTGAGATTAAATGAAGATTATTTGGACAATAAGAGTACGAGAATTTTTCAAGAATGTAGCTCACAATTCTAGAGATAAACTTTCTCACCAAGAACAACCTTCTAATGCGATATTTCTCTTTGACTAATGTGATACTGATGTTGATCTTGACCAATTTGTGCAAAATTTTGATTTTTTAAGGTCTAATTTCAAGTTTTCAAATGTGAGGGTGAAAATGTCTGATTTCTATCATAAATTCAATAGCATTTGGACAGGTTTGCAAACAGTAGAGGATCAAACATGTCTTCAAACACTTGAAACAAGGGCAAAAGCAACCTTGCCAAGACAAACACTTATGATATCAAAAATAAAATTGCACCCTATGAATGCTACCGATTGTTTGTATGTCAAGAACATTTACACTGGTATCACACAATCGAAGACACTTCAAGCAATATTTACCTACAAGACAAGGCTCATTACTCATCAACTTAGCCCACAACTTGATGCCCCCTTGCCTCACACCAAGTGGTTGCCCATAAGAGATATTGGCTTTGTCATGGAAGTGTCAAACAACACAACCAAAGGGACACATATGGTGAGTATCTTAAGGTGATCCGGGTAAACCACTTGGATCAATCCTTGCACTAAGAAGATAAGCGGCTAAAATAAGGTGGCTTCTATCTAATGGTTCTTAATAAGGATTTCCGTTCACAACACCCCTCTTGCTCCTCATAAAGGACTAGGACCTTGCGGCCTCAAGAGTACCTTAAGCATTCTTGTTCAATGTTTTCCTCATGGTCGCAATCCCATGAGCTACTCACATCAAACAAAGACAAGTGTTATGTCTATCAAGGTTTTTGGTGTCCTTGATAGCCTTGAGATTATAGTGAGTTGGAATCACTTGCCACCAAGGAAAATGATGACAAGGTTGTCCCCACTTGAGTCGTTCCTCTTGATTGCTCAAGAGCAGGCCCGCTAAAAGATTCTTAAACTAAACAAAAATAGATCAACTCTTGAGGTTCAAGGTTTTTGATTCACCACAAAGGTGAAGAGCATACTCCCCTATCTCAAGAATCTCTCCCAAACACACCAAGCAAAGAGTTCAATTACCCCCTTGCTTCCAAAACCTTAAGATGGGTCAAGATTTTCTGATTCACCTAAAGGTGAAGAGCATACTTCTCCTACCACCTCAAAATCCCTTTCACAAGGTATTAAGATTTTTAATACAATTAGTAAATGCCACAAATGAAAGGAAAATAACAACAAGCAAGAAATGAAATTTTTTTTTTTTTTGTTTTTATGCTTGGGCAGCCCTGCAAAAACTGTTAGTAGCCCTCTTTGACATGCGTTTTTAGCAATTTTCAAGCAAATGAGAGCACCTACAAACACAACTTGTTAGACCAACAAGAGTTAGGAGAAGCAAAATCCAAAATCTACCAATGATTAGTACATGAAAAATTAGATAATCTGCAAAAATATCTAATCAAATGATAAAATCTGAAAATGAAACCATCATGGTTGGATTAGGCTCGGAAAAACCTTTCCAACGATATATCACACTTAAACTTTTGATACCATTTGCAAAATTTCAAAAAAAAATGGGCACCCATTTTCCAGAGTGGCACGGATTTGAAAACGCTGGAAATTTCAAAAAATTTCAAAAAGATAGCTAAAAACCCGAAACTTGCAAGATAGATAAAATAACTCAAAAATAGGTCACTGCCAGGTACAGACACAGTATCGCGCGATACTTCACCCGACACCAGACGATACTTCTCAGTCCACGCGATATTTCGCCTTATGCCAGACGATATACCTCAGTACTAGTGGGCGATACACTCCAGGCAGGTCGGGCGATAGTCCGTCAGGGGCGAACTATCGCGCGATATTTCTCTTCAAAGCGGGCGATATTTCTAGCATGCGCGAAGTATCGCACAGCTATATAAAGGTATATCGCGCGATATTTCTGAGAAGTATCACGCGATACTCTGAGACAAAAAACCAGAGACTGAAAATCAAGCCGAAAATTGACGAAAATTTTGACGGAAAATGCAGAATTAAAGGGACAAAGCTAATCTACTCAGCCCCACGGTGGGCGCCAGAAATGTACACACTAAAATATGCACTTCTATGAACCATTACATGCAAGGTTACTCAAGGATGAGGCCTCACAAAGCGGCTCATAGCTCTTTATGCATGGAGTTGCAAGGGACTATGAATTTTGCTCTCAGCTAGAGCTACAAGAAAGTGACCTTGCTAGTCAACCATACAATGAGAGATTCAAGTGAAGACAAGGGCAACAATGCCAATATCTCCAAGAATCTAAATGGAAATGAAATGCAAATGCAACTAGTATGAATGTGCAAGACTAATCTATCAAATGAAGTGCAAACTAAGCTATGAAAAGAAGTACAATAGGTTTCAAGCCCCTAATTAAGCTATGTGAGATCTATTCTATTGCATAAAAAGGAAATCTAATCTATGATGCCATGAATGCAACTATGAAAGCAAACTAAATGAAATGCAACAACAATGTCTTCAAAGCTTGGATGCAAGGATGTCTTTAAAGAGTTCCAAATGATCTAGAAAACCTGCAGCATAACATTAGCATAAAACATGAATATGCAAATGGAGGAGAGAGCTCTCCTTTTATAAGAAATGAGGTGAAATGGACCATGAAGATTAAGAGGCAAAAGGTCTTAATCAGCGGTGGAGCTTGAAAGAGGAGCAATCCATGTGCACAAACATCCTCCAATGAGAGTGAAGTGTTGACTTTTGAGCCTCATGTGAGACAAAAAGTGCTTTTTCCCTTTTTATAAAATAGGAATAATGTTTTATTTGTGCAACTTAGGATAAGAGGAAAATGGGGCTTTTTATTTAATTGAAAGGGGAGGAAATATTCCTTTTAATTAAATAAAGACTTAGGATAAATGGTTAGCCCAAGGATAAAAATTCAATATATGATCGAAATTAAGACTTGATCAAGAGATTGATAATGTTGAAAATATTGATTATTGATCAAAATGATTCAGGATTGATAAGTCAAATAAATGGGGCCCAAAGTCTAGGCGACCATTTTTGGGTGCATACAGGTCCCACTTTCCACTTCCTCTTCCATGCTTCCCACTCCCCTATGCAAATTAGGCACAGGTCCTTGGGAGAGGAGTTTTTTTTTAATTTTTAAAACACTACATCACTCTTCCCTTGCGTACCCCAATGTCCTTGGGTGATGGGAAGTGTGAGTAGGGAGTAGGCTAGGGATTTGAAAGGTTAATAGGTTGATTGATAAGATTGTTTAGTAGGATGTTTAGTAGATAAGATTAATTAGTAGGATGTTTATTTTAGTAGATTAGTAGGTTGTTGAG
The DNA here is from genome assembly GCA_027943335.1 of Chamaecyparis obtusa. NCBI lineage: Eukaryota > Viridiplantae > Streptophyta > Pinopsida > Cupressales > Cupressaceae > Chamaecyparis > Chamaecyparis obtusa. The sequence continues at coordinate 503,593 of BSBK01001775.1, forward strand.
TTAGTTTAGGATATTAATTTAATATGTTATTTTTTTTTAGATTCATGTGTTATTAATAACATTAGATAGATTTTATGTTAAGCAATTTTATTATCAAAAAGGTTTGCTCATATTATTAGTTAATATATTATAATTTAATAATTGATTAATAACTATATTAATTAATTATTATATTATAATTATTAATTAATAATACATAAAATATTTAATTATAAACATTAACTAACGTTACCCCTTTAAATTTCTTAATTGGCACTAAGTACATTGATCAAATGGGTACGACGTTATATAGATTTAATTAGTATTGATATATTGGTAAACGAAAACGTCAATTCAATAGTATCACAAGTTGGGTCTTGATATGAGCTTATCAGGAATTGGTTACCTCACTATAGAAATAACGGTAACTTTATCACTTTAATCCTTCTTAAAAAAAAATTTTGTTGGTTGTGTTTTGTCCCGAACTTTTGGGCATCACATTTTGGTATCAGAGCACTGGGTTCAACTCTAGGAACCTTTGTGCCATTACGCTTTGCTAGGAAAGTATTCGTGTACGCATAGTAACCCTTTTGAATTATGTATGTGAAGAGCATGTGTGAGTACATTATGGAATGGTCATACCAACATCATCGTGTGTGGGTGCCCTAGGATGGCTATGGGAATACCTCGAAGAAGCCAAACCCTTATAACATCGGAGTGATGTAGAAACTGGGTAGAATGGCCTAACCATTTCAGTATGGGGTGGAAAATTGTTCTATACCCTCGCAGGATGTACATTATTAAGTTATGGTGGGGCCCATGCTATGATGTAAATTTTTTTTTATGATGGAAATACTCCATGATCATCAACAATTTCTCCTTGTATAGACTAGGACCTTCTCGAAGCATTGGGAACTTATGATACAGCTTGGGAAGGCTAATTAGTCATAGGAGATGGACGATAGTAACCTATGTTAAGAAAAGCATTGTAGTACCGGAGTAAGGTAAAGGAGGCTCGTTTAATTATTGCTTCAGATAATGAAAGTATGGTGCCCCTAGTCGAGGTATAGATTGAATCACCTATGGATATGTAAGTTAAAGGTTGAAATTCCTCAGTATTCTGTGGTGGGTACTCCTTTTGGATTTGATGTCAGTTGTTTCATTTTGCTTATGGATTTCTTGAGTCGTTTATCTTCTTGGTGGAACTTTCTACGTGTTGGACTGGTACCTTTTTGTTTTGTTTTCTTTGATTGGGTTTTGTCACCAACTGTATAGTTCTTATCTTGGCAGTTGCCACCGTTGATTTTTTTTATTTTATTTTCGATTGAAATGAGCTCACTTTTTATTTTTGTATTCGAAGTTGAAGCAGACAGATTTGCTTTTTGAGAATTCCTTGTATCTATTTTTTTGGGTGACTAGTATGAGCACTCTCTTTGGCTGCCAGTCCTATGTCATTTGTACCCTCTTTGTTTTTAAAGAGTCCCACCAATCATGTGTATATGAGGTAACACCTAGAAAGAGATATTATCCCATGTCGGAAGGTACTATAGGATCGATAGATCAGATCCATGCTCTTTTATGATGAATAACATAAATGATTGGTTTCCTTGTAGTTGGAGTAGGTGAAAGTTGGTGTTTTGGCAAACCATGGTGGTGTAAATTATTTATAAGACATACAATTTTGTAAGTGGCCTTGCACGGGTGTTAGTATTATGAAGTTCATCCTTTGGGTAATCATGTACCCTAATAGGAAAGATCTATGATGTTATGATTGACCTTAAGAGATCGATGACTATTGAATGTTCCTTCTTCATAACAGAGGTTAAGTATTTGGGGCATGTCATATCTGGTGATGGGATCTCAGTAGACCCATCAAAGATAGAGGCTATTATGAATTGGCTAGCACCTACCATAGTGACTGAAGTTAGAAGTTTCATGGGACTAGCCGGTTATTGCAGACAATTTGTTGAAGGATTTTCTAAGTGGCACATCCTATCACTTCCCTTCAGTGAAAGGGGAAGAAGTTCGAGTGGACAAAGAAGTGAGAGAGAGCTGTGTAGGGGCTCAAGAGAGCACTCACCAATGCACCGATTCTTGCAGTGCCAGATCCTTCAGCGGAATTTGCGGTATGCACAGGTGCTTCATTGGATGGATTAGGGGCAGTCCTTATGCATGGAGGGCGAGCTATTGCTTACGAGTCTAGGAAGCTTAAGACTCATGAGCTCAATTACCCTACACATGATTTAGAGCTTGCAGTAGTGGTACATGCCTTAGTGTGATGGCGACACTTCCTCTTAGGTCACCGCTTTGAGCTTCATTCAGACCATCAGAGTGTTCAATATATATTTACCCAGCCAAACCTTAATGCTCGGCAGAGGCGATGGATGGAGTTCTTATGTGAGTATGACTTTGATGTCCACTACATCAAGGGGAAGGAGAATGTGGTTGCAGATGCCTTGAGCAGGAGACGGCATGATATCTATTCTATGACTGCAGGCACAGATTTGAGGGGTCGGATCCTCCGTCATCTTCAAGAAGATGAGTGGTATACTGAGGTTTGTGAGATGATTCGATCCCATAGACCCTTGGAGGGGAAGTATGTTGGTTATACCTTAGAGTCCGATGGGCTTCTACGCCATCGAGAGCGTATCTATGTACCTTCTACCGGAGATTTACATGCATTCATTATACTTGAGGCTCACAAAGCACCATATGCAGCACATCCCGGGGTTAAGAAGCTACATGCAGATTTGAGACAACTATATCATTGGCCAGGCATGAGATTGCAGATTGCTGAGATAGTGGCCAGATGTCTTGAGTGTCAGCGGGTTAAGGCAGAGCACCGCCATCCTGGAGGACTCCTACAGCCACATGAGATTCTAGTGTGGAAGTGGGAGGTTATATCCATGGACTTTATAGTTGGTCTCCCGATGTCTTCCCGACGCCATGATGCTATTATGGTGACGGTGGACCGGTTGACTAAGGTGGCCCACTTTTCTCCAGTTCGTACTACCTTTACAGCACCCACAGTAGCCCAGGTGTTCTTACGAGACATTGTCAGACTTCATGGCATACCTCATAAGATCATCTCAGTTAGAGACTCTCTTTTCACTTCGTCCTTTTGGAGAAAGCTTTAGGTAGCATTGGGCACTAGGCTCAATTTCAGCACAGCCTATCATCCAGAGACAGATGGGCAAACCGAGAGGGTCAATCAGGTTTTAGAGGACATGCTTCGCATGTATGTTATGGATCATCAGACCCGGTGGGAGGAGTATCTGCATCTTGTGGAATTTGCCTATAATAATGGGCATCATGCATCTTTGGGAATGCCTCCTTTCCAGGCATTATATGGTAGACCTTGCAGGACCCCACTGAGTTGGGATAGGATCAAGGACAGAGTTTCCATTGGTCCTGAGTTAGTTCGAGATATGGAGCAGCAGGTCACCCTGATTAGGCAGCGTCTCTTAGAGGCTCAGGATAGACAGAAAAAGTATGCATATGCGAGAGGATAGGGCCCGTTGCTTATCGACTAGCCTTGCCACCTAGCCTGTCACGCATCCACGATGTGTTCCATATATAGGTTTTGCGGAAGTATATCTATGATGAGTCTCATATTATTGATTGGGATGCCTTGCAGGTGGAGTCAGATGGCCAGCTGGCTCTGGAGCCCATTCGCATTTTGGCTCGACGGACGTTGGGACTTCAAGGCAGAACGCTGGACCAGGTTAGGGTCCAGTGGGATTGCTATGATGAGGTCACAGCCTCATGGGAGGATGCAGCACAGATGAGGGCCCAGTATCCGCACCTCTTCGATGAACTCCAGGAGGATGTTCATGCCTAGAGGGGGTGGATGTGAGGCCCACTTTCGGCCCATAGTGATCCTATTTTATAGATATTAGCCTATCATTTTGATTATGTTTTTAGAGATACTTGGACTCTGTCGACTCCTGATATACTATGTTGACTCGTTAGACTATTCATTTTGATGATTCTGCATATGGGATCCATAGTGTGTGGATTTGGTTTATGTTATTATATGATGTTTTGTGAACCCGATGATCTTGATGATATTTGAAATATGCTATGGAATTTCATTTGAATTATGCAATGTAATTATGAATATTATATGCAATTGAATGATTATTGTTATATCATGTATGTTTAATGTATTGGATTTCTTCTTTGAATTACTGATGCTGCACTGAGGTATTGCAGGTGGAAGGACCATGGAAACACATTCGGAGAAATCACTTTGAACGTAGGGCAACCAGTTAAACCAAGGCCCCATCTATTAAGAGACCTGAGGCCTCGTTGTTAAGTATTTTTATTCGTAACAGTAATCTGAAATGTATGTGTGTATTAATGTTATGTGTTGTGACATTGGACGTACCTTGTGTGAAATGTTATTTCGTAAAGTGTCACTTGACACTAATGTTAAATGTTATCAAGGTATGTCGAGTGTTGTGTGAGAGCATATTCTAGGAGTTTTAGGGAAATCTTGCACGCCTTTTTGCCATAGGAATTATTATGCAGTTTCCATTTCCCATTCTTGATCTTATTCTTAGAAGTGAATTTTAGAGGGTTATAGTGGCTTTAGTAAGTGGTTTTATGCCTTATTAGTTAACCCATTCTATCTACCCATGGGTTAGGGGTATTTTCACCTTATTATTAGCCTAAAATTGACTTTTAGACCCTTTTAAAAATTCATGTGCAACCTTGAACGAATTTGCAACTTGCTTGAAGGGCCTAATTAATGAGGTTTGTTGGGGTAGGTTTTAGAAGCCTTTTTAGAGGAATTTTGGCAAAGGATAGGGCATTCACCCATTCTCTATTTTTTAGAGAGTTCCAGAAAGTTAGAGGAAAGCTTGGAGTTTGCATAAGGGCTCAACAATCCTTCCATTAGCATTGGACTTGAGGTAGGAAGCCTTGCTCTCATGGTTTTGGAAGTTGTATAAGTTTTGTGTTGATGTTGTTAGCTCCCCATGGTTGGTCATGGAGGAAGCTTGCTTTGTTTTATGTTGTGTTTTAGCTTCCCATGGTTGGTCATGGTGAGAGCAAGCATGCAATGTATTTTCTTTGTAATTTGGATTTTGGGTTGTATCTCTTGGACTCACTCACCCTTGGGAGGGAAGAGAAGTCAAGAGGGGGTGTGAAAATGGAGGCAACTCCATGTGTAGAGTCTCCTCCATGTGAGAGGAAAGATGAACTTGGGTGAGTGATTTTCCCCATGAAACCTTGCATTTAGCCCTTGTGGCAATGGGGGTATAAGGAGGGAAGAATGGCCATGTGAGCCTTGTATGAAATAGAAATATTTGGGTCCATGTGTGGCCTTGTTTTGTTATGCAATGGTTTTCTCCATGATTTGCCCACTCACACCCCATAAAGGATATTCATGGAATTCCTTAGTTTTTACCTTGAGGGATTTTGGGTTTTTCATATGTTTATGTTCTTGTAGTGTTTTGTGTATGAGTGTTTGTTACCCGTTCATTGTGGTTTCCCCAAGCTCGGGGGTGGCCTCATGAGAGGCCTTGGATGGGAGGTGAACATCCCATGGTTCCTATCCTATTTGTTCATGACAGGTTTTGAAGTCAAGGTTCAAGTGAATGAAGTTGGAAGGAGCTCAATTCCTTGGTTATGCATGTTGGATGAAACCATACTTTGATGTATGAGCATAATTGTAAGATGTGAATGTTGTAATTCAATCACTCCTTTGGCACACTTTGTTTTGATATATTGAAATGATATGGAGGAAGAAAGCTTGCTGTTTATATTTATCATTCATTGTAATTTGAATAGCTTATGAAATGGAGCAAAGATGTGAATTCCCTTAATTGTAAAGAAAGACAATATGTAAAGTGTTCTTGGTTAATTCAAAAGAGAAGCAAGTTTTCATCTCATTGTGATTATATACTGTGAAAGATCATTGTATGTATTTGATTTTTGGTATTGCAATCAAGAAGGAAATTTATCACCTATCTTAGACCTCTTAAATTTGATATTGATAAATTGATGCTTTTAGTTGGTTGAATGCTTGGATTTGGATTTTGTATGGAAAACATTACAATTACTTTGTCAATTGAATTGCAACAAGATTATACACTTTATCTCTTCCTATATTTCTGCAAGCAAATTTGATAGCTTGTTGTTCCACATGGAATTAGGGATAAAAGACTTAGTTTGAAATTGAATTGAAACTTAGCAATTATCTCATTCAAAAGATGACTATTAAATACATTTGATTAGTCTAAATCCCACCTTAACCATATACTATGCACTTAAACAAATCATTCAAAATGAATTAAGTCATGTGGAATTGTAGAGAAATCATTATCTTACCAAGATGGTTATGATAAAATGAGCATGTTTGCTTCAGAATGAATCCACCTTAGTTGATCAAATTTAACTCTAATTAATCCTTGTATTAATAATCCTATTTTAGACCTTTGACATCTTAATGCTTAAGTGATTACAAATTGATTCATGTTGAGATATTAATTAAACATGCTTAAGAAGAAGTAATGGAAAATAAAAGAGATAAAAAAAAAAACAGTGCTTATGGAAATAGCACTTCCCAGAAATTTTAAGAGAGCAAAATGCTCTCTGGATTTTGTATGGGATAAAAATCCCATACAAAAATCCTTACCACAGTCTTTTTATATTAATATAAACTTGCCACCTATGTCAAAGCAATAAAATAAACTTTATTCAAAATATCAACACTTACCTTTTTTAAAGACTTTCCCCCTTTTGCCAAGCGCAGGTGTTGGATGAAATTTCTTGGTTATATTGCCAACCTCCTTATTTATGGGATGGTGACTTTGGAGACACCTCATCATACCTTTTTCATTTGCTTTTATCCCTCCTTAGCCTTCAACTCACGCAGGTTTGAAAGAGATTACCTTGCATTAAATAGAAAACTTTTGACTTGGGTACTTTGTTTGACATGGAAGGGAGTGGGTCCCACTTTCCACTTCCTCTTCCATGCTTCCCACTCCCCTATGCAAATTAGGCACAGGTCCTTGGGAGAGGAGTTTTTTTTTAATTTTTAAAACACTACATCACTCTTCCCTTGCGTACCCCAATGTCCTTGGGTGATGGGAAGTGTGAGTAGGGAGTAGGCTAGGGATTTGAAAGGTTAATAGGTTGATTGATAAGATTGTTTAGTAGGATGTTTAGTAGATAAGATTAATTAGTAGGATGTTTATTTTAGTAGATTAGTAGGTTGTTGAGTTAGTTTAGGATATTAATTTAATATGTTATTTTTTTTTAGATTCATGTGTTATTAATAACATTAGATAGATTTTATGTTAAGCAATTTTATTATCAAAAAGGTTTGCTCATATTATTAGTTAATATATTATAATTTAATAATTGATTAATAACTATATTAATTAATTATTATATTATAATTATTAATTAATAATACATAAAATATTTAATTATAAACATTAACTAACGTTACCCTTTTAAATTTCTTAATTGGCACTAAGTACATTGATCAAATGGGTACGACGTTATATAGATTTAATTAGTATTGATATATTGGTAAACGAAAATGTCAATTCAATAGTATCACAAGTTGGGTCTTGATATGAGCTTATCGGGAATTGGTTACCTCACTATAGAAATAACGGTAACTTTATCACTTTAATCCTTCTTAAAAAATTTTTTTGTTGGTTGTGTTTTGTCCCGAACTTTTGGGCATCACACATTCGTAAAATAACTTTCCACAAACACATTTCAAATACATAGAAAATAAAACATATATATATATATTTTGCAACCATAGCACAATATACAGAAACTTTTCTAGAAATCTAGATTTTACATTCATTCTACAAGATAAATCTACTTCTCAGGATGGATTCCAACCTGGAGTCCTGCGAAGACCAGTTGGAGAAGAAGGAAGATCAAACCCTCTCCAATATTTCCAACACCCCTTTGAATCCCTTTGCTCGCAATCTTCCAGCCTCTACCTGTAACAATCCAAATGCCAAACTCACGGGATAAATTTTCTACAACAATAAGAATAATAATCCTCTTCTCCCAACTCCTTTTACACAGGAAATCTTTCCTGTAAATAGGATGGAGGAGGAGGTTGCACAGGTAATCCAATCGGTGCAACCTTCTCAACTATCCATTCGTTAATGAGATGGTTTTGAAAACTCATTCTCGTAAAGGAATAAATAAACTATAATCTAAGTCCTTAAATTTAAGGATATTAAAATAAATATTATAATCTTAAAACAATTTATTAAATTATTTAACTATGGTAATAGGATAATCCTATTTACCATACCGCTAATTGATCTAATTATTTATTAATATAATAAATAACTACATGGTACTAATTATATATAAATATATGTATGCATATGCATATGTGTGCACCCATATGCCTATGTGTACATATATTATTATTATTACAAATATTATTACAAGCATAATATTATTATTATAAAACATATTATTATTTTTATTGCTATAGACTCTTTGTCATTATTAGTATTATAAAATAATACCATAAATAAGGTACATTATTATTAATGTTAAACAGTAGAATAACATTATTATAAACTATATTGTTTATTCATACCTTAATCCTCATTCTAAAATATATATGTATATATTAAGTAGTCACTAACATAGGTTAGAATTTTACCACTATTATTTAAAACCTTTTACTATTAATATTTCCTTAGACATTAAAATACCATAAAATTAATCTTTATCATGGGTATTAAAACCACATGATTTAATTGCACTAAAAATTGCTCCTAATGAGATACGCTACTAAATCATACCCTCAAATGAACAATAATCTACATCCATGATCTACTAACAGAATTGAACATTTCATGAAGGCAAGAACTAGCTACAAGATCCACAATTCCATCAATTACAAAACCACATAAGACATTCACACAAGGGACTGACTCGACACTTCCCACCTAAGGATAAAAGGATCAAAGGTGAAGTTTCTTCCTGTGGACCTGGTGATACCTCCGTAACAACAACAACGATCAAGGATTTTGAGGGATCGCTCAGACCTGTGAAGCCAGGTGGAGACGACACCCGGTACCTGTAGTCCTGCATCACCAAGAAGAGATACATATATATACATATGGAGATACAAATCAGATATATGCAAGTAGATGACCAGGATCGATACATCATGTGGACCTCAACTAAGTGAGTAACTACGACTTCGTCCTGGAGTCATGAAAAACACATCAGACACATCCATGAAACATAAAACATCATGATAGTGGTTAGATTCAAATAATTGGGTTAGATCCATATAAAAATAGATAATTTTCTAATCTCATAAACATGTAATTACTAACTATAAATGAGCATATTCATCATGTCATCATCCATAAAACATAAATGTAAATGTATAGTCTTGACCATAATAATAATAAAATGTCCAAATCAGAAAAGTCTAAGTATCACCATAGGAGAGGTATTACAGTTATGATAAATGGGTATATATGTATATAAAATAAAAGGGGGATAGTAGATAAAGGGATAGACATATATTTTTGTCTAAGTAAAATAAAAAGAAGAGTACAAAACATATGGATACATTGTATAGTATGAAGAGGATTATATGTAAAAAAGATGGATAGATATACATATAAGAAGTATTGCCACATGGAGAGCAATAGACTTTACCGAGGAATACATACATGCTCAAATCTTGCTAAGGACCGAAGGACACAAACTTTTGATGACTTAGAAGGTTTTTAACAAAGATAACAAACTAATGGCAAAGGAGGAGATTGATACTCCTATACAGTTATTTTATCGTCATTAGTTTTGATTAAGTCATATACATTTCCAAAGTCATTCAGTAAAGAAGGATAGTCTAGTTGCTAAAGAAAATATGCTAGTCAGTAAAAGGAAATAAAGGAAATATAGTTTTGGTAGAGGCAAATGAAGTCAACACATCGAGCAAGGCAAAGCAAGGAAAAACAAGCACTAAGCACCAAGCAGTATTGAGCTACAACATCTACTGAATTGAAAGAAGATACATGTTATCGAGCAAGAGAAAAATGTATTATCGAGCATCACATGCCAACACAAGGAGAATCCATAGATACATTGAATCTGGATACTGAGAAAAAAAAGGTTTACAAATCTCAAGGAGTTTGTTTGACAGAACATTGAAGATTTAAATACAATGATTGTGTATGATTACAAGGTGAGATTATCCAATAAGAATTAAATGTGATATATGCATTAGAGAAGTAACCAATGATAAAACTGCTTAAAGAGATGATTCTAGAATGTTTCCACCACTTCTAGAATTAAGTATAAAATGGATCAGAGTATGAAAATCAGAGAGAGAGTGTATAATGCGAAGGAGAAGTTGCAGAGAGAAGGTAATGATCATTCAAAGATAAGTTTGAAGGTGATGAGTAGAGAAGCCACCGAGTAACAGAGTAGTAAAGAGCAGAGTGTGAATGTGATACAAAGTTGAATCTACCAAGTACATAGTTGATATTGCGAGTGAAGAACAACATGAGGTAAATTTTTATTGAGCATATTGAGTCTAATAAGCATAAGTTGATGCACGTATTATAGAAATTTTTTTTACTGATTAAGTGTGTAATTAGAATTGTAAAAGCTCTTAACCGAGTGGATCCTAATAGGTCTTATATTGTAAATCCTTTAACAGGGTACATCTCTTAGACTGGAGTTGTAAAATCCTTTAGCAAGGTAGACTTAATTGGTCTTTAGACTCTTAATAGGGTAAGCTATCAGAAATAGCTAACATTGTAGCTCTAACCAAGGAGATGTTTTACTGCAGTAGTGAAGTTTTGTGGGTGTCATCCCCATCGCAGTTTTTTCCTCTAACAAGGATTTCTGAGATACCAAAATCATTGTGTTATGAATTGCGTTTCATGATATTACTTTATAAGTTTTATGTTTTTATAGACAAAGTTATGAATTTGGTGAATGGTTATAAAGTTAGTTAAAAGTTTTTGGAGTACTGATTCACCGCTCCCCTCTTAGTACTTAGCTATCCCTTAATTAATCCAATAGATACATGTTGAGAGGTACTAATTTCATGCTAATGGGAAGTGACAATGTACATATAATGCAAAGAAGTAGTGCAATAATTGAAATGCCTTATAACAATGATAGAGCATGGATCAAATCATAGATTAATAAAGATATTGAAAGCTATGATCAAGAAAATGTTTAATGAACAAAGATATTTTAAAATAGAGAAAAGGTGCATGCTTAGAACATAGAAAGACTGTGAATGTTCTTGAATAGAGTTGAAGACATTGTCTTTTGAACAATGAATAGAAGATAGTGGTCAAGCATATAAAAATGAACAAAATTCAATGATTGGCAATAAACAACTATGATATAAAAGGAAGAAAGATTTGCATGTTGACAACGACTAATGGCTATGAAGAGCATAAGTAGAAATGTGATTAGAAAATACAATTAAGATACTTAAAATAGATGTAGCACTGCAATTTAATCAATGAAAAATACTGATATAGTCAAAAGAATAGTGAACATGAAAGTTATGTGTCATCAATAGTGAAGGAATGTACATGAACGACTATGACTATCAAAGGATGGTGATCCAATCACATTCAAGGTGCCATGGCAATGACAAAATCAGTTGTATATCAAGGATTTACAAAATAGTCAACAAGTATGCAATACAATGTTGTAGAGAGTGGAAAGACATTGACCAACATCAAGAGCAATTTTATGTATGAAAGGATGTTAATAAATGGCGAGAAAAGCCTTGGGACAAAATAATAATAATGATATACCACTGTTATAGTGATTAACACATTGATAAAATGATGCAATTTGTGCAAATTAATGAAATAAGTATGCTTTAGGGCAGTGAAAGTGTCATGAATGTTAGTTATAATTGTGTACGAAAAATACATTCATGAGACATTAAAATGACAAATCTACTTGAATTATGAAAGATAAAGCTAAATGATGATCAAATTCAAGCAAATACTCTCAAAACCGTCTCATCTCTCCCTATCTAAAGAAGCTTATGATGTGCTCCCATCTTATGCATCATTAGAGACGGCTCTAGAATGATAAATTAAAGCTATGCTAGATGAATTATGCCATTTTAACTCAAATTATGCTCAATTATGCTAAAGCAAATGCTCTCTAAAACATGAAATCAAATGCCTATAACATAGATTCACTATGAAATTAAAATATAGATGATTTTCTCTTATAAATGCCCACTATTTATAGATTTTCCCAAGGCTAGGGGGTAGAGTGAAATTATCCATTATCTGAGTTGAATTAAGTTAATGGTTTCAAACATTGGGATTTAAGTAAATATTTTGTTCTCAAAGGTTAGAAGAAAGAGACAAAGTGAATGGTCAAGATGCATCTCCAAGATGAGTGGTGTAGAATCAATTTGGACTTGATCTATGTGAGCTCATTCCTTCATTCTCATTGGTTGATTTGATTTTTGTTCCCATGTGGTGGGTGAAAATAATAGGAATTAATAATTTATTTAATTGATTTATCTTAGCCATGTGCCCCGTTGAATGAGTTGAATTTGATTTGATTTAACTATATAATTAATTTAATTTACATCAATTGCATAATTATTTGTTCTTTTTTATTTATTTAATCCTTTAGCCTTGATTTCATGCTTGATTACTCATTTTGATTTTTCTTGTCCACTTTTAGGTGTATACAAATGCTCCTCTTTGAATCAATGTGTGAAGTATATCGGTTTAAAGAATGCCTGATGTTTGATTCTCTGATGCTTGATCTAATCTTGATAACTAATTTCCTGATTTGCAACTGATTTTGATGAAAAATTCCTAATTTGATAACAAATTCTAGATATGATGCTCAATCGGAAAATATCCACTGATTTTGATGCCCCGCTGATCATTTCAAAAATTTCAGCGCTTAATGCCCTTGATGAAAAAAAAATCATTGATCTGCCTAATTTGAATTCCTTTATGATATCCCGCCCCCTTGAAAATGAAATAGAAGTTGATTTGATGAATTTTAATCAATTTCAATTATTTTCAAATTTTGATTTCATTTCCGATAATGATATGACAATGAGTTGATGATAATGCTCCAGTTGCAGAAAAATTTAGTTGAACAATTTTGACCCTGGGTAAAAATGTGATAAAACCCTCTCTTTTAGGTCAAAGGGCTATATATAGGAATCAAAAAGTCACTTTCACTATTCATTTTCTCTCTCCCTCTTGACTTTTACTCTGAACCTCCTAGTGACATTGCAGCGATGCTAGTCCCCGTTCATGAGAATAGGCTCAAGAGAGGCCGTAGATACCAGCACCCACCTAACTATGGACCTCTAATGAGTACCTTGGTCCTTCCTTTTTATTTATTTTTCAACTTTTTGAAAAAAAATTTAGATTTTAGGCATTAATTTACCTTGTTTCTGCTCATGTTTGCAAAATAACACATAGGAATAGTTTTAGTAATGTGTAGGACTTTGTTTTAGCACATCTGCGAACTGACATAGTGCATAGCATCAGATAAAATAGCCCATACAAATGTGTTACCTAGGAATGTTTTAGCATGTCGGTTAGATTTTGTAGTGCATATGATTAGGTTAGCGCAAACAATAGATTTAATAGTGTGTACACCTTTTGAAATGGCACGTACAATAAGAAATGCCGCATACAAAATGTTTTAACATGTTTGATATTTTTTACAGTGCATATGATAAATAGAATAGCACTTAAGAATTTTAATGCATACCATATAATGAAATGACACGTAACTTCTTTTTTAAATTTTTTTTTTACCTGATTGATTAGCTTGTATGATTCATCTGGTTTCTATGATCGATCGTTGATGATGTAGATTATGCCTGTGATGAAAACAAGTGTTGTGATGTCATTTTGATCAATTTTGATGAATATTGATTGTCAACCCTGATAGATCAGTAGGATTGAATTGATGATTTTTTGGCCTCTTTGATTAGAGCTAGGAAAAAAATGATGTGCTCTAGGTGAGAAATAGGATGATAAATTCTCTGATTGACTTGTGATGATCCCCTTAGATGATGTTATTGAGGTGATGTCACTTGATTCAATAAGTTCACTTCCAAAAATTATATGTCCAACGTTTTTATATGTGGTCCTTGAGATGGTTGAGCAACTACGTTCTTAGGAGCAACGACTTATCAATCATTGTGGATTATTTTTCTTGCTAGACATGCCCCAGTTCTGTGTGAACCGTGGTCTTCTCGCTGCTATGGTAGAGCGTTGGAACTCCGGCTATAACACCTTCCATTTTTCGATGGGTGAGATGGCAATCACCCCCAAGGATGTGTACAATTCACTCATGATTTTAGTGAGGGGTGAGATTATATATTACGATCAAGTATACGATGGCACAACATGTCAATGGGTTTTAGGAGATGCCATGATTGGTGATGAGAGCATTCCTTGGGCTCAGTTCATTTTATTCCCTCCTCTTGCAATAGTTTTAGGTGTGTTTATTGGTGGTTTTTTGTTACTTGACCGAATAGGACATAGTTTTGTTGTTGGATGGGGTCACATTTTTTAGGATATTATTTCACACCCATGGAGATTCGATTGGGGATCCTGCATATTAGCACAATTGTATCATGAGCTTCATCACGTAGTTTATCGCCATGGTGTTGCATTATCTGTAGGTACAATTTTGTTATATCTATGGACTTGGGTGCACCTTTCTCTTACTAGACCCCTTGCAACACGAGACAAAGATCATGGGTGGCCATATGCGTATATCTATGAGGGAGTGATTATCCAACCTTTTCTGGGAAAGATAGATTACATTAGACACATGTTGGATGATACTGATCAAGTCCGATGGTGACCATACCTCGATTGTGATCCCTGGAGAGAGGATGATTCTGAGCTTCCCTTTATGTTCATGCCTCATTGGATGATTGGTTGGACTCCTCTAGTGATTGAGAGATTTTGTTTCCATAGAGTCAGTCATTAGTTTGGCTGAGTACAGGGTATGTATTAGGATTTAGGTGCCATCAACCTTGTGAATCCTTAATTTATTATTTTCCTAAATATCTTTTGTAATTTAGCCATAAGAGGTTGAATTGTTTAACTAATGGTGGTCAAAAAGACCATCAAAAGGCAAAGTTACTTTTATCATTTATCATTTAGGGAAAAGAAAAAATAGCTAAATGTCCCCTCTTGGAATCCTTTATTTTGAGGTAATTGGATACTTGTAATAAGTTGTAAGAGAACCTATGATAATTATGACAGTTATCATAAGATTCTATGACAACACTTATGATAGTTTATGAAAAATTCCTTACATAGGTGGCCATGCATGAGAGATGACTTATAAGAGTTGAAGAGAATCTGTAAGAAGCTATTTGGGGGTGGACGTGAGGTTTTTCTAGGTGGTTTTTCTGCCTATTTTTTTATGATACCACAATGGTATTCATCCTCACAAATTCCTATAAATTAGCGCCTTAAGCTAGAGTTATTGACAATCCAATCTTGTTAAGTTTCCAAGGTAACAAAGTCTTGCCAGATTTTCTACACAGCTCTAAAGAGAAGTGCATTATTGTTGTATTCTTCATTAGATTAGTAATATACTTTCCTCTCTTTCTATGGTGGATTTTTTTCCTGAAAGGGTTTCTCCATGTAAATCTGATGTTTTTTTTACAATGGTTTTCTAGTTCTTCTTTTAAGTTTGCAATCACTTTATTAAGGGTTAATCTTTGGTTTAAAATTTGCATGAATAATCAGTTTAAGTTCTTATTGCAAGATTTCTTCACCTTTTTTTTAACAACATTTGGTATTAGAGCTAATGGTTCTATTGAGGGAGGGACGCCTTTCTCTTTAAGTGTTGAAGGTTTTTTTCTATAATGGGAGCCTTTTTTTGTGGGTTTTTCATAGATCTAAGAAAGGTTGTATATCATGGCCTCCACCTCTCATCAAGACATTGCTAAGTTCAATGGTACTGGTTATGAGAAGTGGAAGTTTTAAAGTTGAGGATCTCCTTGAAGAGAGAGATCAATGGTTGCCAGTTTCAGAAGAAAAGAAACCAGAGTGTTCTACCTTATCAGATACAGAGTGTAAAAATTTAGACAAGAAGGAAAAAGGAACCATTCAGTTGTGTCTTCCAAAAATTTTCCTCTTAAATGTCTCAACAAAAGAAAACCTACAATCTATGGAGGTAAATAGGTGATATCTATCAAACTAAGAGTTTGTCTAATAGGATATATTTGAAAAGGCATTTGTATTCTTTGAAAATGAAAGAGGGTGACTCTATTGCTAAACATTTGAATGTATTTAATCTAATTTTAAGTCATCTTGCTTCAATAGATGTTAAGATAGAAGATGAAGATAAATGTATCTTGCTGATTTTCTCTTTGCCTAATTCTTGGGAAAATCTAGTTGTTGTCATGTGTAGTGCTAGTTGCGATCCTAAGATGGACAATATAGTTCCCCTTCTTGTTTTAGAAGAGATGAGGAGAAAGACTATGAATGTTGTCTCCCAAGATGCCCTTCATGTGCAAGGAAGGCCTAAGGAGAAAGAGGCTAAATGGGATAAGAAGAAGAAAGATAAGTCAAAAGGACATTCTAAAACCTCCAGAAGAGCAGAGTGAAGTGTTGGAATTGTGGTAAGAGAGGGCATGTAAAGAAGTAGTGCAAAAATAAGAAAAATAGCTCTGATACTTCCACAGATAAGTCCTCAAATGAAGATGATTCTGATAATTTACTTATTTCAACTAATTTTGTTAGTAATGATGCTTGGCTTGTTGATTCAGGTGCTTCCTACCATATGACTCCACACAAGGAGTGACTTTATAAGTATAATGAATATGATGGAGGAGAATTTTTTCTTGCTGACAACACCTTTGTGAAGATTGTTGGCAAACGAAAGGTAAAGTTATGTTTCAGTGATGGGAAGATTATTTCCATTGATAATATTTTAAATATTCCAAAACTTACAAGAAGTTTACTTTCAACCTCCAAGTTGAATGATTCTAGAATTCATGTGACATTTGATAAGTCTGGTTGCAAGTTGGTAAGGGTAAGTTTGGTAGTTGCTAAAAGATCTCGGACAGGGACTTTGTTTAAACTACATGATTCTACTCTTTGTAATTCATCTTTCGTAACTAGGACTAAAAAAATGAATGTATGTTGTGGCATCATAGACCGGGTCACATTGGTGAAAAAGGTCTTAAGACCATTCTAGATAAGAAACTAGTTAAGGGGATTTCTGATTATTCTGTTAGTAAGAGTGATTTTTGTGAGCATTGTGTGTTTGGTAAACAAAATAGATCTTCATTTCCTAAAGGAGTTAATAAAGCTAAGAAAATTTTAGAGATTACTCATTTGGATGTATGTTGTCCAATGGATGTTGACTCTTTGAATATATTTTGGTATTATGTTTCCTTCATTCATTATGTCTCAAGATATACTTGGATTTATTTTATCCATTCAAAATCTAAATTTTTTACTAAATTTAAGGAATTTAAGGCAATGGTTGAAAATCAATCATATTATAAGATAAAAATATTGAGATCTAACAATGGGGGTGAATATTGCTCTAGGGAATTTGATGAATTTTGCAAACATGCAGGAATTGTTAGGAAAAAGACTACACCTTACACTCCCCAACAAAATGGCATAGCAGAAAGAATGAACTGTACATTAATGGAAAGAGCTAGGAGCATGTTAAGTAGGGCTAAGCTAGATAAATGTTTTTGGGTAGAATATGTTGGTACTACTTGTTATTTGATTAATAGATCTTCTTGTAAAGCTCCTATTGATAAAACTCCTTATGAAATGTGCTTTGGTAAAAAGCCTCAAATCTCACATTTAAGGGTCTTTGGTTGTGAGGTTTTTGTTCATGTGCCTCAAAAGAAATGATCTTAATTTGATCCAAAAGCACAAAAATGTATTTTTGTAGGATATGATGAGAATATAAAAGGTTATAAGCTTTAGAATCCTCTAACCCGAAAAAATGATTTTTTTCTAGAGATGTGATTTTCAGGGAATTTAGAGCTAACTCAGGTGAAGAAAAAACAAAACAAAAGTCCAAGATAGTGCATTTTGAAACTAAGAAAGAAGATGCACATGTGGAAGAACAAAGGGATGGAAAAGAATATGGAGAAGCAAAAGAGATTTCAAGTGAAAGTTCAAAAGCTTCAGTTGTGATAGAAGAAGTTGATCATAATGAGGAAGAATGTGAGGAAGAACAACTTACTCCACCTTTGAGAACATTCACAAGACAACAAAATCCAATTGAAAGATACAGCCCACCAGATTTTCATTGTAAATTTGTCTTACTTTGTACTGATGATGAGCCTAGATCTTATAGGGAGGCACTCTCTTCTAAAGAAAGTGAATATTGGATACAGGCCATGTAGGAGGAGATGACAGCTTTGGATAGTTGTGACACTTGGGATCTTGTTAGGGAACCCAAGAGATATTAACCTAAAACATGATACTAAGTTTACAGAATAAATTTTTTTCTTAAATGTTTACAAACGATGATGAATAAACAAGTGTAAGTAAAACGTAAAGTCCATCAAGAACATAATCATAAACCATAAATATAATCTCCAAAGGCAAGTTACACATCTCAAGGGTTCCTTGATGTAGAAACTATGAATACAATTACAACCATGAATTACATATTACATCATGAATACAACTAAATGATTAAATACATATACTCATTAACATCCACTGCACATGTCGCAGGGTATGTGATAACAATAAATTACAAGTACAAAAGAGAAATATAAGATCACGAATATAAATCCAAGAAGATAGGAAAGGAAGTAACTGCAACTAGGATCATCTAGCACTAAAGCAAGGATGTCAAAGTCTGAAATGGTACAAGAATCACTACCACCCGACCTTGTGGAAACTTGTGGTTCCACTCCCACTGTGTTGAGGAGATAACATCAAATCCCAAATGGATAACAATACCAAACAACAAGGTAGACTAAGAAAGGATCCTAAAAGCTCCTATCTCAAAGGTACAACTCATAAGTCTAAGGTACACATAATAATCCTAGAGGCAACCAACACATGTAGGAAACCTAGAATGAAATCAGGGAAGTGTCATCATATGAGTTAACTCTAAGGTCACCTGGTAATCTCATTGGACTCCGAACCCTAGTGACTCTATGTGGATTAGTAGTCCTCTCATGTAGACAAGGAATAACTAATTATCCCAAACTCACCATCACTACTCGATAGACAAGCATCTTCTCTCACTCCCATCCTTAGCCTATACTAGCACTCAAGGCATGGGCGATGAATCATTATCTTATTAATTCATTTTAATCCTTATTTAATTTGATGTTATCATTTGATTAAGTAGCCTACTAAAGGTACTCAGGTAGCCACTTCTGGGCTCCGGTTCCTTCAAAGTAAGCCACTTCCCTTATAAAACCTAGATAACCTACCCTAGATTTAACAATCTCAAATCATGACTCTAAGTCAATAAAGTCTCATAATGCTCAAAAGCTGGTTCCAAGAAGTGATAGGAACATATAATACAAAATCCATCATAAAATCAATCTCCATAAAGGTTGGGTTTTATTTGATCAATTTCATTCAAGTATGCAAAATAAACAAACATACACAGTAATTTCATATCCCGCCTCTGGTAGCAGTCCTACTGTACTGACATACTAAATCCCTCTATACCCCAAATCACATAAGGCAATTAAAAGACAAATACTAGAATTTAATTTAATAAACTAATTTGTAAATTTTATGATAAAATTAATTTATCCAATAATTATGACAAAATTAATTTATCCAATAATTATTAATAGACTATAATTATATTTAAAAAATAATTAAATTCTAACCCTACAAATCAATTTATAACATCCACGAAATAAATTGATCCTAGGCATTAAAATTACTAACCCAATATAATTGTATAGTCTAAAAATATACCAAACTAATTTAATTTAAAAGTAGCAACCCAATAATAAATTACCGAAATTCAACCAATAGTTTTAAATAAGCAATGATTAATTTGCATGAAAGCCCACTAAAAAATAACCATGCAAAAATAAAACATAATTTCTTTTCCCTTCAAACATGTATAAATACATTTTTTTCTGCCATTAAAATATTTACACACTAGTACAATTTACCAATTTCATAATTAAATAAACTCAATATAAATCTAATTATTTTAGTCTAATATATGTATATATTAAACATAATATATATACATACAATACAAAAAAAACTAGTAATTAAAAATTAATAACAAACGAAATCATATATATATAATAATAATAATAATAATAAAAATAAAATATACAATATAACTCCTAAAAATTCAAAACCACTCTCAAACATCCTAATAACATATACATGAAATATAAATTAGAGTATAAGAAAGAAAGAAAAAAAATATTGAACGATAGTGACTATTTGAGATAGGGAGATGGTGAATTTTGCTCTGGAACTTGGTGTTTGCTGACGTCCTCGACCCTCGGCCAGACTGTCAAGAATTCAATGCGCCCCCTTTATTTTGGCCTCTACTCGTGCATATGGAAAACCACTCCCCTGGCCCTGAGTCAGCTCTGCATTACAAGTCTTTCAAGCAAGCACTCGCAGAAGAAGTGGATATTCCACCAGACGCCAAATTTGAGATCGATGGAGACTAGCCAGCAAGAGGAGGAGATGGAGTCGAATCTAGAGGTGAGGGTTTTGAGCCGTCTAATGTTTGTATTATCAAACCCAATTTGTAGATGTCCTTAGCTATTGAAAAGGAAAAGATCTCTCTTAGAAACTCTGTTGTCTTTCTTGCTTCTCAAGATTTGAATAAACTGTCATCTAGGTCTTTTCTTAATGAATGGTTGCATAGCGTTTGGGGGAAAAAATACGGTTACCATTTTTCCTTTTTGCGTATGATCCAGAGGGGGCTTTTCCTCATTTTTATCAAGAACCCTAATTCCCAAAAGGATATCATTGATAGACAAATTTGGCAAATTGGTAATGCCAACTTTAGGGCCCTCCCCTGGTCGCCCGACACATTGTATGATGAAATCCTAGCTCTCTAGAGCCCGCGATGGATAACCCTAGGTAGCATCCCGCCTTTCCTTTGGAACCTAATTCTGCAAGCCTTGGAACCATTCGGCTCGGTGCTTCGAGTTGATAAAAATTTTGTTCTACTTCCGCACACTGATGCTAGAATCCTTATTAATATCAAACTGGGAATCAATCTCCCTGGAGGAATTTGATTTGAACTTTGCAACCATACCCATTTTTGCCCTATCTCCTTCCTAGGAGGGCTTAACTCATGCTTCCTCTGTAGAAGGGAAGGCCACCAAAGAAATGATTGTCCCCTATTGCTCAAGAAGAACCCTAAAATGAAACCCAAAGGAGGTAATAATCAGGATGCAAAGAACAACAAAGGAAGACATAAGGAGTCGATTGTTAATGTTAGATTTGATAAGCATCAAATCATCCCAAGAACACCTACATGCAAAGACTGCTACAAGAATGAAGACAGAAGAGAGACAGAAAGCTATGGCGGCCAATAGGCCAGAGACTGCAAAACCATGTTGCAAGAAAATAATCTTCTATTAACAATGATAAAAAAATACAATCTCCTTAATGAATTACAAAATGGTGATTCCTTATAAAAGGATACGAAAACCCTAAAGGTGAAAACCCTAAAGAATAATGAGATGCCTAAGTCTAACTTAAGTGTAGAGAATAATAGACTAATAATTAAATAAATTAATTATTAGCTATAATATGACTACTCTAACACCCCCCCTTAAGTGTAACTTAGGGAGAAGCTAAACAACTAAGGACTACAAGATGCATGAAAACAAAAATGCATGAAAGAGCAATGGGTCCCGGCAACAAGGCCTGATCAGGTACCCAAAACATAAAGCAAAAGATGTCCCAGAGAAAAGAACAAGAAGAGAGCAAGAAGCTCCTCCGAAGCATGTCTGAAAACTCTGTCAGAAGATACTGCTGGAACCCCCACTGAAGTGCATGACCAAGTAGAGAAGACAAGTGTCTGAAGAGCTGATCAATCGAACCAGGAAGCAATAGAACCAACAGGTGAACCCCCCCATAATGCTGAACTGGGAGAGGTGACAGGAACACTGAAATGCGACGCCAAAAACAGCTGCAGAAGAAGAACCAGGAACACCAACAGTGCAACAGAAGCACACACACAGGATAAAGGGCGGTGTCATAGACACAGTCTACATGGGCTAATGTCGTGGAAGGTACGCTCACTTGACAAGAGTGGATGCGCCTATAGTGGCAAATGCATCAGAATCCCCCCATGGCACTTTATAACTGAGTGCGAATACTAAAACTGAACCAGGTGAAAAAAATCCCAGAAATGCAGAAGAGGGCACTTTATCTCAGTGCGTTTATAGAACAAAGATACATCAGAAAGAGCATGCAAGCTCAGAAGTCAGAAAAGAAGAGTGCACTAAGAAACCAGAAGAAGAGATCCCCGGACCTGTAGAACCAAGCACACCACCAGAGGGCATAAACTGCATAACTCGGAGGAGTGAAAACCTGGAGCAGAATCTAGAAGAAATACCTCTACCACTGAATAGTACACAGAATCAGCTTTCTGACGATATCTCGTTTGCCGAAAAAGGAGTCCGGATGAGCCAGATATGACTCCCGGAAGGCAAAAAAAGATATCAGACTTCAACAGCAAAAAATACTATTGAAATGGTGGAACCAAAAACCCTAACCTCCACCATCAAAAATTTCTCGGAAAGAGCTTTCCGACGATATATGGAAGTCAGAAAAAGACCCCCGTATGCTCCCTGTAGAGCGAAAAAGGCCCAGGTACCCCCAAAAAGCCAAAAAAAGAGCCCCAGGGGCTAAAAAAAATAGGCCCCCGGGCGCATGGCGCGCTCCGGGGGCTGGGCCGCAGCCCCTGGTCGGTCATATGACCGCGCTGTTGTGAAATGAGCCCGTGGGGGCTGAAATGGGCCGCCACCGGCGGCGGGGGCCAGCGGAGCGGCGGTGGGCCGGGCGAAGCCTGCAGAGCGGAGCGGGGGCGCGGGGGCGCTGGCGGAGCCGGGGTGGCCTGCAGAACGGAGCGGGGGCGGCGGGGGCCGCGAGCGGGCGCTGGGCCGGCGGGCAGCGGACGGCGGAGGAGCCGCCGGGAGGAGCTGCGGAGCGGAGCACCGGAGAGCGGCGGTGGCACGGGCGCGGGGTGGCCGCTCGGCGGTGCACTAGTGGCCGCTGGGCGGCGCCTTTTAAAAACAAAGGCTGCGTTATTTTTAACGCAAAAAATCATTAAAAATAATGATTTTTTAATATTTTTTTTCGATTTTCGAGCCGTACGGCCCTAGGAGGGCAAAAAATTTCTCCCAGAAGTCACAGTGGCCAAAAACTGCAAACTTTATATGATTTTTGACTTTCCCGGACCTTCTGAGCGCAATGGCGGCATCCGTTTTTGCTCAAAATACCCCCAAAATTTTTTTTTTCTTTTTTGCAGGCAAAAAAGAAATAAAAAATACCGTCTTGCTTCTGAATCACTTCAACAAAAATACGAACAGCGAGCAGCAAGATGGCTCTGATACCATGTTAGATTTGATAAGCATCAAATCATCCCAAGAACACCTGCATGCAAAGACTGCTACAAGAATGAAGACAGAAGAGAGACAGAAAGCTATGGCGGCCAATAGGCCAGAGACTGCAAAACCATGTTGCAAGAAAATAATCTTCTATTAACAATGATAAAAAAATACAATCTCCTTAATGAATTACAAAATGGTGATTCCTTATAAAAGGATACCAAAACCCTAAAGGTGAAAACCCTAAAGAATAATGAGATGCCTAAGTCTAACTTAAGTGTAGAGAATAATAGACTAATAATTAAATAAATTAATTATTAGCTATAATATGACTACTCTAACAGTTAAAACCAACACCGATAAGAACCTTGTCTTTGACATTCCTAAGACTTCTAAAACCCTGGCAGAGTCACTAGATGCTCTTAAAATGGCCTTCAATTCTAACCCAGGCCATAGAACCCCACCTATTGTGTGGATTGAGGATGTGATTGAACCACCTGATGTAGAGCGACTAGACTTTGGTTTGAAACCAAAAGATTCGGGCTTGATTGGCTGCAAGCCGAATGCCCAATAGATTGTTCTCAATAAAATCAAGAGGATAGCAGCCCTAAGGAGGAAGAACCCCAATCTTGCTGATAACTATGTCGGTGAGCTTTCCCCTAGGAGGATTGCTGATAGACCCAGAGAGATTAGCCCTTCTGGTGCCCTGGAGGCCATTAGAGAGGCTTACAACAAGGAAGAAAGACTTAACAATTTCTCCCTCACTGTGATTCATGCTCCCCCAAACCTGTAACCCCAAAATTCTCCCTGCTCGACTGAGGATGATAAGCCCAGTGTCAAACCTTGCCTTGCACCCATCCCCTGTGTCTCACCAGAAGACTTGGAAGAAGGTGAGGTGGTGGGATTGGAGCTAGCTATTTTGCAGTCAAAGCAAGAGGAGCCCCAAGATTTTTCTTTCAAGGCCAAGAAGAAAATTAGGAAACCCCTCTCCAAGGAGGCAGTTCCAGAAGTCAAGGCTGATATGGGCTCTACCCAAGAGGAAGGTGTGTCCCCCCCAGCCAAGAAGAAGAGAGGTAGACCTCCCAACCATGCCTCCAATATTAAACCTTTGAAATTACAGAAGATGGCCCTCCCTAATTGCTTTAAGAGCTTTCATGCTCCTATGGAATGGGACTCCTAAATTGATCATGGAGTTTAAGATTGCTACTTGGAATGTGAGGGGCCTTGAGTCCCATGACAGGAAGTATGTGGTCAAAAGATTAGGATGCAGAAAGGATTTGACTTACTACTGCTACATGAGATTAAAGCAGTGGGATTCTCCCTTGAGATTGCTTCAAGATGCATCTGGCCTGAGGCTAGGAATGTATTCACCGGCCACCGTAGAGTTAAAGGAGGGACTGCCATCCTCATCCACCCCAGATGGGCAAATAAAGTGTCTGATTGGGGATGTTCCCCATGTAATAAAGTAGCTTGGGTGACTTGTAAGGATGGTAATTCTGAGTTTGGGATTTGTTTAGTTTATGCCCCAAACGACCACAATGATAGGATCCAACTGTGGGATTGGATGTGTCAGTTGAAAGAGATTCTGTGGGTTGTTGTTGGGGACTTCAACATGATTGAATCCCCTTAGGATAAGGGAGGAGGCTCTAAGATGGATTGGAAGGGCAATGAGAAATTCTTCTGGTCCAAGATGATCAGTAAACTTAGACTTTTTGACCCATTAGTAGGGCAACCTGGTCCAACTACCACCATCACGAGTTTTGAGTCACATGGCAGTGATATAACAAGCGTGGATGGAGTGCGTGTAAGCATGAAAGTGAGATTTTTGGATGCAAAAGCATGTTGCAAAGTGAGTTTGCTCTCCTTGATAATTTTGTTTAAGAATGGGGTTTTTAATCCCGACTGCATATGCAAGCAAGATGAAACACTTGCATATGCAATTTGGAGAAATGAGATAGAAGATAGAAGGAACACATATCGTACACAAAACAAATGCAAATCTGAAAATGAAATGAAGAGATTTGCAAACAAAAACAAAGAACAAACATATAAACAACATAGCCCTATGAAATTTGATAAAGATCATACCTCTTTCCCTCAAGAAGCAAAGGAAGAAGTCTCTTTAGTCTCTTATGCAAAATCTGAAAATGAAATGAAGAGATTTAAGGATTTAGAATGATTGCATGAATGAGACTTAAATAGACTTCGAATCTTGACTCAATCCTTGCAAAATGAATGCATTCTTGAGTCAAAATCCATAGCTTGACAAGTGTGGGAAGTTGGAGATTAAAAATGCACAATAATAGAAACCATTTTGATCAAAACATATGCAATATGTAATGCATATAAAAATGGTGTCCAAGGCATCAAGTGCAATTTGAAAAAGATTGTAAACAAGCTACAAATGATAAGTAATGCCAAAGAACTCTCCTTTAATAGCAAACGTTTGGATTTGGTGGAAGAAAATGGCCAAAAATGTGCCCTAAACGGGCTGTTTTGAGAGGAAAACAAATTCAATCTGCAAGTTTGATGAGCCAAGGTTAATCCTTGATGGATTTAAGGCAAAAACCACCCTATTGGAGGAACAAATCTGAAGTTTTTGATGATGAACCTTGTGTGTTTGTCCTTCAAAAATCCCTTTTTGGCCCAAAACACCCAAAAAGAGTGGGTTTTTCTAACTCAAAAACATATGTTTTCTTCTCAAAAATCGCCACTGTGTATTTTAATGAAAACATAAGCAAGAATGAGTAAAAATACACTTTTTGGAGTCAATAACATGTGTTATTGGCTCCAAAATTGCCACCATTATGCATCTTTTCCCAACGTTAGTCTAAAATAGACTAAATTTGGGTTTTTTGATGTTAAAAGCATGTGCTTTTGAGTAAAAAATAGCCACTCTTAGTCATTTTGGTGAAAACGTCTCTTTTGGAGAAGTAATATGTAATGTCCCCATTTTGAGCTAGCATTGGATTTAGTGGATTTAGCCTATCATTGGGTCTTTGTAGGCTAATATTGGTGATTAGAGGACCATGTTGTGGGTTTTGGCCCCTTTTTGAGGGACTTACTATTTATAATAAGTCAACTTATGGTTCCACTGAGCTCAGAGGATTTAGAGGAGTTATATGATGCTTTCAGATTTTATTTCCAGCTTCCGGTTTGGACTCCAAGATTCTTGGAGGGAGTGTCTATTTTTAGTAAGTCACCCTGTCAAGTTCATTCATCATCTTTCATCATTAAGATCACTCATGTGCTGTCAGATTTTGATTCTGATGCTTCCTCAGTTGTTTTCGCAAGATGGGTGAATTATGTTTATTATTTAATTAAATCCGATAAGGTTGCCATTTTTATTGGGAATGTATTCTAGGCATTTTAGTGTTGTAGCTCGTTGGAACCGGGTTGAAAAGTTTTAAATCCTGAGCTCATAAAACAGGGACCCTATGTGTCAGAATAGCATTATTTTAATGAAAAGGGTCATTTTTAGCATTAAAGTGAAGAGAAATATAAGAGTTTATTATATTTCAAATGTGCACATAAAGCAAAGTCTTTTGTAAGTGAAAAGTGTGTGAGAGAAGATATCTTTTATTATAAAAGCAATGCTTTGGGCAAAAGGAAATTCATTCATGAATTGAGCATTTTTTATGAAGTTTGGAAGTGGAGAAGTTTGGCTAGGGTTTGAGGACTGATTCCTCTCTTCTGCAATTTGAATCATCAGTTATTGGTGGTGAATTTTGGAATTGAATTTTGGAAATTCAATTCTAATTTTGTGGTTGCAAATTTGGTGTTGTTGTATACCAGATTTGTTGAGTATTGAGCATCTATAATTTATACTATGTTATCCATCTACTGGTTCGATTTTATTCTTGTGATTGTTAGTTATACGGAAGGCTGTTGTATCTTCCCTTGTTGCAAAATACATCTGGAGGCCACGAACTTTCACCTGGTGGCTGCAAATTTATTTAGAGAAGCTGCATTTTTTCTTTGGCAGCCTGCGACTTCTTCTTGGAAGGCTGCGTGGCAAATAAGAAGGGTTGCGTTTTAGTTTTGGGAGGCTGTAGTTCATCCTTGGGAGTCGAGCCTCATTTTCCTTAAGGTTGTGTCTTCTTTCCAGCAATTGCGTTTCAACTTCAGCATGCTACGTTTCCTTAAGGTGCCATATTGCATTCATTTTATGTAAATGTTAATTGGATTCTAGCAAATTATAGAATTTAGTTGTTTGATGAGTTTGGAGCAGAAATAATTGCTGTCATTTATTATTATTATTTAAATTTTGGAAAAGATTCAAAAAATTCAATTATTATCAAAACAAAAGAAACAAAACTTGCAAACAATTCAAGAAGAAAAGTTAATTTCTAACGAAGAGCCAGACAGGCTCTTCACATAATAACGGGTTTTTGAATATCAATAACATATATTTTACTTTTAAAACATCAAATGCACATAGCATATGTGTTATTGAGTTAAAAATCCCCACCTTCGTGCTTTTAAGTCATTAATAATGGGTTTTAGGAATGCAATAACATATGCAAGTTCAAAAGCATGTGTTTTTGAGTTCAAATTCCCCACCATTGTGCACTTAAGTTAAAAACACATGCTAGTGGAATTTGAGAATGCAATAACATGTGTTATTGGGTTCAAATTCCCCACTTATAAAGCCTTTAAGTCATTAAAGGTTTATAATAATGAGATTTTAATATGCAAACACATATAAAAACCCCACTTACACATGTTAAGTGACATATTTTTAATTAAAAAATATGTAGTTGCATTTTAAAACCCCACTCTTATGCATTTGGGACTTAGATTTTATTGGTAGTGGGTTTTTAATAGGTGTTTTGCATATTGATATATGCTATGAATGATAAAAACCCCACCTTCATGCATATTTAAATGTCTCATGTAATTAAATTTAATTAATAACTATAGTTTTCAATAAAGTAACGTGAAAATAGACTTAAAAAGGTTAATTTTCATAAAACATTAAAAACTATGGTTAAATCAACTGAGAATGAATTGAAAATTTAAAATGGATGTTAAAATCCATTTTAAATATTAAAAATCATTTTATTTCGTGCAATTGCCATTAAAAAGTCCACTTTTGGAGGATTCTTAATAAAATGTGCAGTTGGCCTGAAAAACCCCACCTTTACCTTTATAACTTGAGCTAGACAACTCCATTTGACACCTAAGTTAGCTCGAAACGAGCGAAATTCCAAGGGTTATAAACCCAAGGGAAAAATAAGA
Source organism: Chamaecyparis obtusa (assembly GCA_027943335.1). NCBI lineage: Eukaryota > Viridiplantae > Streptophyta > Pinopsida > Cupressales > Cupressaceae > Chamaecyparis > Chamaecyparis obtusa. The sequence continues at coordinate 532,391 of BSBK01001775.1, forward strand.
TTAAAAACTACTTACAAGAAAGAGAAAAACGAAGAATAAACATGAAGATTACCAAAAATCAAATGCTTGCAGTCAAAGAAGAAAAACTTGTTCTGACAAGCATTACGAGGATTAACTTGACAGAAACCTAAAAAAAAAACACAAATAACGCTACATAAAGTACAATTTAAGGATGTCGAACTGCCTTCATGACACCTTATCAATGCGTTGAAACATAGAGGATGCACCTACGAATCCATGAGAAAATTGCGTAGGGTTGCCACAATTTTGTGATGTCAAAATTGAGGACAAAATTGTAAATTAGAATTAGTAATTACTAAATACTTAAACATTGCATTGAACATGGAACATTGAACATTGAACAATAAAATTTTAAATAGTCGAATCAACAAATGAATTTGTTCTATTATATAATAGATATCAAAAGTACGAGTATCTAATCATAAAACAAATAAATAATTTTTTTTTAAGGTGCAGTTTATCTATTTGGCGTGACGGGGGAGGCTTGTGCATCCCCTAAGGGGTTGAGGGACGCTGTTGCGTCCCCTTATCCCCTCCAGGGACACCGGGATGTCCTCGTGTTTTTAGTGGATGATGATGATTTGGGTGGCGCTGCTAGGGACGCCAGAACGCCATCCACACGTCCCTGGTGCATCCTCGTTCTGGGAACGCTGGGGATCTTTTTTTGGGGGGGGGACGCGTGCCCAGGGTACACTGCACAATATTGATTCAGGAGAAGAAAACTTCACTACAAGTGTCTCCAAATTGCCTATAGATCATTCAGAAAATCAATAGTTCTTACATAGATTCAGAGTGTCAATAAACAAGTTTTATATAGAAGCTGTAAATTCAGTAATCAATTTGTACATAGAACTGTCATAGAATCTCTTAACAATAACAATTTAAGCTTACAGATTACATAGATCTCCTGGGGGTTTTGTCCCAATGTCCAATGTGCTCAATGAAAAGCAAAATATTCAGCATACCAAAAAAACAAGTCTTTAATATATACCCACTTGGGGTGGTACATTAACTTGCTGTGCAAGGCAAGTAAATAATCCGATTGCATTCGGTGAAGGGATGCCAATGTATAAAGAGGAAAGCCATAGTTAGCAGAGAGTTGGCTGAAGTTGGTAGAAGCTTTCATTTTGCAAATAGTGGTAGACAGTTGGCACATAGTTGCTAGAGAGAAACCTTAGGGCGGTTTGTCCCTAGAAGATAAAAAATAAATCTGATTTTTCCCTCAAATCTAGTGTGACAAAAACAATTCTGATTTGGCCCCCTTCAAGAAGTCGGTTGTCATTAGGAGACAAAAAACAAAATCCAAATTTTCCAAAAAAGACAAGAATGCATAGGAGGAAGCCAACAGTGTTGTCTAGGCCAACTGGCTCCATTTCATGGGTTCATCGCAGTCCTCCCGTCCCCTAATTGCTTTACTTCAAGCAATTTTAGGTTGAGGTGTTTGAAGATTTCAATTCCTTCTTAGGTTGTGTTAGCCCATTTTCTTGACAATGCAAAAAATTTGATGAAAATGGTCCTATCCTGCAAAATCCTTTATAAAATGTCGAAGGTATGAAGGAATTAGGTCTTTAAATGCTAATGGTTTCAAAAAAAATAAATTTCACCCATTTAAGTCCATAAACCCTACCCCAGTTCTATTTCTTCATTACCTTTTTGTCACTTAAGTCACCTTTTCCGCACATGTCTTAAGTTACTATTAGGCGGAGCCAAGTTCTTTTTAAAGTCTTTCACCTAGCGGGCCGTTATATTTTCCCAAGTCTTGAGCTTTATTTTTTCCTAAGTCTCGGCCTTGTTATATCTTGTCAAATCTGAGTTAATCTAACGGTGTGCGTGATCCCGCAATGAAAAGCTGTGAGGGGATTACCCTTCGTGGGATCATGACTGATCAACACCTGGCACTCGTGGGACCGATGTCAGTGCTTTGGATGCAGATAAAGGATAGTCAGATTTGATTCGATGACACATCGCCAAAACCTTTCCCGATCACCTCATCGGTGGTCAGAAATCTTGTTTTCAAGCTCATGTGATGTCCATTCCTACATCGCCATATGTGTCATCGATCTATTATGAACATTGTCCATTGGCATAAGATACACCGATAATTCTATTGGGCGTGAAAAGGCTTCGGCGAAGACAAATTTCAAGCGCTCCAATCCCCTACTGATGCTTCGAGATATCTTATGGCGATAAAGCTATCAGAACTTAAGGGAGATTGATAGGGAGTGATTTTGTGCTTTTCGATTGCCAATGATGTTATCAGGGAGGATTATAGCGATCGTTTCATTGCGGATGGTGGGTCCGATGTCAGAGCTCAAGCAAAAGATAAAGAGCAGTAAGATCAAAGTTGATCGTGCGGCTGGCACATTACTGCAATGGAGAGATGCACGATGTTTATTCATTGCGACAGGGCGACACCTGTCCCATATGACGTCATCCTCGCCAGTCCAAAGAAGGAAGTAAATCACGGTCAGATCAAGTTTGATCTGATGGTGGGCGCAATACCTTGATCTAGAGATGCATGATGGTTATTCTTCATGGGATCATGCCTTGTTGCTGCGTGTCCCGACTGACGTCACAACATAGAACGAAGGAACGTAAAGTGTAGTCAGATCATCTTTGATTTGATGGTTGGCATGTTACCATTATGGGAAAGTGCTCGATGGTTAGTGATCACAGGATCACGCTTGCCGTCTGATCTTCCATTAGTGAAAAGTGAGGAAGTGGGGCCAAGGGTGATGCAGTTTGATTGCTGCCAGATCTTTTGATTGTGCGGTGGGCTTAAATCCTGGATGAGAAATTGTGTGAAAGTTACCAATTGCGGGATTGCAACAGCCACACGATGCGATGGGAAAGGGTGAAAATCAACGACCATGTTTTAAAATTGAGTATTAACTGTTGCGGCCGGAATATTTGAATTTTTAGAGGGTTTTTCTTGCAGGATTTGAAGTCGGTGAGCCAGAAATGATGAACCAAATCAGATTTTGATTTGTTCCAAGGATAGTTACAAGTGAGAATTGATGAACAAGGTGTTAGGTAACCGTCATGATCTGATCTGTGTTCCTTGAGCATCATTTTAGTTTAATTCAGGGGACTGGTTTATTGTAGAAGGCGGCTAGGGTATGATGGTTGTCAGTATTTTCCGTACCTTGGTACACACAAGTTTGCTGAGAGGGTCTTGGCATTAAATTACTATCTACAACAAGAAGCTTTTTCATTTGATAATGGTAGATAGCCTGTGATGATAAAACCAAAATTGTAAATCAGATTTGATCTGATCCTTCTCAGGTTTTCAGGCTTTCCTGCTTGCATTTACTTCTTGTTGTTCTTCAGGTTGTTGTGATGGTTGGCAACCCTAATTTTTCCCTAAATGATCCTAAGTTAGTTGCAGTCCTTTGTAAGGATTTCCAAGATCATTTAGGAGAGGTCTTTTTTGCAGTTTTTGCTTGAGTTCTTGTGATAAGTCTCTTCCTAGTTGCAGAAAACCGACTGATGAATTGTTCTCAATCTAGGGTGTAACAAATTTATACACGACTGTATTATTGCATGAAAAGAATGATGGTCCCAACCAGTGCTGAGAGGGGAGGGGTTAATCAACACCCACTAAAATTTTAGAACTAAATCTGATATATTCTAACCAAAACTGTAAGCATAATAGATTCTATCACAGAAATAGCAATCATACAAACAAACAGTAAACAACACCAGATTTATCACGTGGAAACCCAAATCGGGAGAAAACCACGGTGTGAGGAAACCTCACAAATTTTGCACTCTTCTGAAGTGCACCTTGTAAGGAGCCTTCCCTATTAAAGGATTACAAACAAACTGTTAGATGCAACTTGGTTAAGGGATTTAAGAAATAAGGCCTGTCAGTGTTACATTATTTTGTCATCGATATGCTAAGAGTGTACAAGTGTAATGTGCCACATCAAACAGTTCATGCCAATCTACAGTTTGCTGTACACAAGTTATGTTCTTGTTGTATCACCAGTATGATTATACCCTGCTGTTGTATAGGATGCAGTGCCAAGTGTATGAGTGTTGATGACTGAATAACGGTGCTAAGTGTATAGGAAGCGGTGCCCTGTCAATCCTGTTCGTATTTCCTGTTAACAATTTGATAAGTGTTCTTTATGAACCCAACTCATATGAAGATTGTTATGATACTGTGTCTATATGATGACTGTTATGATTCTACTGCACGATACTTTAGTCTACAACATATATGTGTGAGTTCCTCTCAATAACGACTCTGCTGGCAGTTTCTAGTGATATGTTGACTGTCAAGAATCCAACAGTCAATTGATTAGTAAATACAAATTGAAGAATGGGATATGAAAAAGAATACGGGACAGGTGTCAAACTGTGAGGGTGCAGTTGCAGAACACATAGAGAGCTATCGAGTTGGCCTAAGAAAGGTATCGGGCCCGTGAAAAGGCAGTTGGGGGACGGTCTTGATAAAAAAGTTTTGGAGGCATGTTTGTAACAGTCTATCATGAGGATGGTAGTCATGTATATGTGTAATGAATAAATGGATAAGAGTTGAGAGCAGTTGTTGAAACTGTCAATTTTTCAGTCTTTCAGAACGTACGCAAAAAAAATGGAAGGAGGGACTGGACATGAGGGGTGTTGGTAGTTAGTTTGTTGAGCATCAGAAAAAAATTGGAGAACAGGCACGCATAGGAGCAAGAAACATGAATGCACACAAAAAAAAAAATGCATCTTCAGGCATTAAGTGAAAAACATTTTTGGAAGTCATAGTGTGGTAAGATGTATTCGGTTGTAAAATAATAATCATCGTGTGAAAGAAGTGTTGTGGAAAGAATATTGTTTCTATTTTCATGCTAAGTTTTTTGAAAGCGGGAGTATCTTCGAGACAATGAATACTACACAGTCCTTGAAAAAACAATAGGAGAACATTCTCGGAAGGGGGAGTGCAAGTGCAGATTATCATTGAAGTTCTGTGTTGTGTGAGCGCGTATTCAACTGGGCAGAGAACATCATTCTACAACGGCTAGTTCTTGGTCTATGTGAATAGAGAGGAGAGAAGATGTAAGAGTAAACAGGTGCATCTGCAAAAGTGGGAAATACTAAACTCTAAAATAGAGTACCAACGTCAACAGTGTTGTGTTAGAAAAGATATGAAAATGCACACACAGTGAGGCATATTTTTAAATTGAATTCACAACGCAGATGAACATGATGCGACAGAGAATAGTTTAGGATGTTGTTGGTATTAAGCGTAAGGTTTTAAAAATAAAAACTGGGAGATGTACACAGTAGTAGCAGCAGTATAAAAAGGGGATGAATTTATGGTGTATGTAAGCTGTCATTTTGTGTGAAAAGGTGACTATAATGGTACAGAATTGCTGCTGATTAAACTCATTTTTATAGGATACAGGGAGGTGAGGAGTTAAAGATAAAAGAGGGAGACAAGTTTTGAGAGTGAACAAGTGGAGAACTTTGTTCTCTATGGTAACAGTACAGGACTGTATATCATCAAATAGCAGTGAGTGCAAAAGCATCATAGTTTGAGCACAGTTGGATATATAAATTTGTTAGATCATCTACCGTAAAAGGGTCTTCATGCTGTTGTGAAGACATTGATTGAACTTCATTTTGTCTCTAAATTGTAAATCCTTCAAGTGAAGGTTGTAGCCTTCAAGGTCGGGTTGTAGCCTGATTCGCCAAGTGATAAGGAGAGTTGGAGCTCTCAGATGTAAACGGGTAGTTGCCCATCTGGATAGTGATGCCGTGGTTTTTCTCGTATTGGGTTTCTACGAGATAATTTTGCGTGTCTTGTCTTCTCTGTTGTGTGCTCTTTAAATTCTGCCTTTTATTTTTGAAAGTCTGCGGTAAATACTGATTCACCCCCTCCCCCTCTCAGTATTGTGCATTTTTCAGTTAGAACCTACCTGGTTAGAGGACTTAAAACACCTACACAAATGTCACCTAGTTAAGGGATTTAATACAAGGGACTTGTTAATGTCCACCCAAAATATTGGGATTTTGCTATTGCAATTATCATAGAGCAATAGAGGGTTTGATCTTTTTAAAATGGCTTTGCTAAGCCTGATAAGATTGCTATTTTTCTCAATTGAGAATCATCACCGGTCACTGCAAGTATGTTCTCCTAGGCTGTTGTGCTTCCTTGCACACTCTTCTTTTCTTCTTCTCTTCACCTTTGTAGCCTCTCAACGTACAGGTTCACTCTTTTTCTTTGGCAGAATGAAGGAAAATAATATTCTTCACAGTTTGAGAAATATATAGGCTTCTTGCCCTTTCTGCTTTTTACATGCACGACCTGTTTAAAGATCACCTTTGGATCCATCACCTAGTGGAGTCTCAGTTCACTGAGGAAACATCTGATGCATGCCATGTGCTTTTTCTGCTTTATGAAGGAAACGACAAATGCATGTCGAAATCTTTCCTTCACAAGAGATTTCTCCATGTTTTAAAGCCATAAACTTTGGCATTAAATCCTTCAATCGCGCCTTGCACCGATCATCTTGATAACACAAAGTCATCCGAATTTTGTGCAACAAATCCTGGTTAAAGAGTCACACAAGTGTTTGTTAACTATGACTTTCCTTAGTTCATCAGTGTTGATGACATCTTTATTGATCGGTTTATATCCTTAGGTTGTGCACAGGTAAAAACCTTCACCTCTTACCATTCCTTTCTCTGTTTGTACCTGTTGAATCCTCGATCCCGGTAAAACACTTTATCGGTCATAGTACTGAAACTTTGATTACCGGTTGTGTCATTACCGGTTGCTCTGATGATCAGTTAGAGCTTTAACAGTAATCGAGACAGTGCCTCTTCTTACTTACTATGTCCCCAGTCCTGTTGCACCAATTGTACCACTCCTTGGTTTATGACTGAACGCTGCAGGCACCCCTATTTGCCAATCAATGACAATACATTTTTACCATGTACAGGTTACATCCTTACCGGTTAATGCCAACAAAGAAAGCTTCTGGTCTTTGGCTATTATTGGAGTGGTTCATATCTTGAAACAAAGTGTACACAGGGACATGATTCATTGAAAGTAATACAAACATTTCAGGTTCAGTTCTCTCCTTCTGTGTCTATCTTGTGAGTTTTGGATTTTCTGGTCCATTGCTTGGTGTTTACCCATGTGTATGTTGCTATTCCTTAGATTTTGATCTAGGATCAAATTAAAGATTTTTTTGATAGGATATAGATTCATGTGGTTTGCACAAGGATATTTGTAAGTAGTGTGGATCTGGATATACAGATAAATATTGTCACCAAGTGGTAGTATTAAGGGTCATGAATCATTGACAAAAGTTGGTCTTTGTATGCTACTCTGTGTTTAAGATTTAACCCACAGGATAAGGCACTGGTTAGGAATAAGTATCTTCTACAATGATATGTGTCTATTGTAGTCTGGTTATATTCTTCAAATTTTTAACATAACCAATCCCAAGTCTATAAAATATTGAGGTTATAGGGCCGTATGTTCATTATGGTGATTGAGAATCAATGTATGATTGGTTATCATTTAGTATTTTCTCACCATATCATCTGTTATATAAATCTTGAGAAGGTTGTGAAGTATAGAATATTGAGCTGGATTAGGTGTACCCACCTTGGTTTTGTAGAGCCAGAAGTGCAGAGGGCAGTCTTGTCCCTATAGTTGGTCCAGTTACCTACAAATCTCCCCACATTTGAACTAACCCCTCCGTAGAATCTGTCTTAGGTATATTGGTGTCTCCCTTAGTGTAAAATCCTTTTCAGGAACCAATAGGTTGCATCTTTCGGTCTTAGTCCCTTCCACTTGAACTTGTATTCTGGAAAGCTTTGTTACGTAATCTCTTCTCCCTTACATCCATAACAGATTCAGGTTCAAGGATCAATATCATAGTCCAGTAGTGGGAGCTCCATGGACGGGTTGATTTGTTGTTTGATGGCTTTTTTCAAGCACAAAACATGGAAAGTATTATGAATCCTACTGTCAGGAGGTAACTCAAACTTGTAAGCAACCTGTCCCACCTTTTTAGTCACCCTATAAGGACCATAAAAGTGTGGTTTTAAACTTCTCTTTTCTATTGCCCTTCTAGATGATTTTCTAAAAGGTTGAAACCTCAGAAATACAATATCACTTTCTTCAAATGCTCTTTTTGTTCGATGTCTATCTGCATATAACTTCTATTGACTTTGGGCTTGTCGCAAATCCTCTTTGAGGGCTTCCAGAATGCCCTTGCTTTGCCAAATCAAATCCTCAGCACTAGGTACTCTACTATGAGTGTGGATCAGAGCCACAAAGTGGCATCATAGATGAACAATGCTTTAAAGGGAGACATCCTAATCGACATATGATAAGTTGTATTGTAGCAGTATTTCCCAAGATGTTGCCATTTGACCCGAGATGTTTGCTAACCTGCTACGTAGATCTGTAGATATTCTTCAATCCACTTGTTCACTATTTCTGTTTGTCCATCTGTTTGCGGATGATAACTAATACTGGGTGTCATTTTTGTACTTGTTAGACAAAATAACTCTTGCCAAAATAGGCAGAGAAATCTGCTATCCCTATCACTCATATTGTTTTCGGCAAGCCATGAAGTTTAAAGACTTCCTCTTGTGAGGTTTTCACATCATCACCCTATTGCAAATGGGGACACCCGCTTTTTACTCGTAGTTGTTAAGTTTTGGTAGTTGAAGTAGCAATTCGGATCTCAAAAGGTTGAGGAAGGATTGAGTAATCAAGTTGTTGGGTTACGAGTGCAAATTAGAATGTGTAGATTAAGCTTCTTCAAGATCAAGTTGTGGTGGGTGTTAGTGCTTAAGATTGCAGATGATCAATACCAATCAGAAAACTCTGATACTTAACTCTTATGGTCCCAATAGATGCACCTATCAATACTAAACACTAAGGTATTAAGGATTTAGATCCTTCTTCACTTCGAGCTTCAGGCTCAGGCAGGTGTACCTATTAGATTCAATTCTTCAAAGAATCACAACAATCATCTGCATACTTGACATAGATAAGAACATTTGTTTCATTTAACAAAACTTAAGATAAATTGTTATTTTATATTGCTGATGGTGAGAGATGTAATTTAAGCAATGACCAGTGCCAAATCCTAGGGCATCATAGTCAAAAAACATACATCTATAGGAAATCTCTCAAATCAAATAATCCGAAAACCCAGTTAAAATGCCTTACAAATTATCCTCTCATTGACATACATTGTCATCAGATTCCCGCAAAAATTATGAATTCCCTGAAACCTCTCTTAAGATTTACCCTTCCCTTGAGAGAAACTTAAGATTAACCCCACTATCTACCTTGTAGATGATGTATCAAAAATGCCTAACAGATTCAATACATAAAGAAATCAAAATTCATACATGAAGACAACAAAATATATACAAGGAATTTTAGTATATTTTCAATGATAAATCTTCTGTATCAGTACATTTAGAGACTAAGATTCTTAGAATCAAAACACTAATGCAAAAACTCTCCTTACAATAAGTATTTCACCACCCTTTTACAAAATAGAGAACTTGCTATATATACACTAGCCATCTTGGAATCCTCAAGAAAAGGATGCAACAAGCTTCAGATGGCTAGGATAGTGACTTGCACTAGAATACAAAATACATTTCAAATTGAATAGAAAAGGGAAAATTGACTCCAGAAATCTGTTTCTACTCATAGTGAACTTCTCAAGTGGCACCTTTGTCTGTTGATATTCAAAGTAACTGCTGAAAGTTGTTCTGTGAATGATGACTGCCTACTGGCTAACATACATCATCCTCTTCAAGATAGTTACCCTCCCTGCGCTCAAGGATTAGGTGCCATGTGGTTCACCCTTCTTCCATTGCCTCTAGGTCAATAGCAGTTGGCTTCTTCTTCTTCGGTTTGGTGCTTTTGTCCCATGCTTCAACCTCTTCCTCCGTGGGCCATGTATACACCTTTAAGCTCTGCAACAACTTGACCTGTTTGTCCCATTTGGAATCAGTAATGGCCTTAGTGTCAGCAACAAATCTGGTGCACTCATTTTCAGCTTTGAAAATGTCATCCAGAATATTGTTGAACCTGTCCATGTCTAAGGAGCCATCATCATTTAGGAAGGCCTCTTGCCTAGTCATCAACTAATTCACACCTGATTTCCACTCCTCAATTTCTATGATTACCATCATCTTTGTAAATTGGAGGGAGATATTTGCTGAAGTCCAGGCCAAACATGTCCATCTTTGCCCTTACTTGATTGGCCTTTCCCTTAAAGAATGCCCAAGTTGCGCCAATAAGCTCTATCTTTTCTCCCACCTCCGCAGACTCTAGAATATCTTGCCTATGTGGCTGTAATAATTCAAGCTTTTCAAAGAGGGCCCCTCTAGTAGACCATATGCTGAATAGTGGCTCTAAAGTAGCCATGGCATCTTTCACCTATCATTGGTCTTTTGTAACATAGTGTATGAGTTATGGACTGAGTCCATCTTCCCTTTAATTATTTCACATCTATGTTGTATAATTTCAGAGAGGGCCTTAAGGGCTACATCCAGCTTGTCCTTCTCTATTTTGTCTGCTTCATCACCAGGTACCTTTGCAACTGATTGCACTGCAACTTCAATTTGTAGGACTAGAGGAGGTTGATGCTTCTTCAAGCTTAGCTTTCATTTCCTCAAGCTCATCCTCTAGGACTTTGATTTTCATCAATCCCTTTTCTCTGTCCTTTGCTAGAGCAATGGCATCATCAAACAATTTGCCATACCGATTGGACAACTGAGCAGTTTTAGCCTTATTCAAATGAGCAAAATGTGTCACTACTTTTGATACTTCAAGATCACTGGTATTCTGAACTGTCCAGATGATCTTATTCCCTTCCATCTTTTCCTCTATACTGACTAGGGAGGGCTTCTGAGTCCTTAGAGCAAGAGACCACATCACCAAGGCCTGAGATTTAGGGTCATACCCACATCCCCTTATCATGTCATGAATTGGTCCTCATAAGAAAGACTGCCCTCAGGTTACCTTCTAATCTGATCTATAATGAATGCTGATGTTATATCCCATCCTGGTACCAATAGCATTCCACTGGACTTAACCAGTTTCCTAGCTTCCTAAACAGTGATGGTCTCTGACTCAGGGTCATATGCAACTAGGGCTTTTAAGGCTTCATCATCAGGATCAATATCCTTAGTGACTATTTTGGCTACTTCATGTTGCTTCTTCCATATTAGGAAATTCTTGAATTCCTCACTTTTGATGAATTGGTCATCATTGAGCAATTCTTCCTGATATGTTTCTCGTTCATCTTTGCAAAGAAGAAGGGGCAATTCCACTTCTTCTTGTGTGGCCAGCTTTTTACCTTCTCTGATGTTCTTTCTCATATGATTATAGTATGACCTATCACCAGGTATTAGGGCTGCAACCCTATCAGCCTCTTTCTTTTGTTTCTTTCCTTTTGAGGGCTCTCCTTCCTCAAGTCTTGGCTTTTTCTGAGGAGGCTTAGATACATCTTCTGCTTCTAGGACATCTTGACTCAGATCAACAATAGGAGGCTCATTTATTTGGGGTGGGATGTCCTCTTCATATGAGCCCTCACTATATTCTTCATAATCAGAAGAAGAATAATCATTTTTCACTTCCACCTTCTCTTTAGGTTGGGCTTCTAGCTGGTTGGATAGGATGTCATACATTGCTATCATTCTGTCAATTCTTTTTAAATATGGGAGGTCTGGGAAAAATCCTCCAAAGGCAATTCTAGCCTTTAAGATTTGAGCTTCCAAATTCAACAAGTCATAGAATTTGGTAAGCTTTCTTCCAATCTCATCTTCATCTAACATATTTCTTGTTACATCTTCATCATCACATCCCTCATGATTTTTGATAACACCAATGTGGGGGAATGAATATCTTCCTGGCATTCTTAATGAAATCCTCAGAGTCCACATACTTGTACACACCAGAGGCCATCTTGAAGTGATTCAACCATGTACTGAGTTGTGGTAATGCTCTTTTACCAATCAGAAAGCTTGACAATTTGAATTGTTGAGGAGTGAAGGTTCCCTTCTTATGTGGAGCCAGGTGCTCTTTATTTGTCCATATCAACTGCCAAAGGAATTCTAGCAGGGCAACATGTGGTGACACATATTTTGGAAGTATGTGTGGGGGCTGTGGGTATCCATAGACTCTAATCAATGTGTAGTTCTGGCCCAAGTAGAAGTCACCCCAATTATGACCCATTTGCCACTTATCAACATACTCTTTAGGCCTAAGGAGCCTTAGCAACCTAATTGGTAGCCTTGTTATATTTGTCCCCAATATGTTCAAAATTGGCAAGACTATCCAATTTTGAAATGCACAGAAATCATTTTCATTTGAGGTGTAGTTCCACACTCTCAACCAGAACTGCATTGGATTTTGCTCTCCCTCCTTCATTATCCTTGGTCTCAACATATGCCCATCCAAACTGTCAACATTGTAATACAAAATCATATGCAATAAGAGAGAATAGTGCATGAATTTTGCTGGCCTCTTATCTTCTTTGATCATTACCAAACCCTCATGCATTCTGTCAATTACATATTGAATGTAATCATAGTCTATGTTAGCATGTGAGTTTTGGATGTCCAGGATCATCATCAGTATATCTGCTGGCATCCTTTCTGCATCTCCATCTATCCCTAAAACTGGACATAGCCCATATGCTAGATATTTCATATAGAAATGGAGAGCCTTATACTCATAAGGAGCTTTCATGTGTGCAGGGAGAGGGGCAACATATTTGCTAGTCCTAGGCATATGCCGGACAACCTGGGTTTTCACAAGCTCAACTTGGCTTGCATACTTTTCTTTTCTTTCTTGAGGTCAATCTCTATGGAAGATGAGAAATATAAGCTAAAAGCTTTCATGAAGGATCCCCTATCAAGAGTTACTAGGGCTGATTGGTCAAATATATCATATTTTCTTTTTAGAGTATCTCTTTCATAAGTAACCATATCAATCTATTCAAGAGCTTCTTCAAGATTCTTCTGTAGTTGATCCATATCCATAGAGATCTTACTCAAGCTACTAGGCTTTCCTTGAAGGATTCTTTTCCGAGTAACTAAGCTTGGATACCAATTGTTAGAAATAGGGAATACTGAGAGGGGAGGGTGAATCAATATTCTACAAACTTTTACTTTTTCCCAATTATGGATATAACAGATTATCATAACACATGCATAACATAAGAAGCTAAACAACATGCATAGTAATAAAACTAAAGAACTCATAACACATTATTTGTTCTCGAGGAAACCCTGGCTAAGGGAAAACCTCGGTGGGGATGGTACCCACAAAGATCCACTAATTAAAAGTATCATGTTAAGGATGTTGACCTTGTTAGGAGTCTATTACATGCATATAGTGTCTCAGTCCTGATTAAGGGACTATAGGCCTTGTTAGAAGCCTCAACCTTGTTAGGAGGTTGCAGTACAAAAAGTGATTACCAGATGAGCCCACTACCCAAACAAGTAATGTACAATATTTACTGATTACAAAACTAGGTCAAGGTACATAACCTTATACTGCTTGCATCAATATCTTTTCACTTCTCTTTCACTATCGCTATTACATACATTCGTTCCTTCATCATTCATATCCTTCTCACAATTTACAATTACATTTATACAAGTTATTAAGATTAATAACTTTCTAGTTAGCTATCATATTACAAAATAACTTTATCCAAGGGTTAACATCTAGAATGTTGTCCCTTTATATTGTTAAGTCATTATTTTGATAAACAAAATAATCCCTTAACTCTTTACCAATTCTGTCTTCATATTCTGTCATGTCAGCTTAACATTGTCTTTAGAAAAATTGTCATAACTTCTTCCGTACATGTTGTATTGACTTGCGCTCTGAGATGATTCTTCAATATTCGCCATAGATTCTATCTTCAATTGCGCAAGCACAGAACTTACTCCAATCAACATCACAAACAAAAACTGTCATCAAGTTCACTGGTAAAAATACATTGTCTCGTACTTAGACAATTTCGCATTGCACTCTGACATACTAGCTCTCTGACCTGTGTGACCTTCATGTAGATCATATGTTTCCATAATGACAACATCTATGTAACCAACTCATCCAAATTGCCAACGGGTCAGATTCATCAAATCCTTCTAACATTTAAGTTCTTCATCCTTCCTTCTAGATACATCTTCAAACTTATCATTGAATCCATAATAAAATGATTTACCATGCATTAAATTATCCATACAATCAATTAATAAAGTCAACTTGATTTACATAATCCAAGAATTCAACTATGTCAACTGGGAATCTGAATTCTTTCTCCAAATGTAAATTACTGACACTCGGTCAATACTGTGTTCATCTCCTCGGTCATCATTGCGTATCTTGGTCATCTCTACAAACTATCTTCCTCTGCTAACACTGTCTTGCTCGGTAATTTCATGTCACTTAGCATAAACTAATGTTTGGTCAACACTAAATTTACTCAGCATATACTAACACTTGGTCGACACTAACATCACTCAAGTTAAACTATATTTCTTCACTTTTTCTCGATTAATCCTACTTCTTTAGTCTTTCTTCTTACTTAGATAAACAACACATTATCTTATCAATGTGTCAAATAATCAAGTACCAATTGAAGTTGCAAATAACTCAACCTTTCCTTAGGTTCTCTTTTAATCTCCCTTTCCCTAATCCTTTTCATCAATCAATAAATATAGTACTTTCTTAGATAGCAATTGTCTTACTAGTTAAGGTTTGACATCAATGACAATACAACAATTGTTTCAATTGCAGTTTTCAAGAATATCTCCCTCTTTGGCATTGATGGAAACACCACATGAATAACACATGATTTACCAACCAATCCAAAAAATATCAGTGCATCAAAAAGATTTATAATATCCTTAGCTTCATTATGATTCAAAACAACTTAGTCTTGCTTTACCATTCACATAGTTACTCCCTCTGAATCTTTTATGTATCTTTCTCACTATGATTCTCTAAATCTCCGAATCTTGGAACATATACCTCAGTGTTCTTTATTTCTGTGTTTTCATTTGAATCTCTCCCTCTTTGACAATAATGTCAAAGTAGTATCTAGCACTTACATCTTTCATATGTAAATGTCATCTTGTCAGTTCAATATTAGTATTTCTCCCTCTGTCATCTTGCTTATGACTAATTATCAGCTTTGTTGTACTTTTCACAACTCTAGGCAACTCCTAAAGTATGACCTTTCCTGCATCAATTTTTCATATATTATGTGTAGCACATTTGATGCAGTGCTCCTAGTTGACTAGGCAACCTCAATTAGGGGAAGCACCCCTAATTTACCTCTAAGATATTCATGAGCATCTTTATGTAAAGATTTTATGAATATGTCTGCTAATTGTTCCTTTGTATTCACATATTCCATTCTCAATTCTTTATCTTGTACCAATTCCCTCAAGTAATGATACTTGATAGCAATATGTTTATTCTTTGTGTGCATCACTGAATTCTTTGATATGTTGATAGCACTTGTGTTATCACAAAAAATAACAACCGGCTCAGTGATTTCCTCTTTCATTCCTTTCAACAATTGCTTGATCCATACTAGATTTGAACAATTCACTATAGCTGCTACATACTCACCTTGTGCTGTAGATTGGTAAATGTAGTTTTGTTTCTTGCTTGTCCAGGAGACTAATCTCTTTCCCAAAAAGAATGCTCTGCCACTTGTACTTTTTTTGTCATCAACATTTCCTACCCAATCTACATCAGTGTAGACTCTCAGTTCAAATTTCTCATTCTTCTTATAGTACAATCCATAATCTTATGTCCCTTTTAGATATCTCAATATTCTCTTCACAGCCATCATATGATTTTATTTAGGATTGGCAGAGAAGCTTGCCACAATCCCAACTGCTAGGGCTATATCTAGTCTGCTATGGACAACGTATTGTAGCTTTCCAATCATGGATCTATACAAGGTTTGATTCACTTCAGTAGTATCATCAATTTTAGATAGTTTTTGTCTAGTAGTCATAGGAGTACTTACTGGTCTAGAATCCTCCATACCAAAAAAAATCAGTATCTCTTTGACATATTTAGATTATGTGATAAAGATACCTTTCTCCATCTGATAGACTTTCAAACCAACAAAGAATTTTATCTCACCAAACATATACATCTCAAACTTAGTTTGCATCTCATTTGAAAATTTATGACATAGGGCATCCTGTCCTCCAAATATGATATCATCCACACAAATTTCAACTAATAAAATCCATTTACCTTCTTCATCTTTCATGTACAAATTGTTGTTGTCATTTGTCCTTGTAAATCCAATCTTTATCAAATAATTGTGTAGCCTCTCATACCATGCTTGGGGGCTTTCTTTAATCCATACAACGCCTTGTTTAGTTTGTAAACCATATTTTTCTTGCTTGTATCAAAAAATCTTTCAGGTTGTTCAATATATACTTCTTCTAATACACCATTTAGAAATGCAGATTTGACATCCATCTGATATACTTTGAAATTTTTGTATGCAGCATATGCAAGTAGAGTTCTCACTCCTTCTAAGGTTTCTACTAGGGAAAATATTTCCCCATAGTCTATTCCTTCTTCTTGTGCATAACCCTTGCATACCAATCTTGCCTTGTTCCTTGTGACTTGTCCATGTTCATTAAGCTTTTTTCTGAATACCCATTTTGTTCCAATAACATTCTTGTTTTTTGGTCTCAGCACCAGAGTACAGGTATTATTCTTTTCTATTTGTTCTATTTCTTCATTCATAGCTTGAATCCATTCTTCATTCTCTAAAGCATCTTTTACTTTCTTAGGCTCAAAATCACATAATAAATAGGTAGGGTCTTTCACCTTACTTCTGGTCAAGACTCCAAATTCCTTATCTCCAATGATTTTCTCAGGCTTATGATGTCTTCTCACATACTGTGCCAATGTAGGTTCATATTTATTTTCTCCTTGATCTTTGGGTTCATCATGAAAATTTTTAATTTTTGCTTCTGATTGCTCAACAACATCCTCCTGATGTCCGACATTGCTTACCCGTGACTCTGCATCTGGTATAAGTGTGTTACTTGCCTCTCCTTCTTCCATATAGACAAAAGATCTATAATCTTTAGGTTCTTATTTACCTTCTTATTCATTCTTCTCTGCATATTCATCAACCCTCACATTTGCACTTTCCACAACTTTTTTAGTGTTAGAATTCAAACACTTATAAGCTTTACTCTTAGTGGAATAACCTAGGAATATGCCTTCATCACTTTTTGTATTGAACTTTCCATTCCTATTATCTTGCAGTATATAGCATTTACTCCCAAAGATTCTAAAGTATTTCACATTAGGTGCATATCCATGCCATAATTCATAATGTGTAGTATTTGTACCTTTCTTGATTTGTACTCAGTTTAAGGTATAAACAGTTGTACTCACAGCTTCTCTCTAGTTCTTTTGTGCAACATTCTTCTCAATCATTAGTGTTCTTGCACAATCCATAATTGACATGTTTCTCCTCTCAGCTATACCATTCTGTGGAGGTGTTCTAGGTGCAGACATCTATCTCTTGATTCCTCTATCATTGCAAAATAGATTGAACTCATTTGATATAAACTATCCACCTCGGTCAAATCTCAAACATTTCAGGCTTTTACCTTCTTTTTTTTCAACTTTTTCCAAGTACCACTTAAACAACTGAAATGCATCATATTTTTCTTTCAAAAACATTATAGTCATCATCCTAGTGTAGTCATCAACAAACAGAATAAAGTATTTAGCACCACAATAACTTTGTACACCCATAGGTCCACAAAGGTCATTATGAACCAAATCCAAAATATTTTTAGAAGTAAATGTCTTGCTCTTGAAACTAGACTTTGTCATTTTACCCAACTGACACTATTTGCACATCACATTATCAGGTTTCTTGAATCTCGACAATCCTCTAACTTTCTTCTTTTTACTAATATTTACTAGATTGTCATAGTATACATGACATAGCCTCTTATTCCATAACCATACATCATCAAATTGTGCAAACAAACATGTCTCTTCAGATATATCTAGATAGAACAAGTTACCTCTAGTATGTTCTACACTTCCAATTAGTTCACCAATAGCATCAAATATTTTAGCCTTTCTATGATGAAACTCCACTCAGTAACTAGTGTTGTTAAGTTGTGCAACACTCAACAAATTTTAGTTAAGACCTTCAACCCAATATGCATTTTCACGCGTGATCTTATCTGTTAGCTTAATTGATCCTTTACCTCTCACGGGACATGGTGCATCATTACCAAACTTAACACTTCTACCTTTGTAATGATCTAGGGTTTCAAATTTACTTTTATCACCAGTCATGTGATGTGATAAACCACTATCAATAATCTATTTATCACCTTTACTCACATAATAAATAAGTGTAGTTTTCTCATCTTCATCAGAATCATCTTTCATAGCAACATAAACTACTTCAATATCAAAATCATCACTATCACTATCAGTGTCCTCTTCAAAAATATAACAAGATTTCTTACATGTCCTTGTAGTCTATGTACCTTTGGTGATCTTTTTTATCTCTCTTATCCTTGTACTTTCTTTCTCTTTCCTCATCCTTGTCATTCCTGATAGGACATCTTGCTGCAATATGACCAACTTTGTTACATGAAAAATAGATTATTGGAAGTTTACCTTTATATTTGCATTTTCCTCTTTTTAATCTTCTAGCCATGAGTACTTCAAGATCATCTAGTTCCTCATCAGAAGTGTCACAGTCACTTTCACTATCACTTTCACTTTTCACACATTTTTCTTTTTCTCTTAGATTTATGCAAAACCATTTGTGACTTGAATGAAGATTCAACATTAGGAACAGTGTAGTTATCATAGTTAGATAGCTCAAAAGCAGTAAGCTTACCAACAAGACTTTCCAGAGTTAGAACATTACCAAGGTTACATCTTGATTCTTGAATTGTAGAAATTCTGATAGCATAGATAGAAAGCAAAGTTCTCAATACCTTACCAATAACA
This sequence comes from Chamaecyparis obtusa, assembly GCA_027943335.1. Taxonomy (NCBI): domain Eukaryota; kingdom Viridiplantae; phylum Streptophyta; class Pinopsida; order Cupressales; family Cupressaceae; genus Chamaecyparis; species Chamaecyparis obtusa. The sequence continues at coordinate 551,460 of BSBK01001775.1, forward strand.
GTCCATCATCAACAATTCCATTAGCTCCTCTAATAGCATTCACTATCTCCTTAATTCTACCACAGTATTAAGTAGTATTTTCACCTTCTTGCATGCTTATTTCATCAAACTTACCTCTCAAGCTTTTAGCTTTTTCTCTCAGTACATTTGTATCACCAACATAGATGGTTGCAAGAGTATCCCACATTTTCTTTGCAGTAGTGCAATCTTTGATATCTTCAAATTTAGAATAGCTTAACACAAATGCAATTTCTAACAATGCTTGATTGTGTTCATGTTTTTCTTTCATCTCCTCGACAGTCAAAGGTACAATAGGTATAACATAGTCATGTTCAACATAGTACTTCACTGAATCACCAATATCAACTAGATGCAGTTTCATCAGACTCTACCATGCAGGGAAGTTTTCCTTGTTCAACTTTGGTACCTCCTTTTTATACATCTTGATCATTAGCTTCAAGTACCTTTAAAATTTTCTCTGTAAGCACCAACAACTCTGATACCAATTGTTAATATTATTTAGAACAACAAAGAGGGGGGGTGAATCAATTGTTCTAGGGTCCAGATGTACCAATTGAACTTTTAAACACTTCAACAATCTCTGATCTAATCACCAACACAACTTGGTCTCTAAAGTATATATACCAAAAACATATAACATGCAGTCCACTGTCCAAAATTAATTAACTTGCAGAATATAGAAACAAACACATCAAAACATTCACACAAGTATAACACCAAGATTTATAGTAGAAACCCAACTTGGGAAAAACCACTTTGTAACATGTTACTAATATTTTCACTCTTTTGAAGTGAGCTCTGTGAAAAGCCAACCTTGTTAAAGGTTTACAAACACACTACTAGGTGTGACCCTGTTAAAGGATTTAAACACTCTATCAAAAGTGACCTAGTTAAATGATTTAAGTACATTCCATTAGAATGCCACCTTGATTAAAGGATTTAAACAATGATTGTTAGGTCAACCTTGATTAAAATATTTATACTGATACAATGATTAGAAAGTAGCAGTAGTTTATCATCTGAAAAACATACAACTCACTTTGCAAATAATAGATCCAATTCACACATATATGTTGATTTACTGACTGAGTTCCATTTCCATCTCCATCACTGATTTGCTCACAATTCACTTCAAGCAGTCACAACTCTGATCAACTCCTTCGCCTTTAGCCTTCTGCTTAGACTTATCAGTCAATAACATCAATAACTTCAACACACATTGTAACCTCACAATTAGTTTTTCCTTTATACCTCCTCAATTAGGTAGATCCATCTTTTATTGCTTAATCTCCTTTATAGATCTTAGGTTTAGTTCAGAATCATCAAATCCTTCCAACATTTAAGTTATTCATCCTTCCTTCTAGATACATCTTCAAACTTCTCATTGAATCCATAATAAAATGATTTACCATGCATTAAATTCTCCATACAATCAATTAATAAAGTCAACATGATTTACATAATCCAAGAATTCAACTATGTCGGCTTGGAATCTGAATTCTTTCTCCAAATGTAAATTACTGACACTCAATCAATATTGTGTTCATCTCCTCAGTCATCACTATGTAACTCGGTCATCTCTAGAAACTGTCTTCCTTAGCTAACACTGTCTTGCTCAGTAATTTCTTGTCACTCAGCATAAATTGATGTTCGGTCAACACTAAATTTACTCAGCATATACTGGCACTCGGTCAACACTAACATCACTCGGCTTAAACTAGATTTCTTCAATTTTGCTCGGTTAAGCCTACTTCTTCAGTCTTTCTTCTTACTTAGATAAAGAATACATTATCTTATCAATGTGCCAAATAATCAAGTACCCATTGAAGTATCGAATAGCTCAACCTTTCCTTAGGTTCTCTTGTTATCTCCCTTGCCCTAATCCTTTTCATCAATCAATAGATATAGTACTTTCTTAGATAGAAATTGTCTTACCAGTTAAGGTTTGACATCAATGACAATACAATAATTGTTTCAATTATAGTTTCCAACAACTCTCCAATTCTAGATATGTGCAATCTCATCCTTCTTTTCCATGTAGAGAAGTTGTTCGTATTCAATTGTGGTGCCTCCATCTTATACATTTAAGGATCTTTTACTCAAATCTTTCAAACTTATCCCTTTAAAGTACTTAGCTCTGATACCAATTGTTGGATTTCTGAGAGGGGGGTGAATCAATAATCAGTGAATCTTTAAACCTTAAAACTTTAACTCTGATTCAACTCAGTAATACAAACTTCAGTTGTAATCAATAACAGTAAATTAATTTATCAATCAACAATAACATGTACAATAAACATTCAACACCTATAACACTATTAGAAATAGGAAATACTGAGAGGGGGGGGTGAATCAGTATTTCAAAAACTTTTACTTTTGCCCACTTATGGATATAACAGATTACTTTAGTGCATACAAAGATTATCAAGCTGATTAACAAACATAGTAGTAAATAGAAAGAACTCATAACACATGATATGTTCTCGAGGAAACCCTGGCCAAGGGAAAACCCCGGTGGGGATGGTACCCACAAAGACCACTAATCAAAAGTATCATGTTAGGGATATTGGACCCTATTAAGAGTCAGTTTATAATATATAGTAGATCTATCCTGGTTAAAGGACTTTAGGCCTTGTTAGAAGCCTTAACCCTGTTAGGAGTTAGATTACAAAACCTGATCACCAGCTAAGCTCACTGCCCAAATAGGTAATACAAAATGTTTCTAACTATAATATGGTACTGCTTACAACTTCACATCAATAGCCTTTGCTGCTATCACAATATACAACTTTCGAAAGTTATCCTTTTCTTTCTTTTTACAAAACACATCATTATCATTACATTTCAAGTATGCCTAATATATGAGTTATTAGAGCTAATAACTTTTATATGGTCGGCTTCCAAAATATTTATCCAAGGGTAAACATCTAGGATGTCATCCCTTCATAATGTTAAGTCATTATTTTGACAAGCAAAAATAATCCCTTAACTCTTTCGCTAATACTATCTCCAAAACTATTATGTCTGCAAAACTATCTTCAGTAAACTTTGAATAACTTCGTCCGTACTGCTCCAAACTTTATGTGCACTGAGATGGGGTATCCTCATACTCTGTGGAAGCTTTAGTTAACTACGCAAACAAAAATATTGCTCCAGTGGATGTCGCCAACTAAATCTTCATCGGGTGCTTTGTCAGGATCACTCTATCCATACTTAGACAATTTCTTCCTTCAACTTGCCATACTTGCATTCTAGATTCTACGCTCTTAGTAGATATCATATGTTTCCATAATGACAACATCTATGCATCCACATTAGCCAAATTGCCAACAATCTTACCCTTTTTCATTGGTGGCAACATATGGGAAAATTGGCTAAGTGTGCAAACAAAACTTCAAAACACTTACACAAAATTGTGGCCAAATGTTATACAACACATATACAATATTGTACTCCATAGACTAGCTCCCCCTATGAGTATCCTTTCTCAACATATTATCAATTTTCTGCTATCTCTCCCCCTTTGACAACAATGACAAAGATAGGGTGTACAAAAATTTCAATAAAAACTTGATACCTTGTTATTAGCTATTGCAAAGCCGGTAGGCTTGCAAAACAGTCACCAAACTCTGACTTCCATGATTCAAAATCTTTCTCCCATATCTTCTTGATGGATTCAGCAACATTGAGTAGAGTACTCAATCTGTATGCTGCTTTCTGACAAGCTTGCAGGGAATTAAAGCTAAACTTCTGAAAAGATGTCTTTTATGAAAGACACTGCTCAATTTGGTCTTCAACAGTCTTGATTGAGACATGCTCTCTCAAGATGTTAATCCTGATCATCTTTCTGTTCTTCTCCTCTACTAACATTCTGATTTCATCATTTAACTTCCTTATGTTCTTCTCCATGGAACTTATCTTTACATTTGGGCTTGTCAAGGTGTTTGTTTCAACTGTAATTACATCTATCTTCTCTCTGGTCTTCTTATCTTCTTCAGCTGTTAGGATTTCTGATTTTGTGCATTGTATATACAAACTCTTTCCAGTCTCAAAATGTTTCCTCAAATTCTTTATGCATACATCCAAATTACCAATATCATTTCGAATATTTACACTTAAATTTTGTTGCATTTCTGCTTCATAGGCTTCCTGAAATTTTATTCTAGCTATATCCTTTAAGTTATAAAATTCAGAGTCAAAAGAGTTTATTACCATTTTAGCTTTCTCAAGTGGATTCGATTTAAATACCTTAGTGTTGATCACACTCTCAAGTTTCTCTATCAAAACTCTAACTTTGCCTTCAAGGTCCTTCACCTTCTTATTCTTTCTAATAATTTTATTAAGAGATGTGATGAACTCAAGATGATCATCATCTTCAACCTCTTTTCCAAGGTCTTCAAAAATTGATCCAATTTGTCTCTTCTTACTGTCAGGTGCACTAGGGGTAGTGACCTCTATCAAAATTTGTTTACCTTTAACTGTCTTCTCTGCTAGAACTGATTCTGATACAGCTGGTGCTTCCACTACCTCTGTATCCTTTTCTGATTTTGTAACCTTCTCTTGCTCTTCTAAAGCCAAATTGTCAACAATGTTTCCTAGATCATGAAATACTGCATCATCTGACTCTAGTGTCACTTTGGTTCCTTCAATGTCCATTGATTCTTTGCCAATATTGATATGTGAAGAAGATGGGACTTCTTCAATACCAACTTCCTCTGCATGCTGTTCCTCTAATTGCTTCTACTGAGGATCTGATTCAACATGCTTTCCTGCAACTTATCTGCAAGAACTTGCATTACTGCTTGCTCAGTATCTTTCTGTACTTCCTCCTTTTTGCCTCCCATTATAAGAATCGTTCTTCTCTTAGTTCTCAATAAAGTTCCAAGAGGCTTCAAGATTCTCTTCAAATGATCTTCATCCTCAACTTCACAGAACTGTCTAATTACATGTTCTCTCATCTTTATGTCCTCTTCTTGTGCTCTTTGTTTTCTATTCACAAGTCTATTATACAAATCTTCTGGGATCTTACCATGAATAGTGCTAAGTTTCTTATCTGTCAAAATCATATGTGTAATCATTGCATTTTCAAAATTCAATCTGTCAAATGATCCATATAGATCATAGAATTTATTTATCTTAGTGAAGTCTCCATGCTGCAATATATCTTCATTAACTCTTTCAATTCTTGGTTTCCAAGTTTTCTTCTTGATTAAAACTTCATCATCATCTTTAATTACTGCTACTTTTCTAGGTACAGGTGGTACAATCACTTTCTGTCTCTTGTCGAGTCCTATTGCACTCACTTATACTCTTTTGCTAGGAATAGGAGAAAAGGATTTTTCTCCTTCATCTTTTTCAGGTACTTCAACTTTTACCTTTACTGCAATAGGATCAATAGGGTCTGTACTAGATGCCACAGGTGGAACTACAAGATTTTCACTTTGCTTCAAGGCTTCTGCAGTCTTCTTAGCTATGTCAAACTCATGACTTGACATACCTGATTCTTTCAGTATTTTCTTCATAGTAGATTCAACTCTCCTACTAGATTGCTTCTTTTCTTTCAAACTTATCGCAGAGTTGAAATTCTCTGCATAGGTTCCAAACCTATTTGCATGACCATCCAACTCACACTTTAACAGTCTATTCACATATCTTATTGTTTTTGCTTCAAATACTTCATAGCCAAGAGGGTCTATGAAATCCATTCTAGGCTCAACTACTTCAATGTAGGTGCAATCAGTGTCTACCATAAAACAAATGTCATCTTTATGCTTTTCAACTAAGGATTGAGGAATCCTTGACCTGTTCTTAACAATATTCTGAAAAGTCTTCAATACAAGCTTCACACTGTCATTGACTTTATCAATTAGGTGCTTCATGTAGACTGAGTTTATTCTTTCCATTGTGTTCACATTGTCACTCCAGTTAACTATGTAAGGAAATCTTCACAAAATATGGAAAAACATATAGGTTATCAGAGATGAAAACCTAAACTGTGTGTACTTAGCCTTCTTAATCTTTTCTAAATTCTCAAATAACTGAATTTTCAAAATTTCACATAGGTCTATTTGTTTCTTCTCAATACACATAAGATAAGCTACATGAACCATTCCTGCAACCATGTCATCTTCCCTTGAACTACCACAGAATTTAGTTGTTAGGATCTTGCAAAGGTACCTAACATCATCTTGCTTAATCTTACTTATCACAATTCCTCTACCATTATAACTAGATCCAGTGTTGTCTAAGACAATCTTTCTCATGTTCTTTTCATTCAGTGGAATCTCTCCAACTTTTGATAATCCAATAACATCATGAATTAGGTCGGCAGTTATATCAATAACTCTATCCTCCATCCAGAATTTCCCATTGTGGATTCTACTTAAAATGATCTTGGTACATTCCTCATCATTAAATTCATACTTCATGGAATAATTGATAATTTCATTGTTCTCTAGGTGCCTATAAGCTGGTTTAACTGACATGTCTTGATTATACAATTTCCTGTAATCATCACTAAAATTTGCATCTCCCAAGGTTTCAAACTTGCAACCTAAATATCCTTTAACATTCTCAATGTGTAATACTCCATCTAGTACGGATGATAGTGCTAGCCTGTCATCAATTTTAGTTGTTTCTACTAGTTCTTTCTTAATCTTAGGTCTATTCTTATCCTTAACATTATGAACCATAGAAATATCCATCTTATCAACTTATTAAAGATCAAAAATACCTCAACTTTGCAAATCTAGGGTTTCGGTATGATCGGCGCTGCAAACTACTTCCAAACTTCTTCAAATCATCCTCAACTCGCTTTTTCTTCTTTCAAATCTCTTTTCAATCACTTTTTAATCATGATAACTTTGATTTTGACCTTATAACACTTCACATTAACTCGATCTGACATCACATTCATTCATTTTTGCCGCTAAAACCTCAAAAAGCTAATTCTGCAAACCTGCAACCATAAAACCTTTTTGCAACCTCGCAAAACACAATATTTTCTTTTGTGCACTTAACCATAGCATTAGTACAACATAAAAAACCTATATCTAACTGCACAAAACTTAATTCATTCAAATTCCTAATCTACACTAATCCTAAGTCCTAAACTACAGAAACTTACATAATTTAAGTACTTAAAGAAGGGTTGGGTAAAGATCCATCCTTACCATCAGTTACATTACCTTCCTTACTACTTTCAGTGCTGAATATATCTCCTTGATCTATGCCTTTATCAAATTTTACTTCATCTTTATTGCTACAACAACCTTTCTCTTTATTTCCTGCATTTTCATTCCTTCTTGCATTGTTCCTAGGGTTAGGGTTATGATGATAACCTCCATTGTTCATTCTGCAAACTCTTGCTGAGCATCCAAACTTGTTGCATATCTGACAAATGATTCCATTGTTTCCAAATCTTTGTCCTTGCTGATTAATCTGTGACCTCCAATTTCTAGCAATATGTCCTACTTTGTTGCATCTAAAACATACTACCACTTTTCTTTTATTCATTTCTTCAATAGATCTCTTATCTGCATTGTTAGTATTCCCAATCATTATATTATCATAATTATTCAAAATTACTTTAGGTCTTCTACATTCATTAGCTCTATGTCCAAAACCATGATAATTATAACAATGTCCATTAAGAGGTTTAAATTGCTTACCTGTGCAATCTCTCTTCATGTGCCCAATAGTATTACAAGAAAAACATCTACCTTTGAACTCTCTTTGCATACCTTTAGATGATTCTTCCTATTTTGATTCTTCTTGCTCTCTAGGTGGTTCTTCTTTAGGTGGATCTTCCAATGTGTTCTCATCTAGCTTCATTTCCTCCATACTTTCAGATGTCTTCAAATCTGGCTTCTTACTTTCATGATTTGTTCTAAACATACTAAATCCAAATCCAGTCTTATCAAAGAATGGTTCTCCAAAAGAAATTTGTTTTTCAGTCCTATCACTATTTGAATATAGCCTTTCAAGTTGTTGTTTAGATTGAGTTAATTCACCTTTCACAATTTTATTATACTTCTCAAGTTCCACATACTGCACTTTTACCTTTTCAGATTCAGATGTTACCTTTTCAAGTCTGGATCTCAGATCTTCATTCTCAATTTTCAATTTTTCATTATCAGATCTCAAATTTCCATCTTTCATACTAAGCTTCAGATTTACTATCTTCAGCTCATGCTTAAGGATCTCATTTTCTTTTTCTAATTCATCACAATCTTCAACAAGAATATCATATTTCTTTTCAGATTTCAGATCTTCAATCTTACCTTTTAATTTGTCAATAGCATTCTTTGCATCTTCATACTTTCTTCTTAAGGAGTTTCTTTCATCAGTAAGCATATCAATCTGTTCAAGAGCTTCTTCAAGATTCTTCTGAAGTTGATCCATATCCATAGAGATCTTACTCAAGCTGCTAAGCTTTCCTTGAATGTTCCTTCTCCAAGTAACTGTGCTCTGATACCAATTGTTAGAAATAGGAAATACTGAGAGGGGGGGTGAATCAGTATTTCACAAACTTTTACTTTTTCCCACTTATGGATATAACAGATTACTTTAGTGCATACAAAGATTATCAAGCTGATTAACAAACATAGTAGTAAATAGAAAGAACTCATAACACATGATATGTTCTCGAGGAAACCCTGGCCAAGGGAAAACCCCGGTGGGGATGGCACCCACAAAGATCACTAATCAAAAGTATCTTGTTAGGGATATTGGACCCTGTTAAGAGTCAGTTTACAATATATAGTAGATCTGTCTTGGTTAAAGGACTTTAGGCCTTGTTAGAAGCCTTAACCCTATTAGGAGTTAGATTACAAAACCTGATCACCAACTGAGCTCACTACCTAAATAGGTAATACAAAATGTTTCTAACTATAATATGGTACTGCTTACAACTTCACATCAATAGCCTTTGCTGCTATCACAATATACAACTTTCACAAGTTATCCTTTTCTTTCTTTTTACAAAACACATCATTATCATTACATTTCAAGTATGCCTAATATATGAGTTATTAGAGCTAATAAATTTATATGGTCAGCTTCCAAAATCTTTATCCAAGGGTAAATATCTAGGATGTTGTCCCTTCATAATGTTAAGTCATTATTTTGACAAGCAAAAATAATCCCTTAACTCTTTCGCTAATATTGTCTCCAAAACTGTTCTATTTGCAAAACTGTCTTCGGTAAACTTTGAATAACTTCGTCTGTACTACTCCAAACTTTATGCACACTGAGATGGGGTATCCTCATACTCTGTAGAAGCTTTAGTTAACTGCACAAACAAAAATATTTCTCTAGTGAACGTCGCCAACTAAATCTTCATCAGGTGCTCTGTCAGGATCACTGTATCCATACTTAGACAATTTCTTCCTTCAACTTGCCATACTTGCATTCCAGATTTTGTGCTCTTAGTAGAGATCATATGTTGCCATAATGACAACATCTATGCATCCACATTAGCCAAATTGCCAACAAACACTAGTATTTAACATGGAAACCCAATTCAGTAAAAACCATTGTTGGAATTGCCACCCACCAAAGAAATACTCTTCTAAAGTATGCTCGGTCAAAAGTCAATCTTGTTAAAGATTACAATGAACATTTTTTTGATTACATAAAAATAGGTTTTGAAAGGACCCAAAACCTTTTACATCAGGAATATAAGATAGGCATTAAAGTTCAAATAGAAACAGTGCAGTAGCACCAAAAAGAGACACACAACAGAGAAATTCCATTAATAGAAAAAAAAAATAGAGAAGACAGGATAGCAAAAAGATAGCAAGATAGCAACCAGTTGTCTAAACACATTTCATAAGATCGGCCGCCTGTTCAGCTAGAATCTGCATGTTAGCAAAGGATGCTTTGAGCTCCTCAATGTCTTTGTTCTTGTTGTTGTCCAACTTCTTGAGCCTTGATCTTGTTCTCTTGCTAGGACCATGATCATCCTTGACCTCAATGATCACATGCTCCCCTTTCTCCTGGTCCATTTTGCCCACTAGAATCTTAACATGTTTAGCTGATGCCTTAAGAATTGCAAAGCTCTGCTCCACAATGTTACCAACAATTTTCTCCAACTTCTCGACTCTATTTTCCATAATTTTGATTCTCTTTTTCATCCCCTCTCCATCTTCAATTTTCTCCTCCATAGCAATGATTTTATCATTAAAGATAGAAAGCCCCTCATCACTGGCAACTGTTTCCATCAGCTCATCAATTCTTTGACCTATGGTGTTCTCCCCTAGATTCATCCTTCAAAGAATCCAAGTCTCCTTTTGAAGCTAATGGATATGAGCTTTCATGGTGGAGATGTCACTTTTCATGTTTCTTAAGTTAATAAGGAACGCAAGACACCCCAGATTTTCAAAGTCCTTGTTCGCTCCCACCATCTCATCCTTTGGGCTCTCCAACTTATCCTTCTCAGTATTGACCGCGTCCTTCTCCTAACCCTCCTGAATATTGGTGACATCATGGGCAACATCCTGCAAAATATTATCATCAACCAAAACATTCTAGTCCAAATACCCACACTTTCCTCCATAATAGGGTCATTCTCCACCCGCTCTTCCTGTTTATCCTGACTATCCTCCTAGCAGAGGAGCCCTCATCAAAGGTGATGACGACCCTCTTAACCATTTTCTTTCTTCCATTTTTAGCTCTAGTATGCTTCCACTTGGGTTCCATTTTATTTTTCCCCTTCTTCTTCACAATGTCCTCCCTACTCTCATCTTCCTCCAAATCCATGTCAGTGACTGAATCCTCCACTTTGATCTTTTCATTATTTCTTTTAGGCATGGACTCCTAATACTCCTCAAAGTCATCTTCATCATCTTCAGTTTCCTCCATGAAGGGTTCCTCCAACTCTTTACCATCTATATCATAGTCTTCAAGGGCCTTCTAATTCAGCCTAGGCCTCTCAACCTTTTTAGGTTTCAAAACCTCATAAAAGAGTACCATCAATCCATCATGACAGGCATGGTCACCATCTAGATCCCTCTGCCAACTGATAAGAGTAGCATTGAAAGAGCTCAAAAGAATAAAAGGGTAAATTTATCTTAGCCCCATGTCTAAAATGATTCAATAAAATCAAATGGTGATTGTAGATTTTAGTATATCTACCATCCAAAGTTATATAGATAATGATCACAAAGAGAAACAGTCTCCATGGCTTAGAAATACATTTAGGATTAAAGTAGGAATTATCCACCTTTACCATACACTTCCTTTCCTGCTCTGTTGGTGCAAAAGCCTCTAGAGCTTTATCCGACACCTTCCTGTCCCTATATAAATTGATGCCTTTAATCTATGGGCCTTTCACCTCTGCAATTATCTCATCAGTCACCTCCATACTCTGCATACCCACCATAACTTTCCCTTTGTCTGAGGTCTTAATGAATTTCTTGGTAATGGAAACCTCTCCTCGATGCAACTTCTCTAGATAAACCACCAGACCCCCTTCTTTTACAATATTCCACACCTCCTGGTTTTGGTTCCATTCATTGCAGTTCCCTAGCTCACACCTTTTCTTTCATCCTCCCATAGCTCTACATTTTATAAAAAAACCCTTCTCAAACTTTCTCACAACTCTCTGAAAATTTGTCTTAGAACTACAATAATGCCTTCTCAAATCTTGAAAGACCCATAAATCATGCCAAATAAAAGCAGTACTCATCTCGGAATCGCCCCTATGTCCTTCGTCATCTTCACACAAAAGTCTGCACTTATTACTCATTAATATGACCTTCATTAAGAACATGTTGCTTGTTGATTAATTGATCCTTATCGATTAATGATAACCCTTCAAGAGGAAGGACAAAACCATCTTCCCACTCAATATCCACCTAGCTATAGCAAGCCACATTCGCAGCCCAGTCAGCCACCGAGTTGGCCTCCCTGAAATTGTGGGTGATGATACACTCATTAAAGGAATATATAATGTTTTCAGATTTATTAATATCGTTGGCTATTGTCCATGAAGGGGTCATGGTATTATTGAGACACTTTATAATATTTAGTGAATCCCCTTCAACCCATACTTTTCTATAATTTTTCCTCTTTGCGAACTTCAAACCATAAAGAGCAGCATTAGCCTCAGCAACATGGTTAGTATTGAGGCCAATAGGGATGGCCATAGTACCTTTGTAGTTCCAATATTCATCACGAATAACTATGCCACAACCAAAAAATTTTGGGTTACCCTTAGAGGCACCATCGAAATTGACTTTCATCCAACCATTAGGGGGGCAGTTCCAATGGGCCTCGTCCCTTAGACTTCTCTTGGTATCATTGGTCTTCCTCCCATCAAGCTTCCAATTTTTGTAGACTTTAACCTCCCAATCATCTTTCGGATCCTAATAATTGTTAATCAACCCAATGTTCTCCATCAGGGTTATCTTAATCTTGTGGAAGATGACAACCTAACTAGACTCCTTGTTCCTAAAAATACTATCATTCCTTTCTTTCCAGACTCCCCAAAACAAATAGGGAAGTAAAAAGCTCCATAAGGACCCTAAAAGATTATTATTAGTAGGGGGATTCCAAGAAGTGAAGAGTTCTTGGATACCCTGAGGAAAAACCCACTCCAAATTCATCAAATTGAGAAATTTTTCCAATATTTTTCTAGCAAAGGAATAGTGAATAGTCATATGATTGATGTTCTCCTCATCATTCTTGCAGAGACAACATCTGTTGGTTATGTAATAGCCTCTTTTCCTAAGATTCTCAATATTTAATATTTTATCCTGCAATAAGATCCAGAAAAAAACATTAATTTTAGGCATTAAACCTTGATCCAGGCTTTCACCCAACACGGTTCATGGTTGTCTTCAAAGTTGTGCATGTAGAAAGAAGAGACCGAGAAAGAGCCATTATATATTTCCAGATTAAGGTATCCTCTTCATCAATGATAAAGACAACATTTAGAATTTTATTTGGGGTTCTAAGAGAGGGATACATCCTTGCTAGGTCAGTCCATTTATCCCCCTCCCAATAGTCAGCCACATGTGATCAAAAAACCTATTTGCAATGCAACATCCTATCATTCCATCTTGAATCAGCATTAAGAGGGTGGTCTAAAATCTAGGCATCTTTCCAAAAAATAATAGTCTTACCATTTCCCACCTTCCATTCAACACCCTTCTTGATCAAATCCTTCCTTCTCAAAGCATTATTCCAGATGCTAGAGCCTCCTTGAATGATTTCCTGGTTCAAAAAAATTTTGAAGTCACTCCTGTCCCTCTTATATTTGTTGTGCCATGTGGTACTCCATTCTCCCGAGGTCTTGAATAATCTCCAAAGAAGTTTAGCAATAAGGAAATCATTCATGCTTCTTATGTTCTGAAGCCCAAGACCCACTTTCCTAATAGGTTAACAAACCTTCTCCCAAGCAATGAGAGCCATTCTATTTTTATGTTCCACACCAAACCAAAGGAAATTCTTTTGGATTTTCTCAATACTTTCAGCAAACTTCCTAGGAATTTTGAAAATACTTAAAGCATAGAGAGGGATACTTTGGAGAGTAGCTTTAAGCACCAAAATCTTACCAGCTTGGCTGAGAAGAGCACCCTTCCAACCAGCTAGGCTCCTGTGAAATTTATCAATCATCTCTCTCCAAAAAGAATCAGGGGGATCAAGGCACAATGGAAAGCCTAAGTATGATCCAGGGAGGCAACCCATCTCACAACCCAACACTCTTTTTATCCTTTCTTGTCTTCTTTCAGGAACATTAATAAAGAAGATAGAGCTCTTAGTCCAATTTACAATCTGTCCAGTAGCAGCAGCATAGTTATCAAGGGCTCTCTTGATAGTTTTACCATTTTTTATAGAGGCTTCCCACATAACAATAGAGTCATCCACAAACTGTTGGTGGGAAAAAATCAGCTCCTTTGAAGAAGGTTTCAACCCTATAAACTTACCTTTTTTGACCAACCTGCCAATGTATCTCCTCAAACACTCTGCCATGATAATGAACAAAATTGGAGATAGAGGATCCCCCTGTCGAAGACCTCTTGAGGACTTGAAGAAGGGAGTAGGTGATCCATTCACAAGCATCGAGAAAGTAGCAGAGGAAACCAAGCAATTAATAAGATCTCTACTTCTCTTATTGAAATCAAAGGCCTCAAGAGTAGCCTTCATAAAAGCCCAGTCAACCCTATCATAGGCTTTAGACAAGTCCAGCTTCAGCAAGAATCCATCTTTCTTTGACATAGTCAAGGAATGTATGTTTTCATGGACATAAATGATTGAGTCTAGAATTTCCCTGTCAGGGACAAAACCATTCTATTGTCCAGAGATCGGAGAAGGGAGAAAAAGAAGAATCCTTGAGGTAAGGACTTTTGAGATAATCTTGTAAATCAAGTTACATAAACTTATAGGTCTGAACTGATCCAAACTATCTACCCCCACTTTCTTTGGAATCAGAGCTATAAAGGTACCATTAAGTTCCTTAAGGATCCTTCTAGAGCCAAAAAACTCTTTAACCGCATTAACAACATCATCTTTCACAATCCTCCAATACTTATGAAAAAAGAAGAGAGGGTATCCATCAGGGCTAGGGGCATTATCTCCTTCAAAGGACAAGACCGCCTTATGAATCTCTTCTTAAGTCTGGAGATTTTGTTTCCCATTTTGTGTTTCACCATGGTCATGAAGAAATATTTAGAATTTATGTGCCATTCCTTCAAAAAAATCTTCCTACGCCTTTGTCTCCAAAAACATTCTTCTTTTGAGATAATATCATGGTATTCCACAAGTTTAGTATCTTCCTCAACTTTAGTAAAGAAGTTGTACCCATCCTTTTGAATACTATCCTAAATTTCCTTCAAATCCTCTACTATTTTCTTTTTGTTGGAAAAGATATTCCCAAAAGTCTCTTTATTCCATGTTTTAATGTTATCCTTGACATTTTTTAGTTTCTTAGCTATTTTGAACATAGTGTTCCTTCAATCCTAATACTCCACCACTCCTCAATAAGATTTTCCAGATTAGGATGAATAGTCCACATTTTTTCAAAATAGAAAGGGGAATTCCTTTTCAACCCATTAGGTTCAGCAATAATAGTAATAGGATAATGATCAAAACCATCTCTAACATAAGCCGATAAAGTGCAAGAATAAGTATTGAACCACTTACTACTAGCAAGCACCCTATCTAGTCTGACCTAAATAAGCTCAGTACCTGACCTCTTGTTAGTCCATGTGTAGTTGATCCCCTACAGATCTATGTCATGTAACGCTTGGCCATCAATAAATTCCATGAGATCAGTTCTGTTGTCCAGATTGGGTAGGCTTCCACCCAATTTCTCATTTTCCTTTAAAGGAGTGTTGCAGTCCCCCATAATAATCCATCCTTCATCAGCAAAGTCACTCCTATTTCTAGTGACATCCCTCCAAAAACATTTTCTCCCCCATATAGTATTGGGAGCATAGATATTAGTCAGAACCCAAGAAGTTCCATCTTTAATGTGCCAAAATCTAATTTTAGCCACATTATTTCCTTGAGAGATCACCTCCCCCTTGATTAAATTATAGTTCCAGATAGTAACAATACCCCCTGAAGCCCCATCCGCATCACCACCAAGAGACATGCCATTGCTAAAAAAATGGAGTTTCTCAACTTTTTCCTTAGACATCTTAGTCTCCTGAAGTAAAACAATATCTGGCTTGTTATCTCTAATCATATTTTTAACCATGTCTTGCTTATGAGGATTATTTAATCCTCGAACATTCCAAGAAATAATCTTCATTTCTTATGGAATGATCTGGATTTTAGGATGGTTTTTTGACTTCCATCCACTTACTCCTACTAATCTCAAGGGCTCTCCTTTTCTAATTTGAGGGCCTTCCTAGGGAGACATGCACATCTCCCACATCTCCATTTTTGCTACTCCTAGTACTTCTAAGAATCAAAGACTGATTCTTCGTCATCTTCAGCAAAACTTCTTTCTTCTTATTTTTAGTTGTATTTTTGTTCTCCACATTTGACCATCCCTCATCAGTCGAGACATCACATCCTAACAAGGTAGCATCAATATCCACCTCATCTCCCCACTTTGCAGTATTGGATATTATGGGTGACTGCTTATCCTATCCCACAAGTGTAGCAATAGTCTTCTGAGACTCCTCAGAAAAACCCAATATCGGACAATTCTGGGCATCTTGCCATGTATCCTTATTATGAATAGGTAAGGTAAAACCATTGTCTCTCGACATTTCTCTTTCAATCAAATACACATCAAAATCTTCCTTACCCTCCATGGTTCCCAAAGGCCTGCTCTGAATTTCTTCAACGAAGGAGTCATCTATCCTCTTGGGCGAAGATTCATTAACTATTTCCATGATACCTGCCATTCTCTACACTATTTTAGAAGGGAACGATTCACTGCCTTCATGAGAAATGCCCTTTACCTCCTTCTTTCCTTCTTGTTTCCCATTATCACTTATCTCATTAGAGTTCATTCCAGTTCCAGGCTTTCTAATCCATATCTTTTTTAATTTTTTTGGTTGGGGGATTAGTTTTGGGCATTGCTTAGCCCAATGCCCAGTTTTTTTATTGTGAAAGCAAGCAAAAGGTGTATATTTGTACTCTATTTTATGGCTCCAAGAGCCAAGTTTAGACTGGAGTGTAATAGATTCCAGCATATCCACTCTCTGCTGCACCCCCACACAAATCCTTGCATATGTTAGATGTCTCCTTGAAACCATGATAGGATCCATTGATAGGAGTTCCCCAAAGATGTTAGCTATTCCCTTGAAGACATCTTCCATCCAAAACTTGAGGGACTAACCTAGGAGATTCACCCAGACTGGAACCTACACGTTCAGATCTTCTTGCATATTCAAGTTAGGAAATCATGCAAGAGCACCCAAGGAACACTTCCCACTCTTCACAACTTTTTAGATTGATAGGTTGATTTTAATAAGCCTACTTGTAAGACCTAGTCACCCTCGGTGTGATTATAAACCATGGGTTTTTTACTATGGTCCAAAGGCACATTTAGGATGTTAGGTTTCCTAGGTGTCTTTTAAGTTATTTCAATAATGGAAGGCATTAGGCCTCTAGGCTCATTAAGAGCAAGAATGCGACATTTTGTCAAAGTCGCAAATGTAAAAGAATGTTGTCGGCAACTTCCTTGACAAGTTGCTACTAGCCTATTACACAACCACCCAACAGTCACAACCATTCAAAAAATAGTTGGATCCATTAAGGAAAGTCTTCATATAGCCCTTTCAGGTGGGTGGAAGATGTTGTTGCTGAATAGTACAGATACTATATGTAATTTTTGCATCCAAATCAATAAAAGATCGCTATTTTCTCTAAGTTATGGATTTGTAACAATGCGTGTATGGGTTTGTATGAACATGGGATCAAGAACTTTGTTTGATCTGATACGTATCATGCAATAGGACTCCATTGCGCTCAGTTTGAAGAGTGGAGTTGAAAGTTGAAGGAATAAGTTTTTGGGTTTTCAAGAAACCTTCCTGGACCAGGGTTTTGGTCGAACATGCCCTAACTTGTATTTCCTTTATGGGACTCCAATACAAAGTTGGGAAATGCAAGTAGGGGCAATGTATTTTAATTTCTCTAGAGTGCAAGAGAAGGGGAATTATCTGGACAAGTTTGTTTGTAGACTCTAGACTAAGCATCTCTATGTGCTTGGTTCAAGAAATGAAGAACTGAAGTGATAGAAGCACTTTAGGGGTGGATAAAGGCAATCTAAAGGCATATTTTTAACTATTTGCGAACTCCAACACTGATGTATTTGGTATTCAACCTTGTATAACCAACCAGTGAAGTTTTCTTTCATCAATCGAGTCAGTTAGCCCTATCGGGACTAATAGACCAAGAGTCATTAAGTGTTGATCTGTATTTAGGATCTTAGGATCTAGAGATTTGTTACAAGTCATTAAAAAGGGTTTTTGAACACACTTTGTTTCCTTAGTTTTCTTAGGAAAAATTGGAACAGGAACCCTAGAACCTCGTTAGAAGGCCACAGGCTTGGCAAGGTCTAAACTTTTAGACTTGTTATTTTAAATCCTGTTGTGTTATGGAAATCACTCCCATAGAAGACATTTGTTCATGTATGGAACCTTTCCATCCCCTTACCAAATTTTTAGGTTCCTATTAGAAAGTAAAGTTAGTAAGGCATTTTGTGGTAAGCATTACCGAGCATCAAGAAATCACTCGGTAAAGCTACCGAGCCCACTCGGTTGACATAGGCACCGAGCATCAACCGAGTATCAACCGAGCACCAGTAGAACCCGGGGGAGTACAAGCCAGTTGAAGACACTGAATCCTCTAGTGAGGATAGTGTGATTGAGTTTGTTTTAGGATCTTCTAAAGGTGTAGAGCACTCTCCTAAGCCCACTTTGGGTTTGGAGTAACACCGAAGGTCTCACCATTTACCAAGATGCCTAAATAGGGGAGAGCTCTACATCAAGTGGTATCAGAGAATCTAAGATCCTTAGGGTAAAGATATACCAGCACCATGGAAGGAGAAGATGACAGAGGATTATCATCAAGGATGACCAATGTAGAGATAGTAAGATACCTGAGAGAGCAAAAGACACAGCATGATGATCGAAGAGACACCAAGATGCAGCAGATGAGGCAAGAAATGGACAGGCTGAGGGAAGAGCTTCAGAAGAGAGGTAGTGGAAACTCTGAAGATGTCAAAGCAAGGAGTGATAAAGAACCCCTTGAGTAGGAGGAAGAATGATGTCCTACAGACTAGAGGCTACTTATGAAGATAGTAAAATCTATGGAGAGGAGAACCATGGATGCCAAGCTTGAGTTGCCTACATACAATGGGAAGATGGACCCAAACACTGCAATGGATTGGGTGGATGCCCTAAATAGTTTCTTTGATTGTGAGGACATCCCTGAGAATTAGAGGGTGAAGATTGCTAAGTCAAAGCTCAAAGGCTCTGCACTCACATGGTGGAACTTCACTCAAGATGATAGGGTGAAGAATGGAAAGAATCCAATCACCACTTGGAAGAAGATGGTGACCCTACTTAGGGAAACTTATGTCCCTAAATATTATGAAGTTCAACTTCACAAAAGGAGAATGAGTCTAAGACAGAAAGAGATGGACATCTCTAGCTATACCAAAGAATTTTAGATATTGGTGATGAAATCCAAGCTTACTAAACTGGAATGTGTAAAGCTTGCTCAGTATATGCAAGGCCTAAGGGTCTCAGTTCAAGATGAACTTAGTTTGACAAGCCCTACCACATTAAATGAATGCTATCAATTGGAATTAAAGGTTGAGGAAAATTTCAAGAGGAGGAATGAACAGAGTGGTAGAGGAAAAGCCAAGAATGAAAGAGGCAGAGGAAACTTTGGAGGAAGAAGACAGAACAATAGACCACAAGGAGAAGCTAATAAGGAGAACACCCAAGGAGAAAGTAGTTCAAGAGGTGGATATTGAGGTAGAAGAGGAAACGGTAGAGGTAGAAATGGGGGAAGAAACAATGGACAAATTAGATGTTATAACTGCAATAAGACAAGACACTACATCAATAGGTGTCCGAACAGAGACAAGCAGAATAACCAAGGTGAAAGAAGAGCCAACCTAGTACAAGAAGATGATGTTGATAGTGTGAAAGACTATATGGGAGAAGATGGAGTAAGCCTCATGATGAAGAGGACTTTGATCCAAGCACCAGTACCGATGGAACCTCCCCAAAGGAAAAGTCTTTTCAGAACCAAATGCAAGAGCCATGGAAAGGTATGCAAGTTAGTAATTGATTTTGGTTCTAATGAAAATCTTGTATCTAAGGAAATGGTAGATAAATTCAAATTGGAAAAGATACCCCACCCAAACCCATCCCATGTATCTTGGTTGACAAAAGGGCAGCAGACCCTCATAAATAAACAAGCTTGGGTAGATTTCTCTATTAAAGACTATAAGGATCGAGTTCTTTGTGATGTTGTAGACATGGATGTATGTCACCTCTTGTTAGGAAATCCATGGCAGTATGATTTGTAGTCTAAACATGATGGAGTCACAAACAAATACCAAATTGTTCAAAATGGTCACAAATACAATCTGCTCCCTCTCCCTGATCCTCCACAAGAAAAACCAAAAAACAGTTAGTCATGCTTGCAGGAGAACAAGAGATGATAAGTACCATTCAAGATTCTAAGGTAGGATATGCCCTAGTCCTTAAGCCAAAGGAGAAAATAGTGCACAATGAAGTATTGAAGGAAGTAGATAGTCTACTATAGAAGTATAAGAGAATAGTTGCAAGAGACACACCAAATGAACTCCCACCATTGAGGGATATCTGTCACCAAATATATTTTATCCCAGGTGCTTCTCTACCCAACAAAGCTTTTCATAAACTCACTCCTGACCAGAATGTCGAAGTCACCAAACAAGTCAGTGAATTGTTGACTAAAGGACTCATACAAAAGAGTCTCATCCCTTGTGCATTCCTAAGTGTTTTGGCCCCTAAAAAGGATGGTAAATGGAGACTATCAAATAACTCCAAGGTAATAAACAAAATTATAATCAGATACTAATTCCCTATACCCAAGATTGAAGATCTTTTAGACCAACTTGGAGGAGCATGTTACTTCTCAAAAATTGACCTTAAATCTGGTTACCATCAGATAAGGATAAGGCCCAGTGATGAGTGGAAAACTACATTCAAAACCACTGAAGGATTGTATGAATGGCTTGTGATGCCATTTGGCCTTAAATGCTCCTAGCACCTTCATGAGATTAATGAATGAAGTGCTTCAAGATTTCATAGGAAAGTTTGTGGTGGTCTATTTAGATGACATATTAATCTTTAGTGGGACTATGGAGGAACACATGTGACATTTGGAGCAAGTTCTCCAAAAACTACACGAGAAGAAATTGTCTATCAACTTGGAAAAGTGTACATTCATGCAACAAGAGTTGATATTTTTGGGCTTTGTTATCTCAAAGGGCACATTGAAAATGGATCTTGAAAAGGTAGAGGCTATCATTAATTGCCCCATACCAAAGACTCCGGGAGAAGTCAAGAGCTTTCATGGATTGGCTACCTTTTATAGGAAATTTATTAATAATTTCAGTCACATTTGTGCACCTTTACTTGATACCATCAAGGGTGGTAGAAAAATAAAGTTCCAATGGACAACACAAGTAGATGAATCTTTCAAATACTTGAAGGAAAGATTAGCACAATATCCCATTTTAGCACTACCAACCTTCAACAAATTGTTCACAATGGAAACCGATGCTAGCAATCTGGCCATAGGCGTAGTCCTAGTCAGGATGGAAGACCAGTGGCTTTCTTCTCTGAAAAACTGAATGAAGCGAAGAAGAAATACATCACATATGACTTGGAATTGTATGCGATGGTTCAAGCCCTCAAGAAATGGAGGCACTACTTGCTTCCTAAAGAATTTATTGTCTTTACAGATAATCATGCTTTAAGTTTTCTGAATAGTCAGGATAAACTAAGCTGTAGACACATGAAATGGGTTGAACAACTCCAAGCCTTCACATTTTCCATAAAACATAAGCAAGGAACTTCAAATAAAGTTGTAGATGCTCTTATTTAAGAGTAATTTTGGTTGAAGAAGTGTAGGTACAAAGCATATGGATTGATGCCCTCAAACATCTATACAAGGATGATTCAGATTTCGGTGATATCTATTAGGTTTTCTCTACTCTATCAAATGCATATAATACTACTTATTCTAAATACTTATTACAAAATGGCCTTTTTTCAAAGGAGGTCAACTTTGTATTCCTAAATAATCCATAAGAGAAAATCTGATTAGAGAGAAACATTGTGGTACACTTCGAGGTCATTTTGGCATAGATAAGACACTTGAACTTGTTAGGAGAAACTATCATTGGCCGCGGTTACTGACTGATGTCAGAAAATTTGTTGAATCATGCACCATTTGTCAAAGGGCTAAAGGAGTCAGGACCAATCAAGGTCTATATCAACCACTACTGATCCCAACAAAGCCATGGGACAGTGTGAGCATGGATTTTGTCTTAGGACTACCGAGAACCAAGCAAGGATTTGATAGTATTTTTGTCATAGTCGATAGATTTAGCAAAATGGCACATTTTGTTCCTTGTAAAGTCTCTAATGATGCTTCACATATTGCTAACTTATTTTTTAAAGAAGTGGTCAGAATTCATGGATTACCAACATCCATTATCTTCGACAGAGATGTGAAATTCCAGGGACACTTTTGGAGAACCCTTTGGAAAAAGTTGGGGACAAATCTATCATTCAGTTCTGCAAACCATCGACAAACCGATGGGCAAACTGAAGTTGTAAATAGATGAATAGGAAACCTTTTAAGGTGTCTAACAAAATAGTATGAACAAACTTGGGATGCTATCCTTCCTCAAGCAGAATTTGCATTCAATGATTCAGTAAACCGATCAACAGGGAAGACACCATTCTAACTGAATTATGGACTCCATCCAAGAGGAGTTATGGAACTAAGAGAGTTACCGATTGACTTTAAATTCAGTGCACAAGGTGAAGAACTGTCAGCATGGATCAAACAGATTCATGATCAAGTCTGAGATACATTGATACAGAATACTGCAAAGTACAAAGAACAAGCAGATAAGAAGAAGACACATGTTACTTTAAAAGTAGGAGATCAAGTATGGGCATACTTGAATAAGGCATGGCTACCTAGGGGACATACCAAATTGTAGATGAGGAAGATCGGTCCCTATCAAATACTTCATAAATTTGGGGATAATGCTTATGAAAATTCTTTACCCCCTACTATTTCTATTACTCCTATCTTTAACATTTGTGATCTCACTCCTTTTAAGGGTGATGCAGGCTCCAATAACACTTTGCAAGGCACTAAAGATAATCATGTCGAATGGATAAAGGACTTGCCACCGAGCCAACCTCTACAGTTGGAAAAGATTTTGGACTCCAAAGTGGTCAAACAAACTAGGAAGAAGACCTACAAAGATTGCTTGGTCAAATGGAAGGGGTTACCATACATTGATGCTACATGGATGAGTGAAGAGTGTATCAACAAGCATTGAACTTCGGTTCACAAACTAATCTCAAGTGGGACTTGAGTTTTTAAAACACAGGAGTATGGTGCAGGAGCACCCAAGGAACACTTCCCACTCTTCACAACTTTTTAGATTGATAGGTTGATTTTAATAAGCCTACTTGTAAGACCTAGTCACCCTCGGTATGATTATAAACCATGGGTTTTTTACTATGGTCCAAAGTCACATTTAGGATGTAAGGTTTCCTAGGTGTCTTTTAAGTTATTTCAATAATGTAAGGCATTAGGCCTATAGGCTCATTAAGAGAAAGAATACAACATTTTGTCAAAGTTGCAAATGTAAAAGAATGTTGTTGGCAACTTGCTTGACAAGTTGCTACCGACCTGTTACACAACCACCCAATGGTCACAACCATTCAAAAAATGGTTGGATCCATTGAGGAAAATCTTCATATAGCCCTTTCAGGTGGGTGGAAGATGTTGTTGTTGAACAGTACGGATACTATATGTAATTTTTGCATCCAAATCAATAAAAGATCCTTATTTTACCTAAGTTCTAGATTTGTAACAGTGTGTGTACGGGTTTGTACGAACATGGGATCAAGAACTTTGTTTGATCTAATACATATCATGTAGTAGGACTCCATCATGCTTAGTTTGAATTAGTTTGAAGAGCGGAGTTGAAAGTTGAAGGAATAAGTTTTTGGGTTTTCAGGAAACCTTCTTGGACCAAGGTTTTGGTCGAACATGCCCTAACTTGTATTTCCTTTATGGGACTCGCATACAAAGTTGGTAAATCCAAGTAGGGGAAATGTATTTTAATTTCTCTAGAGCGCAAGAGAAGGGGAATTATCTAGAGAATTTTTTCTGCAGACTCTAGACCGAGCATCTCTATGTGCTTGATTCAGGAAATGAAGAACTAAAGAGACAGAAGCACCTCGGGGGTGGATAAAGGCAATCTGAAGGTAGATTGTTAACTCTTTGGGAATTCCAACACTGATGTATTTGGTATTCAACCTTGTATAACCGACCAGTGAAGTTTTCTTTCATCAACTGAGTCGATTATCCCTATCGGGACTAATAGACCAGGAGTCATTAAGTGTTGATCTGTATTTAGGATCTTAGGATCTAGAGATTTGTTACAAGCTATAAAAAGGGTGTATGAACACACTTTGTTTCCTTAGTTTTCTTGCGAAAAATTGGAACTGGAACCCTAGAACCTCGTCGGAAGGCCATAGGCTTGGCAAGGTCTAAACTCTTAGACTTGTTATTTTAAATCATGTTGTGTTGTGGAAATCACTCCCATAGAAGACATTTGTTTGTGTATGGAAGCTTTCCATCCCCTTACCAAATTTTTAGGTTCCTATTAGAAAGTAAAGTCAGTAAGGCATTTTGTGGTAAGCATTATCGAGCATCAGGAAATCACTTGATAAAGCTACCAAGCCCACTCGGTTAACATAGGCACTGAGTATCAACCGAGCACCAGTAGAACCCGAGGGAGTACAAGTCGATTGAAGACATTGAATCCTCCAGTGAGGATAGTGTGATTGAGTTTATTTTAGGATATTCTAAAGGTGTAGAGCACTCTCCTAATCCCACTTTGTGTTCGGAGTAACACCGAAGGTCTCGCCATTTACTGAGCTACCTAAATAGGGGAGAGCTCTGCGTCAGGACACCACTTATGCAAAATCATGGAGTGCTTTCCTATCATCCATGGACCGTTGCACAAATTATTTCTTAGATCTTCTCCACAGGAAAAAGAAAATGATAAACATCCTTTGGTGAGAGCCGCCGCCTCCACTTGGCCTTTCAAAACCCTTTTTCTTTTAAGAAAAGCCCTAACCACCTCAATATTAGGATGAGATCCCAGGAATCTCCCCACAAGATAGTTAGCCATTCAAGAAATATTAACATCTATGATTTGATTAGGAATGGCAATAGCAAAAGTTCCTTGCTCTAGGTTAGACACATTCTTCACAGGTGGGAGAGAGGACTTACTCACTGGCTTGACACCAAAAAGTCCTGACCAGCTTTTGATAGCTTTGCTAGAATTCATCCTATTTTGAATAGTAGGCTCCATTCTGGGTCCCCCCTGGGTCCCTTGTCCCCAAACCGACATCAAGAATCTTACCTTGTGCCTCATTCGCATATGTCTCCTCTTGTTGACTTCCTTATCCTGATGGACCAGTGTCAGATCTACCATTCCCTCTGCTGTCCAGTTTTGAAATTTGAATTCCTCCTTTCCTACTCACTGCTCTCTCCGCTTGCTCCATCTCAAAGTCTATTTAGTGAACAAATTGTTGTTACAATGAACATTGTTAAATGTGACCATGTTAGGGGATTTAACTCAGATTTGTTATGATCTTCACCCTATTAGGACTGGTCTGGTTAAAGTTCTTTAAACACTCTTCTAGAATGTCACCTCTCTCAATTTTTTACAATAAGAGTGTTAAGTCAACTTGGTTAAGATATTTTTTTGCTACAAATGTTAATAAGAAAAAATATAAAACTTGATCTATAAATCTATAACTACCTCTTTCTTATTCAGATCCCTTATGCACTCTTTGTCTTTACTTCATTCTTTCCCTTTCCACTAGCCTCAACACTTCATTAATCTGTTCTTGCAGACTCGGACAGTCGGTTACCCATCCACCTTTCAACTTGCCAGCTCACTTTCCATTCAATTTCATCCTTTATATAGAATTTTTTTTCCTCTTAATCTCCTCATTTACATTTTCCTTTTTTTTATTCTCAACTGTCAGATTATCCTCTTGAACTAATTCAATGAATTTGGAACTCGGTAAAACATTTTATCATCACCTCAGAACTTGAACTCTTCTTGGAACTTGTGCCTTCATGTTTTTCGCTTAATCTTTACCATAGATCATCACCTTGAATATTTCTAATCATAGATCTCTTCAACTAACTCGTCATTAACTTTATAATCTTCCAGATCATTGTGGCTCATCATTAAATATTGTTTTGATCCTTGTATTTTATTTATGTTCCTTTCTCGGTGGCTAAATCCTTTTCCTTCAACCAAAATTTTGTTTTCTTCACTCGGTAACTACTCTTTGTACTTAGTGTCTTGAATTCCTTTCACTTTACCAAAACTTACTTTCCTTTTACCGAATGACTCTTCCCGCTCAGTAACTACAATTTTTTATTTTCCTTGTAAACTTTACTTCTTTCTCACTTGTCCAATCTCCTTTATCGACTTGATATAATCAAATGTAAAGTAGAAAACAACTAAATAATTATTGCCTTATCATTGTTTGATCTGTATTAGCTACCCAATTAAGTTCTTCAACTTCACAAATTTTCACTTCTTCTTTTCCTTAACTCACTCAACTTATATCATACTCCAATTGATATGGCAACTCAATATAAACCAAAAATCAATTGTTTGACATCAATGACAAAATAACAACAAATCTACTCTTTCTACAATCTTGTATACCACTTATCCCAGTCAGTCTTCATCATCATCACCATCAGTTGTAGTTTCATAGGTACAAGAAGAAGTACAAGTTTGGATGGGTGGCCATAGTGGGAAATACCTACAAAAAGATCATGATCTACAATAGAAGCCTTCAAAAGAATCTGTCAAATTCCCAAGAGTCACCAAAGATGCCACCAATCTCCAGCTCAAACCCTCATGGCGGTGCTGGATAGAGCTCTAGCAAAGGGGAAAATGAAAGCAAGATAAAATGAAATTTTTTTTAGGGTTCAAATGCCTATATCCTTACCACAAAACAAAAAGGCATTTTTGTCTTGCTTTTATTTTTCTCATATCCTTGTGTAATACCCCCTATGGGTATTAGGGAGACCTTTGAATTTTGTGGAGTGATTTCATATCACTAATGTCTTATTTCCCATGATATTAAAAATTGTATTTCCTTTATACCATTTTATTATAATGTAAAAAACCAAAGTATAGTTTTAGACTTTGAAGGCTTTTCATAATACATATTTTATTACATTATTTAATAAAATTATTAAATAATTCATAGTTTGCCATTTTTAACAAATATTAATATAATAGTAATATTTTCAAGTGATTTAATGATCGCTTAAATAATATTATTAATATATTAATATTCGTTAAAATTATAAGACTATAAATTATTTAATAATCATTATTAATAATATAATAAATTATCATGCTATGTGTCTTCATTCTGTTGCACATTCTCAAAGGAGTTGTTTTCCAAAATTCATCTTGAAATGCATCATGGGTTGTAGATCTCATGTTTCATCTTGTCATGGTCATTACTTGGTTATGAATGTTGAGGGCCCCACTTTGGACACGCATCCTCTTTCTAGAGATCCTTTCCAAAAGGAGGAGATCCTTTCTCAAATCAGTCTGGAAAGCTTTGTGGGCCCTTGATCTAAGGTTCATCCAATGACTATTAATAGTTGATGATGGGTGTCATGGACCCCACTACTTTTTCCATAGTAAAAGAAATTATGTCTGTTGAAAAATGATAGAGAGAGAAGACACCGTCAATGAAGGAAGGTCGATCAGGTTTCGTACTTCCTGATGTCAAGGTTTGATGCTTTGGACCACTAAGCGTCGATTGGTTTCATAGCACTCTGATTCATTTTTAATCTCATAGGGTATCGATGAAACTATAACTCATTCTCACTGATGATCCTATGTTACTTTGATGATTCTATGGGCATGAGATACCCCAACAGGCTCATTGGGATTTGGGTGCAAACACTTTGTATGGAGTTTTTTTGGCAAAGATGCCATTTTCTACTACATATAATATGTGATGAGAATTGATGACAATTTTCAAAAGGTCAACAAGATGGGACTGAGGATCAGAGGAATTTATTACTGTTTCAAGGGCTTTTATGAGCTTTTTCAGGGATAGGGATGCGTTTATGAGGGTATTTATGATAATATTGATGAGGCATGACTTTTGTGCCATTTTTATGCCTTTTTTATGTCCATTGAGGGGCTAAAAATTGGCCTTGTAGAGTGAATCTGACCCAAGAATTATTGCCTTCCTAAAATGCAGTTGGTTCATAAATATATAAGTATGATTTGAAGGCTCAAATGTAAATAGTTCTAGTTTTATGCAAATTTGAGAGACTTGGTGACTTTTTAGTCCTTTTCTTTTATTTTTCCATACTTCTTGTAACAACAGTTTTGCAGATGCAAAAATATATATTGGAGATCATCTTTACACAGTTTTGGCCTTCTATTTATTATAGATTTTTGTATTGTTGTATGATTCATAGAGTTGTTAGTGAAAATATATTTGTTTTCCATTTCAGTTTGTGTCTTATGCCATACCATCTTTGTGATCAAGGTATTTTGTGCAGGTTACAATCCATATTAGGGGGTATTGTTATAGGTCATGGTAGTGAAAGTAATTTTTCCTTCATAAATTATCTTTCTTTCATACCTATCTGTGAAATACTTATGCACGCACAAAAAATAATTTGTGTTAAGTTCACCATTATGTTTTAATGGTCAAAGAGTTATGTTTTTCTGAAGGTTTTGAATTCTAAATTTCTGGTGTATCACCTCATTTATAGGATTTTGAGTTTAATTTATTTTACATCCAATCATTTTGCAGTTTTTATCATCTTTCTATCTATTTTCCTTACAAAGTTAAGTTTTGAGACTATAGGTGAAGTATCTTATAGGAACTAGCCTAGAATCTAAAGATTCACTTCAATTTTGGGAAACCCACTACCCATGAGTGTTTCCATGTTTCTCAAAGTGACTAAGTTTTGGAACTTAGTCAAGGTGCAACTTTTAGAGATAACAATTTTGGCATGCCCGGTGGGACATAAGGAGATGTTTTTAGCTCTCTTTTTACATGTTTTCCTTGTTGTGTGTTCATTTGTAGAGGTAAAGGATGTTACACATCTGGTGCATCTGAGCTACGAAAGCATGATTAGTGCATATGATTTATGAGAAGAGTCAAAACAAGGAGTAGTTCTACAAATTTTGACAACAGAGAGTTGTCCCCGCCTAGAAGGAGAGGGAGGGCAGCTAAAAGAGTCCAAGAGACATTAGTATTTACAAAGAGGGCAAAATCAATTCCTACACTAGAAATTCCTATTGTTGTTGTAAGAACTGTTGTTGTTCCAAGGAGGAGAATCTTTCAAGCTCAAATGGCACAAGTTGTTGTTGTGTTTAAACAAGGCAACCCACTAAATTTAAATCAACATGAAAACATACCAAGGGCTGACTTGAAAGGTTTACCATACTTTTCTAGGGAGAATCAATTCACTCCTACTAAGAACATACAAGATATAGAAAATTTGTGTGCCCTTCATTATGTCACAAAAGATAATATTGTTGTAATATATTTAGCAGCATCTTTCAAAGGAAAGGCACTCGATTGGTATAGAAGACTTGTTGCAAGAATGATTACAAGTTGGGATCAATTAGCAGCAACATTGTGTGACTCTTTTAAGAATAATTCCAACTATTTGTCACTAGTGGAGTAGATGTCTACAATCAAAAGAGCTCCTCATGAGAAAATATCTAATTTTAACTTTTTTTTTTAAAAGACATAAGAGAGAATTCCTCAAACGGTAAGACCTAATGTTGGCCATGATTTTTTGTATTTTATAAGGGCTCTTAATAGTAATATATTTGTTATGATTCAATCTATGGGAGGAACTAAACTCCCAAATTCTTATGATATATCCATTAGAGATGAGAATAGACTTATACAAGCTGGTCAGATTGTCCCAAGGCCCCCCATGTCATTTTTTCCAATAATACTTGGAAATTAGCCAACTATTCCTTTGCAAGAAATCCCTTTAGCTATGATTCCATCTACACCATTATTACCTTCTACAATAGGAAACCAAGCTACTACAAGAGGTAGCGAAGCTATTGTGAGAGCATCACAAGAGCTACAAGAGATAAGGAGAAGCCAACAAAATATTGAAACTCTATTACAGACTATTTCAAATGAGCTAACAAACATTAAAAGGCAGCAGTTCCAAGGAAAGAAACCTTACCAATAGCAGAACCAAGGCAATAATCAGTATTACCAACAACATAATCAAGTTGGAGGGAAACAACAATAGAACCAAGATGGTAGACATTCATACCAGAACAATTACCAAGGGAATAGGAAAATTTTTAATTAGAGACCTTTCCAAGCCTATCCACCAACACCTTGGAATGATGTCAAAGACCTTGTACCAGCTCAAAATAATTTAGCAGCAGAGTATGATTGGTGTTACCCATGCAACCAAGTGCACAACCAATCAACATGTTTGAATGGGATCATCAATCAAGCGTTAATGGTTCAAAATGCAGAAAGTTCACAACTAGATACATCAAATCATGGAATTGAACAACAATAGAATCATACTCTAACTTATGTTGGTTTCCTTAATTGGAAGCCATAGGAGTTTTGTGGAGTAAATAGTGACCCACCAATTGTAGCCTATACCTGAGCCAAGAAAAGGGCTCTATAAGTAGAACAAACAACATGAAAAGGTAAAGAACCTAAAATTGTAGAGTCATCAACTACTCAAGTACCTATGGTTCATATAAATCCTCTTATACTAGCTAAGGAATGACAACAGTCACAATTGGAACAAGTTTCTATCAAGGCACATCAAAAGGTACATGTAGTTATGCCTTGCAATATTGTGGATAATATGAAGAAAATGAATGTCGTTGTTTTAATGTGGGATTCATCAGCCTTTTTGAGACAAACTAATTTATCGAAGAAGGCCTTCTCTGAAGAGAAGGGTCCTAAATAAGTCATAGAAGAACCCCTCAAGGTTGTGTTGACAAATACAGTTCCAAAAACTACTCCTCAAAGTAGCAGTAAAACTCAAGGTAAGAGGGTGAAGCCTCCTCCATTTTATGTGTCCTTGATCATAGGAAAAAATCTTGTCCATAATTGTATGATAGACTCAAATGCTAGTAGTTCATTCATACCCAAGAAAATAGTGGATATGTTGGGAATTGAATATCAACCACTTGAAAAGGGGGTTGTACAACTGGATGGGGTAGCAGTCAATACTGTACTAATTATTAAAGGTTTGAGTTTGATGTTGTAGACCTATCCCGATTTCTCAATTTCATGAGATATATACATCATTGAGCTACCACCTCTTTTTTCCTTGTGCCTTTCCAGAGAATTTATCGCAAAAATAGGTGGATACTTATCCTCTGACTTGTCACACATGTTGTTTAGAACCAGATATGGCACCAAGGTTCCCATAAAATTAGAGCCCATTTCTAAAGACCACATTGAGCCTTATAATCCAAGCCCAATCAATGCCAATTTATTTACTATTGAGTTAGAAGAGCAGTCCACTATTAAGAAAATCATAACACAAATAGATGACATCTCGTACATCATGTTCGATGAGTGGACATTTCAAAATCAAGTTCATTTTCAGCATGAGCATGTGGAACAACCAGACTTGGGTTCTTTTTTCATTTATGAGACTAATGTTTTCATGTTGAATTTGGGAAAAGGTGAAGGACAAAAGGATAACATCCCAATGATTGGATTTGAGAGATGTATTTCGATGGTTCTAGGAGTAAGAATGGTGCAGGAGGAGGTGCTATGTTAGTATCTCCCGAAGGAGACAAGTATTATGCAGCCTTCTATTTCAACTTTGTCTACATAAATAATTCATCTAAATAAGAAGATCTGATTCAAGGTCTTGAGTGGGCCAAGAAAAGGGGAGTCGGGTGTTTGAAGGTTTTTGGGGACAATGAACTGATTGTTAATCAATTTAGAGGGTCGCGTGTTACAAAAAATGATACACTTAAAAGATATAAGTACATAGTATGGGATACAATTGAATAGTTTAATGCATTTAATATGATTGTTGTCCTTAGAAGGTTAAACCAGCATGTTGATAGGCTAGTTGTTGTAGGAGCATAGTTTGACATACATAGTGTTAATAAAGAAAAGGTGTAGAAACATGTTAAGATTATATTCAGGCATTCAATTCCTGATAATGTTATTAACTGGTAAGTTTTTTATAGTGATGAGAAGATTCTAAATTTTCTTCTCGAAGAGGATGTTTTCTTAGCCTCCAACTAGCACAAGATGAAGCAACAGTATGGTGATCAGGTCATACAACTAAAGTCCAATAAGCTTCCAAAAAGGTTGGTCACCCTAGAATCCATTTTTTCACAAATGATCAAGCAAGAAAGAATAAAACTAGCTTGCAGGTCCAACAAGATCATTATGAAGATCTTGAAATTGCCAAAGGTAAGAATCTAAAATTTGGAAAGGTAAGTTCTCCTTTAGAAAAGTGGTCTTATATTCAGTTGTTTCAACAATATAATGACATTTTTTCCTAGGAATATGGGGACCTGAAAGGTTTTAATCCATAGCTTGATCACCACACAATTGAGTTTGAACCAGATGCTAAGCCTATAAGACAAAAACATAGGCTAGTCAATCCTAATCTTGAGCCTTTTATGTAAAAAGAGGTTTTCAAACTTATAGTGAGTGGTATAATTTTTCCCATCAAGCATACCAGTTGGGTATCAAATCATGGGCCCTACTATTCTAAGGGTGGCATGTTACAAATAGAATCTATCTTTAGAACCATTGAAAGACTGTCATCCTTTACCATCCATGGAGGAGATACTCCAATACATTTTTGGTTCAAAGTGTTTCTTGCTTCTAGATGGTTATTCAAGATATAACCAGATTTTAGTTAAGGAAGAAGATTAGTTTAAAATGATATTTACCACAAAGTGGGGTACCATGGCATATAGAAGAATGCCCTTTAGATTGTCTAATGTAGGGGAAACCTTTCAAAAGGATATGGAAATGGCTTTTAATAATTTGATGTATATTTTTTTGTTAGTTTACCTAGATGATATTATAGTTTACTCTAAAAATACAGTAGATCACATTGAGCATCTCAAGTGGATTTTTGAGAGGTGTAGGGAATTTGGTATTTATCTCAATCCAAAAAAATATGTATTTTTTTCCATGAGGGAAAATTATTGGGATATATCATATCCAAACAGGGCATTATTGTTGACCTTAAGAGAGATGTAGCTATCCTGGAACTGCCATTACCACATCATAAGAAGGGACTAAAAATTTCTATAGGTAGAATCAATTTTGTCAGATGCTTTCCATCTAATATTGGTAATCTTTTAAAGCCTTTAATAGCTATGTTAAAAAATGATTCAGTGTTCAGCTGGACCAAGGAAGGGAAAAACAGTTTTCAAGCAATCAAAGAAGTGTTGACATTAGCACCAACACTGGAAAATCTTAATTTTAAAAAGGATTTTATTTTATATACTTATGGAATCTATGTAGTACAGTAGAATTAAGAAGGATTTGAACAACATATTTCCTTTTTTAGTAAGGGACTTGAAGATTATGAGAAAAAGTATAGCTTTGTAGAGAAGCATGTTCTAGCTATTGTGAAGAGCCTTAAGAAGTTTAGGCACATGTTATCTCACAACATGATTCATCTTATGGTAACACATCCCAGTGTTAAGGAGTTCTTGCTGAATAGGGACTTGAATGATAAGAGGGTTGGATGGATTACAAGAGTGATAGAGTATGATATCAATATTCAGGTTACTAAGCTTGTTAGGGGAAAGGGTCTTTGCGAGAAGATGGTTGATGCACCTATCTCAGAAGATGAGGAATTACCAGAAACAACTCTAGTTATCCATGGATTAGTTGTGAATGATCAACCAACAATCTGGTTAATGTTGGCAATTTGACTATATTGTTGTATATGACTTAATACAGTGTTGTCATTATGGCAACAAAGTCATATAGTGTTTTGGAGTTAGCGCACATGATAAGAAGATCATAAATTGGCTAAGTACAGAAGACTGGATAGTTAACAGAGCACCAGTAGATTAGAACATCAGCGCATGTGGGTATGACCGAGTTATGGTATGTGTCCTAGAAGATAAGATGGTAAGAATACATTCATGCTTAGTCTAAGAGAACATGATTAGAAGATTCAGTATGACAAAGATACAGACAGTTGAAGTTACACAGACAGTGAATGCTAGGATAGAACAGAGTATGCAGCTGAATGTTGGTAATTTGATCAGCAATGATAATATTGTTTTGTAAAGGCTATGCACCTATTGTATTTAGTTTAAAGACATGTAATTATGTTTGTATGTAAACACGCTTGAGCCAATTCAATTGGAAGCGTTGTATGTAATCGGTTATAGGTCGACCTAGTTAATTGTTTTGATAAGCGCATATAAATATGAGATGTGCCCTTTGTAATTAGCATAAAATTTGATATAGAGTTGAGATAAGCAGAGAAAAAGTGTGCGAAGAGTTGTTAAGATGTATTAGAGCTTTGCAAGAGGTCAAAGAATCAGCGCATCAAAGGAACTGATCTGACAAGCAGTGTCACAACACCAGTTCATCCAGCAGATATAGTGTGTATTTGAGATCATAAGGTTGTAGCCTTCACCACTTGAGCAGTGAGCTCTAGGACAGTGTGTCCACACCCCTAACAGGGTTATTGTAAAAGATTCCTAACAGGGTCCGACCCTTGACAAGGTCACTCTACTAAAAGAATTGTAAAGACAACTCTTAACAGGGTTAAGGATCTTCTAACAAGGATCCTAAGACACTAGTACAGATTATTAGTTGGTGTCAATTCCCACTGGGGTTTTTACCTATTTCGGTTTCCCCATAACCATATTGGTGTTATGTGTTGAGTTAATATTTTTTGTTTATGTTAATGTTCACTTTAGTACTTAAGCATTCAAGATAAGTTTAAAGAGTAAAGTAAAAAGATTAAATATAGTGAACACTGATTCACTCCCCCCCCTCTCAATGTTCCCATTCCTAACAATTGGTATCAAAGCTCTGGTCCTCAGCAAAGAATTTTAACCATATGAGGAGATCATGGACAAGACATAAATGAAACATATAAAAAGAAATTTTAAAGCTACTCTTGAAGACCTAGACAGATCTGAAAAAGGAAATTGAAGAACTAAAAGAAAAAGTCAGTAATGCTCAAGCAGTCATCAAAAGATTAAGAAAATATTTTTCTACCAGTGATTTAGGGATAATAGTCAAAAAGCTAAATGAAGAGAACGTGTCTCTTAAAGATCAGATTGAAGAGTTGGATGAAAAGATAACTAACAATAAAGAAGTCTATGATGAACAGATCAAAGAGAACCTTCAATTGAATGAAGAATTGAGGCAAGCAAACATGGAAATCTTGGAGCTAAGAAACATCAAAGAAAACTTGAAATTTGAGTTAAAAGAAGCAAAGAATCACATTGATAAATTACACACAAGAAAGGATTTGATAGAATCTCAGTTATGTGCTTGAAAGCTTAAAGGAGATACTAGCGACATTGGATTCAATGAAGCACAAAATCAGATTGATGACATGCGAGCAAGGATGAAAGCACCAGAAGACACCACCGATGCTAAGAAAATAGAAAATCAGACTAAAGATAGTATTGAACCATCTAAGGATGAGTGCAAGCCAGTAGAGCAAACTTGTTATGCATGTAACAAGCATGGACATATAGCTAGGAACTGTAAAGAGGTAAGACTTTTCAATGGTTACTATTATTCATGCAATAAATTTGGTCATTGAGCTATGAATTGTAAGAAAAGTCAGAAGAACAAGACTCAGCATAATCATAGAAATCAGAATCAGCCAAATGTAAGAAGTTCTCAGAATGTTACATGTCAAATATTAACTATAATGGTCACTCAGCTAGATAGTACAAAATGGTAACCCATGTCAATGCGTCAAGGAATTTAAGGCCTCCAATTATTTGTCACTCATGTAACAAGGTTGGACACATCTCTAAGTTTTGTAGATCAAGAACGCAAAGTCAAGAAAGCCCTAAAAAGCTAGAAGAATCAATATTGGATACCAAAGGAGAAGTCAAGTTTGTGAAAGCTTCAGAAGATGCGAGCATGATTTGGTCAAAGGCGAAGAAGGATAAGGTTGATGAGTATGTATTGGATGCATCCGCAGTGGATGCACCCTCTACATCTAGATAAATGGTCCTCAGGGTCATAGGGGGAGCTAATTTATCTCTAGACCCCTGTGCGATCGGTATACTCACCTTTAGAGTATGCACCTTTGGATTTAACCTTTTGGATATTATGTGATGACATGTGCAAGAGTGCACTACTTGATTGATGTCAAAATGAAAGTTGGAGATTTTCAATGAAAATCTGGTTTATGCAGCAAGCATTAATGGCAGAATTTTTACTTTAAAGTACACAAAAGCTTGTACATCGACACTCATTGCATTCAAGTTCAGAGAGATTAAAGAGCACAAAATCCCTAGCAGTTGATTGTAAAGGATTGTAGATTGATACACCAGCAAAGCAGTGTCTTTGATAAGTTGTGGAAGCCCTAATTCGTCACGTCGATTCAGAAGTTCTTAGAAACCATTAGGAAAGCGATATACAAGTAAGTGATGGCTACTCCTATTGTATTTGATGTTGTGGAGAAGAAAAGATATTTAATTAAGAGGCACCCATTCAAATCTACATTGGATGACCTAGAAGGGTCATTCTCCCACACTCCTATGGGTGTTATGCATGTCGAAGACATCGGTGCATATATTTACTGCAAGAAGGAACCAGTAGGACTTGACAGGATAAGAGCACACTTAGAAACCATGATGAAACTAGATAAAACCTTCTTGGATGAGCATGCGCAGTTTGAAAACCACCCTATAATTGAATATGCTACAACATATGAGTTCTATGAGTCCAAATGGATAAAGATTCTACTTAGCATGATTCATGATGACCTATTCTAGATAGGTGAAGTGTCGGTCAGAATAATAGGAGACCTAATTCATGAGATGATAGGTCTCTCTAAGAATTGTTCTTCTAGTAGGCAAGGATGTGAGAAAACTTGTTGAGAAAACATGCAAATCAAGAAGTTATAGGCGCGAAATGACTATAGATCCTATAGAGGAAAAAGACATCAAATTGATTTCTATGATACTAGGGTATAGGTTTCAACACACCAGTAGAGTGAACAGTGTGTCAACAGCCACAATTCTTGTAGCAATAAGACTTGTGAGAGAAAATGGAGAGTTTAATCTGTGTGGGATCCTACACGCACAATTGATAGACAAAATTAAAGCCATTAAACATGACAAGACCAAAATATTTAGGATTGGGTCTTTGATCATATACATGTACTTCCACATTCCTCGAAAGGTGTCATATTTGTATTGGGACAAGAGTATGCCTACAATGCCATAGATATCCTTCAAAGCAACTACTGAGAGTACACTAAAGGACTACATGACACTAGAATTGAAGACATTCAGGGCTAAAATGTAGATGAGGTATAGAATACCAAAGAGTATTGTTGAGAAATACAAAGATAGCATTTGCTTTATGGTGGTGACTGATACAACATGTATGGAAGCAGTTGAACCAAGGACCCTAATGAGCCAAGATGGGGGACTTATGAAGAGAAAACAAGAGAATTTGATGCAATTTTAAATAGCGCAACAACTAAAAGAAAAGTAACCAAGTTTACTTCTGAGATATTGA
This sequence comes from Chamaecyparis obtusa, assembly GCA_027943335.1. Classification (NCBI taxonomy): domain Eukaryota; kingdom Viridiplantae; phylum Streptophyta; class Pinopsida; order Cupressales; family Cupressaceae; genus Chamaecyparis; species Chamaecyparis obtusa. The sequence goes on from BSBK01001775.1 coordinate 589,028, forward strand.
AAATTCATGGAGTAACTCAAGAAGACCTGAACAAAGCAAGACAAGAAAAGATTGCTTTGGGAATTGAGAATGCATCTGCAATATAAGTAGAGTCTAATGATCCAAAATTGAAGAAGGTAAAAGTGGAGAAGTCTGATCATCCGAAGGATAAAATAGATGATACCCCTCCTGCACCCAAGGAAATAATTGATATTACTGCTCCTCCAGAGTATAAGACAATGGCAAAGAGGAAGAAAGAGATAGGAACTAGTCATCCATCCTCACCCACTACAGGAGCCAAAGAAAGAGTACTCAAGCACCTCCACAAGTAAGTTTTAGACCTATTCTAAAAGTGCTAAGTTCAAGGATAATTGAGGAAGGAAGGATTGATCAAATAAGAAAATTTTATGATAAGTACAGTGAAATAGATAAGTCAGAGATTCATAGCATGATTATCAAGCATATTCTTAAGTTTAAGAAGACAGTGCTAGAATTGAAGACTGTGATTCCAGACAATGTTTGGAACATTTTAGATTTCTTGAAGAGACAAGCAATGGAGGAAGATCTGAGAATAGGAGAGAAGATCTTAGATGAGAGTCTACCAGTATGTTGTCTAGAGGAGAAGACCTTATTGTTAGATCTAGTGAAGCCACATCTTAGAACCAAGTCCATAACTTTGCATATAATGGACAAGAATTATGAACTAGTTGCAAAGGAAATAGAAAAAGCCTTTGAGATAGTTTTCCTGAATAGGCACATGTTCCCACCTACTGCGCCCACTACTCAACTACACACAAAGGTAGCAAAGGAGTCAGAGACCATCAATGTACAAAATACAGGTCCTCAAGATTCAGCGCATATAGTTGTAGCACCCATAGAGGCAGAGAAGCATGCGCTTATGGCAAAAGCACATGAGGATGATACAATTTTTATTGACAATGTTGAGATTGCAATGACAGCCTTAGATATTGATTTGGATAAGTTTGAAGAAGATTTTGTAAGCACTCAAGAGGCTGAGAATCTATATGGTAACACTCCTCCTAATCAACAAGAAGTACTGATTGAGGATATGACAGAAGTCGAAGGAGAAATAGAAAAAGAGATAGAAAAAGAAGAAAAGAAAGAAGAAGAAAGAGAAAAGGAATTGTAGAAAAAGAAAAAGGAGAAGTAGAGATGAAAGATAGTGTGCAAACAGATGAGAAATCTATTGAGATGCTAGTCAATATTAAGCATGAAGTGATGGATAGCACTTCTATCACTCCATTACACTTAGTATCATTGTTGTCAAGATTGACTCCAGACACCACTAGTCTAGATTCTTGGGGAGAAGAAGACTTGATCAAGATCAGTGTCTTAGCTATGGAGAAGGCCAAAGAGAAACAAGTGATGAGGAATCCCTTATTTGTTGAGTTAGTAAACATCTTGGACAACCTGCTACCTTCAGACGAGAAAGTGTCTAAGGTTCATTTAGTGGATGATGTGAGCACAATTCTTTCAAATTTTATGACAAACTTTTCTAGCTTGGAAGAATTTGCATCCCTAGTTGCAGAAGAGAAGTATATGAAGAAGAGGCTTAGTGAATTGGTCAGTAACTTTGCACTTGACATAAGTTCACTCAAGATTGGTCAAGAATCCTTAAAAGAGTTTGCAAAAAAGGGCAGGAAGATTATTGCTGACTACATGAACCAGGAAAAGTTAACAGTTGATCTATGCTAGAAGATCCAAGAGGCAGAGGCTATGATAGAGAATGTGAGGAAATCTGTGGAAGATCCCTCCACTGATGTAAATATGTGTAATAATGTATATCAAGGGCAGATTGACAAGATTGAAAGAGCAGAAAAGGAGATGTCTACGATAAGGGCAAGGCAAACACAGCTAAGGAATGCTCTTGCGCCCTCTTTAGATGTACTAAATCAAAACATCAAGGAGATCAATGCCACCATGGTGACATATGATCAAGGTCCTAGCTCAGATTTGGAGAAGATGGAGAAGCTGACTTATGCATTATGTGCCCATCTCCAAATAGTCAATGCACTGATTGCATTCTGGAAGCAAGAGATCCACAATTTGCAGATAGCATATTTGGATGTACTTTCCCTGTAAGTACTTGTAGAGATTCAGGTTTTTAGCACCTTTGTCTTTAATGTCAAAGGGGGAGTATGTATAGAATATGGAGTTAAAGATATGTAAATAAGATGTATAGTAATAAGACTAAGGGATATATAAGTTAGAGTCTTTGTATAAGAGGACAGATAGTAACTTTTCCATATTCCTTTGTCACCATCAATGACAAAGGGGGAGATTGTTGGAAAGTTGACTATACTATTGTATATGAGTTAATATAGTGTTTTCATTATGGCAACAAATTCATATAGTGTTTTGGAGTCAGCGCACATGATAAGAAGATCAAAAATTGGCTATGGTATGCACCCTAGAAGACCGAGTTATGGTATGCACCCTAGAAGATAAGATGGAAAGAATACATTCATGCTTAGTCTAAGATCGCATGATCAAAAGATTCAGTATGACAAAGATACATACAGTTGAAGTTACACAGATAGTGAATGCTAGAATAGAACAAAGTATGCAGCCAACTGTTGGTAATTTGATCAGCAATGATAATATTGTTTTGTAAAGGCTATGCACCTATTGTATTTAGGTTATAGGCATGTAATTATGTTTGTATGTGAACACGCTTGAGCCAATTCAATTGGAAGCGTTGTATGTAATTGGTTATAGGCCGACCTAGTTAACTATTTTGATAAGCACATATAAATATGAGATGCACCCTTTTTAATTAGCATAAAAGTTGATATAGAGTTGAGATAAGCATAGAAGAAGTGTGCAAAGAGTTGTTAGGATGTATTAGAGCTTTAAAAGAGGTCAAAGCATTAGCACATCAAAGTAATTGATCTGACAAGTAGTGTCACAGTGCCAGTTCATCCAGCAAATATAGTGTGTATCTGAGATCAGAAGGTTGTAGCCTTCACCACTTGAGCAGTGAGCTCTAGGACAGTGTGTCCACACCCCTAATAGGGTTATTGTAAAAGACTCCTAATAGGATCCAACCCTTGACAAGGTCACTATACTAAAAGTATAGTAAAGACAACTCCTAACAGGGTTAAGGATCTTCTAACAAGGATCATAAGACACTAGTACATATTATTAGTGGGTGTCAATTCCCACCAGGGTTTTTACCTATTTGGGTTTCCCCATAACCATATTGGTGTTATGTGTTGAGTTCATATTTCTTGTTTATGTTAATGTTCATTTCAGTACTTAAGGATTCAAGATAAGTTTAAAGAGTAAAGTAAAAAGATTAAATATAGTGAACATAGATTCACCCCCCCCCCCTTCTCAGTGTTCCCATTCCTAACAGTTAAAAGAAATGAATCACTTCCTAAAAATAGTTGAGTGCCCACCTAGTCTTGATAGAGCTAAATTAAGGTATTTTAGACTTCAATCAATTCCTTTTGTGTTTATTGATGATGTTTTTCTTAGAAAATATCATTGTGGGGTTTTACTTAGATGCATAGATATTGATCAAGTCAGTCAAGTGTTATATGAGTTTCATGGTGGACCTTTAGGAGGTTTCTACTCACCTAGAACAACAACATTTAAATTTATGAGAGTCGCTTATTATTGGCCAAGCCTATTTAAGGATGTCCATGCATGGGTAAGAAAATATGTTAAATGCACCATGTTTTCTAGCAAGGAGAGGCTACCAGATTTACCATTGAATTCTATTTGTGTAGAGCATCCCTTTATAAAATGGGGCATTAAATTTATAGGTGCTATAAATCCACCCTCAAGTGTAGGGCAGAAGTGGGTTCTCATTGAAATTGATTATTTTACATGTTGGACAGAAGCAATAGCTTTGAAGGAGGCTAATGAATCTGATGTCCTTAGTTTCTATGAAAATATTGTTTGCATATTTGGAGTGCATAATTCCATAGTATCAAATAATGCCCTTGTATTTTGAGGGCTAAGAGTGAGTGACTGGGCATTCAACAATGGTATATATTTAAACACGTCTTCTAATTACTATCTATAAGGGAATGGATTGGAAGAATCCACCAATAAAAATATGATAAAGATCATTAAGAGAACCATGTAGGACAATCAAAGGGATTGGCATTCAAAGTTGAAAACCACCTTATGGGAAAATAGAATTACCCCTAAGAAGGTAATTGGCAATTTACCTTACATGTCATTATATGGGAAGGAAGCAAGACTGTCAATATCAATGAAACTTCTGGCATTGGACCTTGTTGGTTAGCTAGTTTTGTTTGAGGAGGGAGAGCCTATGCAAGTAAGATACGCTCAACTTATGGAGATAGATGAAACCAGTAATAAAGCCATTCAAAGACTATGGAGTATCAATAAAATATGACAAAAATGGTGTTTGATAGAAAGTCAATGTCAAGGAGCTTCGGTGTTGTGGATCTGGTGCTCAAATGTGATAAGCTCAAAAGCAGACCAGGTAAGCATTCCAAGTTTGATGCTTTCTAGAGTGGACCATTTGTCATCATAGAATGAAAGGAACATAATGCATTTTAGTTGTCAATAATGGATGGAGATGTGCTTCCTATCTTGATCAATGGGATACACCTCAAGCCCTTCTTTGAGGTTTGATCTAGATAATTTTTATCCCTATTTTAGTGTTTATTTTCAATAAGGTGTTGTAGTGCCATGAGTTAGTTGTTTTTTTTTTCCTAAGTGTTGTCCTAGCACAAGTTTGCCTAGGTTTTTCACTAGTGTTTTTAGTTTTTAGCAAAGAGGTTTCCAAGTTTTATTTCAGTTTCAAGCTACAGAGAGGTGTGGTTTTGTTTCCAACTTTGGGTTGAAAAATGATGGAGCTTCCTTTCAACAAGTTATGACTACTATTTTTCATGAGATGATGCACACGTACCTAGAAGATTATGTGGATGATTTTTTGCAAAAATCTTATACAATAAGTAGAGGTTTGGATATATAAGAAAAGATGTTCACAAGATTAGAACAATACAAGGTGTGACAATATCCAAAAAAAGCTTCTTTGGGGTAACCACTAGGAAGATCATAGGATACATTATTTATGTTAAAAGGAATTGAAGTTGATCCTACTAAAGTTGAAGCTATACTTGAAATGACAAACACCAAATAATATTGGTTAGTTGAGATCATTGCAAGGAAAATTACAATCTATTTGCTGCTTCATAGCATAGTTAGTAGATAATTGTCACCCCTTTCAACATCTATTACGTTCAAATGGGATGACAAGTGTGAACAAGCTTTCTAATAGATCAAAGAGGGCTTGATGTCACCACCAATTTTAGTACCTCCTACGAATGATAAGCCCCTAATCCTTTATATATCAGCAACTACCATAGCACTGGGAGCACTCTTAGCACAACATGAGACAAATGAAAAAGAGAAGACTATATATTATATCAATAGTACGAGCTATGAATTGAAATATAATCCTATTGAAAAATCTTGTCTTGTCATAGTTTTTTCTTCATATAAGATGCATTATTGCATGCACACACATCAAACAAAACTTATACAAATATCGACCCTATGAAATACCTATTCCGGAAAACAACACTTACAAGGAGGTTAGCTAAATAGGCTATGATAATAAGTTAATTTGACATCAAATGTGGAAGAAAAGCCATAAAATGACAAGTTATAATAGATCAATTGGCAAACACTCCTATAGAAGATAATCATCCACTTGTTACAAAGTTACCTTATACCTTATGAATCAATATTCAATATAGAATCTAAATGCCTTTGGACTTTATATTTTGATGGCTTCTAGATAGATTGGTTTTGGCACTGATGTTCTCTTTATTAGACCACATGGAGGCTATATCAAAAGCATACAAAATCTATTTCTTGTGTACCAATTATATTGAAAAAAATGAAGCATTAATTAACGAACTCGGTATGGTTGTACAATGGATAATTTGTGAGTTGTGTTTTTGGTGACTCACAACTCTTGATTAAACCGGGCAATGATGATTAAAAAACAAAAGATGAAAAATTGGTGCCCTATAAAAGAATGGTGGATAAATTAAAGTCTATTTCATATGAATAAATTTTGAGCGAATTCTTAATGACAATAATAGAGCAGCTGACGCGATGGCCACTATTGCATCACTTATAGCAATGCCAAGTAACGTCATGTACTATGAGTTCTTGGTGGAGCCACTCTCAAAACCTTCTTATAACTTTTCTCGATCTTATATGATTTTCCTTATCATTGGTCCTAATTCCCAATGATATGGATATATCTACACTTACCTACGGGACAATATCTTACCATCTTATTTCCTAATAACTCTCATAAAACATTTATACGTCCAACTTTTTGTTGTCATTTTAGTTGTTACCTTATATCATTGGGGTCTTCATGGTACCTTAGATGTCTTGAGTGTGATGAGGCCAACACTACCTTACAAGAAGTGCACAAAGGTATATGTGGCAAAATCTAGCAATCCTACCTTCACTAAGAAACTTTTGTGCACTGGTTATTACTACCCTACCATAGAAAAGGATTATATCAGTTTGTTAAGAAATGCAAGAAATGTCATATACATGGAGACCTAATGAATCCACCTACTCAATAATTATATCCACTTACTACTCCTTGGCCCTTCTTTCAATGGGGACTTGACCTCATAGGAAAAATTCATTCGCCTTCTTCTAATGGTCATAAATTCATTATCACTGCAAATGAATATTTCACAAAATGAATTAAAGTTATTCCATTAACAAATGTCATTGGAAAACAAATTTCTACATTTATCCTCAACTATGTCATCTATCGACATGGTGTTCTCTTTTCCATCATCACAAATAATGGCAATCCCTTTAAAAATCAAGATGTCTGTGAGCTATGTGAAAAAATTCATATTCAACATCAATTTTCTATTCCTTATTACCCTCAAGGTAATGGCCAAGTTGAGGCCTCTAATAAAACTATCCTAAAAATTTTAAACAAGACAGTCTATGAAGTTGGTCATGACTAGCATATCCAAGTGAACCTCACCTTGTGGGATTATTGCATGAGTTTTTGCACTCCCACAAGTGCCACTCCATATGCCCTAGTTTATGGTTTTGAAGCTATCCTACTTATCAAGGTCAAGTTATATTTATGGGTCTCTTACCTTCTTTATGGGTCTCTTTATGTAATTTAATCAATGATGAAGACTACAAGGTCTCCGGATTTCATGGATTAGAGTTTCTTGATGAACACAAACAAACTATATTTAATCACCTCAAGGCATACCGATAGAAAATGTGCAAAATTTACAATCATAGAGTTAGATCAAGAACATCTGAAATTGGTGATCTTGTCCTCAAGGAAAATCCAAAGAATCAACAAGAGAAAGAGAAAAGGGCAAGTTTCAACCCAATCAACTTTGTTCATTTATCATTATTGTTGCATATGGATTAGGCACATACTAGTTGGCTACTCCTAAGGGTGAACCATTCAAAGATCTCATGAATAGCATTCACCTTTGTAGATTTTATACTTGAGCATTTCAGGGAATCTCTTTTAAGAGGTCCTGAAAACATACAAAAAAATCATAAACGGTCCTAAAAAAATCAAAACCAATAGAAATTTCATCCTCTACTAAAAACCACTTTGTTGGTGCCCTGGATAAGTACGATGATGAAAATTAGGCAATTGGCATCATGTGTAATGACTTTGTTCCTCCCTTCAAGATTTCGCTTGATTTTGCATCTCGTGTATGTTTTCCTTTCATATCACAATAACATTTCCACCCCTACCATGGTTTGTGGATTGTTTTTCTTTTGTCTCTTGCCTGCATCGTATACCAGTTTTGTTCTTCATTGGGGAAATTTCCTTGACTTTAGCAGTGGGTTGGGATATTTGACATCTCACGATCAAAGGAACTATGACTTTTTGTATGTCTTCTCACACACAAAAAATAATAAAGCTTCACTTGCATCATCAATCATTTCACTTCACCTTTCTCCACAATAAAAACATTTAGTTCGTGTATGGCTTTCACTTTAGACAAACATACAGGTTTCAACTTCAACAAAATCATGGTAGTACAAGGCTAAGATTGAGTAGACATAACAACATCTTATCACCATATCAAAACAAACATAGAATTTGTGAGAAGGATCATTTTAGCATGAAGCATGATGTTTGTTTTCTTTGAGTTTTCTAATTGTTTTTTATTTTATCTTTCGTGACATGTCTTTTATCTTTTCTGGGATTTCTCTGACTAAAGATTTTAACTATAGGATGTCTTTGATTAGAAAGGCAAGGATGGAGTATATTCACTTGTTTGTTTCTTGTGGATTGTTCCTTAGTAATATGATGACTCATCTTAGGACATGATTGTCTAAGATTATTGAGGACATATGAGTCTCATGTGAACTAGGGCATTCCTTAACTATCTGATGTTTCTTCTACCATACAATGGATATGCTGATTTATTTGGATCTTTTCCATGTCTAAATGAGTTCATCATGTTGACATAATAAGCTGAATGATGATACAAGCACTTAAAAGGACAATAAATCTTATCACCTTCATATCCCTTTCTTCTAATCATCACATTTCTCCCTTCATTTCATTTTCCTTCTTTATTCCATTACTCTCATGCATCTTATTCCTTCCATTTCATTTTTCATCATCGCACTTCTTTCATCCATTATCTTCATTTCATCTCCTATCCCTCACTTTCATGTCTCTCTTTCACTATTTGTTTCCTTCATCAGTTTATTTCATCCATCCCTTGTTCATTAGATATTTATTTCATCTTTTCATCCTTCTCATTCTTCCTCATCTCAAAGATCAATAAGTCTCTTTATCCAACTGATGCATGCCTCATAATTTAACTTTTCAATCAATCAACTTGCTTCTCAGTATAAGATTTCATTTTTCCCTGATCAATCAATCAATCAATCATTATACCAACTTATCTTGTGCTAGCATCAATCTCAACCAGCTTATCAACTTGTCTATACCAATCATTTCCATCAATTGTTCGGTTACACTTATCCATTGTGCATTTTCATCAAATGTACACTTCAACTTAATCACTTATGTGATATCAATCATCAAAAAAAAAATTTGTTATCTATTGACAAATCAATCTTATCACACTTTGTCTGATTAAGCTTTTGAGGGGGCATATCATATCAATCATTATCCTTACCAGGATATCCCTAGGGCATATATCAATTAACCAATCTTTCTTTGAAACAACGCGATAGGCTACATTGTTTCAAAGAGGGACAATGTAGACACATAAAAATATCTTTATAATTAATCATGTTTCTTCTATTAATTGAATGAATATTATTATTTATTTAATTAATTCATTTAATATTTATCTCTATTAAATTGATTTAATTATTTGTAATCTATTTAAATCATAAAAAAATTCCATCTCCTAAACTCCTCTACTTACAACTCTCACCCCACAAATTTTACACTTACTGTTATTCCTAACCAATTACTGAGGGGGGGGTGACTCAGTAAATGCAATTTCTATTCCAATTAAACCTTATGACAGTTCCAACTAATGCTGATAGGGGAGGGGTGAATTAGCACCTCTAAAAACTTTTTCTCACTAAATCTAGTGAAGAAAACTTATAGCACTAAAGGCGAGCAGATTTAAGCAAAAAATAACAGTAAGTAAACAATCACAAAGTGACACCAGATTTATCACGTCGAAACCCATTTAGGGTAAAAACCACGATGTGAGGAGACCTCACAAATTTTGTACTCTCTTGGACTGCGCCCTATTAAGAGCCTTCCTGATTGAAGGATAAAAACGCACTTGCTAGATGCAACCTGGTCAAGGGATTTGTTACAAAAGGTCTGTTAGGACCTGCCTAGTTAAAGGACTTTAAACACCTTGAAAGATGTCACCCGGTTAAGGGATTTTGATACAAGGGACATGTTAGAGTTCACCCAAATACTGGGATTTATCTATTGTAGTTTGCTAGAAAACAATAGAAGTGTGATCTTTACAGATGGCTTTTCTTAGCCTAATAAGATCTCTATTTGTGCTCAACTGAGAATCATCACTGGTCACCGTAGGTGTATTCTCATCTACTGTTGTGCTACTTTGCACAATCTTCTATCTCTCTTTCTGAGTTTTCTTTTACCCTTTCTTCTGTAACATATAGGTTCACTCTTTTTCTTGACAGAATGAAGGCGACTCTTCTTCTCAAAAGGCATAAGAATATATAAATTTTGTTTCCCTAACTGCACCTCAAATGCATGACCTAATCCTGAGATCTTACGAATACATCACTCAGTGAAGTGTTGGTTCACTGAGAAAACATCTAATGCAAACTCTGGTTTCATCCACTACATGAAGAAAATAGCAGTTGCATGTCAGGCAACCTTTCTTCATAGGAGATAATACCTTGATTTAAAGCCACTGAATCTGGCTTTAAATCCTTCAATCACGCCTCAAGAAACTATTGATTCCAACTTTAAATCCTTTACCTGCGCCTCAAACCGATCACCAAGACAACTCAAGATCACCTAGATTTACTGCAATAAATCCCGGTAGAAAGAGCTGGTTGGAACGGATAGTTGACAGTTGACTATGACTTCCTCGGTTCATACCGGAGTCTTATAACATATCCGGTTGAGTCCTTAGATCTGTTGCAGTCTCTTTCTTGTCTTATCGGTTGCATTGTCTTGGTTGTGTTGTAGACACTAGTTGGATATTGTTGTTAGTTTTTGTTAATGTTTGTAGCTTCAGTCATATGATCACTTAGAATACATATAATACTTAGATATTGATTAATAATAATATATTGTATTTGTATATATATATGATATATATATATATGCTATATTATATATATTATTATTAATATATATTATTCAAATTTATATTATTCTAATATATGATTGATTAATGAAACATTATAAAATGAATAGACTATTAGAAATAGGAAATATTGAGAGGGGGGGTTGAATCAGTATTTCACAAACTTTTACTTTTGCCCACTTATGGATATAACAGATTACTTTAATGCATACAAAGCATAAAAAACTAAATAGCATACACAACAGTAAATGTAAAGAACTCATAACACATGATATGTTCTCAAGGAAACCTTGGCCAAGGGAAAACCCCGGTGGGGATGGTACCCACAAAGATCCACTAATCAAAAGATATCCGGTTAAGGATGTTGACCCTGTTAGGAGCCTGTTACAATCATATAGTGTATTAGTCCTGATTAAGGGACTATAGGCCTTGTTAGAAGCCTCAACCCTATTAGGAGTTGTAGATACAAAACCTGATTACCATATGAGCTCACTGCCCAAACAAGTAATACAAATTTTTACTGATTACAATATGGTACTGCTTACAACTTCGCATCAACAAATTTCGCTGCTATCACAATTTACATATATTACATGCTACATTTCAAGTATGCTCGGTACATCTTTATTTATACAAGATACAAACATAATATTTTTCTCTTGTCGGCTTGCATATCTTTATCCAAGAGTAAACATCTAGGATGTCATCTCTTTATAATATTAAGTCATTATTTTGACAAGAAAAATAATCCCTTAATTCATTTACTAGTTCTGTCTCCAAAACTGCACTGTCGGTTGTACTTTGTCATCGGTAAAATAGTCATAACTTTGTCTGTACTATCCATACTCTTTTGCGCACTGAGATGGGGTATCCTTAGACACCATAGAGTCTATGTTCAACTGTGCAAACTCTGATCATGCTCCAGTGAACGTCACCAAAACAAAGTATATTAGGTGCTCTGTCAAAATCACTGTTTCATACTTAGACAATTTTAGTCTGCAATCTTCCATACTTACTTTCCAGCTTATGCACTCTTCATAGAGAACATATATTTCCATAATGACAACATCTATGTACATACCTCAGCCAAATTGCCAACAATCTCCCCCTTTGTCATTGGTGGCAACATATGAGAAAATTGGCTAAGTGTACAAGTCAAAATCTCAAAATTTGTATCAAAATTGTGGCCATAGTATAAAATAAGTATACTATCCTTATATCTCCTCAAACAATATATACAATAATCTATTACACTTCATAATACTCCATAGAACTCCCCCTATGAGTATCCTTCCTTATCATATATAACAATTTTCTAAGTATCTCTCCCCCTTTGACAACAATGACAAAATAAAGGGTGGAAAGGGATATACAAAAAATTGTGTCAAAACTTTTAACTTACTATCTTATTGCAAAGCTGGTAGGCTTGCAACAAAATCTACAAAATCTGTCTTCCAAGTCTCAAAATCTTTCTCCCATGCCTTCTTTATTGATGCTGCTACATTCAGTAAAGTACTCAATCCGTATGCTGCAATCTGACAAGCTTGGAGGGACTCAAAATTGAATTTCTGAAATGTTGTCTTAGCAGTAAGACATTCATCTAGCTGCTCTTCTATTATGTTCAACTTGATTGAGACATGCTCTCTCAAGATGTTTATTCTGATAGATTTATTATTCTTCTCATCATTTAAAGTCCTTATTTCATCACATAATTTTCTGATCTTATTCTCAACTGTTCTGATCTTCATGTTTAAGCTAGCCAAAGAGTTTGTCTCTACTACAATTTCATCTTGCTTCTCTTTTATCTTCTTTTCTTCTTCAATTAAAATATTCTCAGATTTTGTACACTGAATGTACAAACACTTTCCAGTCTCAAGATGTTTCCTTAAGTCCTTAATGTGTCTATCAAGGCTGTCAATGTCATTCTTGATATTCTGACTTATGTTCAGCAACATCTCAGCTTCATAAGCTGTCTGAGCCTTAACCTTAGCAATATCAGTTAAATTAGTGAATTCAACATCAAAAGATTTAATTACCATCTTGGCTCTTTCAAGTGGATCTGAATCAAAGACCTTTGTAGATATGACACTTTGTAGCTTCTTAGTCAAATCTTTTAGACTACCTTCTAAATTCTTAACTTTCTTGTTATTTCCAATAATTTTGTTTAAAGAAGTGATCAACTCTATTTGATCATCGTCATCAACTTCCTTGCTCAAGTCTTCAATCAATGTTTCTATTCCTTTCTCCTTTCTAGTCTTAGGAGTAAGACTAATGTCTTCTTGTGTTTCAGTAGGTGTAGGGGCCTATGTTTCCATTTGCACTTCAGTATGTGTAGTCTTTGTTTCAATAGTCTTTTCTTGCTCTCCCAAATCCAAATTGTCAACAATGTTATCCAAATTTTTGAGTACCGCATCATCTAAATCTAAAGTAACTTTAGTTCCTTCAATGTCCATAGATTATGTGCCAATGTTTATGGAAGAAAGGGGAATATCTTCAACTTCAACTACCTCTACTACTGCCTCTGCTTGTTCTGAACTCTATTTCTCTGCTGGTTCTGCAACTGCTTGATCTTTGCTATCTTTTCCTGCTACCAAGTTTGCTAGCACTTGCACAACTGCCTATTCAATTTCAATCTTTACTTGCTCATACTATCCTCCCATTATTTGTATAATTCTTCTTTTGGTTCTCAATAGGGTCTCAAGTGGCTCGAGGATCTGTTTAAGATGGTCATCATCTCTTATCTCACAGAACTGTCTAATCACATTCTCTCTCATTTTAGTATCTTCTTCTTGTGCTCTCATCTTTCTTCTCACAAGTCTATTGTACAAATCTTCTGGTATCTTTCCATGAATAGTATCAAATTTCTTGTTAGATAAAATCATATGTGTAACCATTGCATTCTCAAGATTCAATCTGTTAGAGGATCCATATAAATCATAGTATTTATTCATTTTGGTAAAGTCTCCATGCTACATTATATCTTCATTAACTCTTTCTATCCTTGGTTTCCATGATTTCTTCTTTTTTGTCACTTCATCATCTTTTATTTCTACAACTCTTCTAGGTACTGGTGGAACAATTGTTTTCTATCTTTTACCTGGTCCTGAAGCACTTGCTTTCATTCTTTTGCTCGGTGCTGAGGAAAAGGGTTTCTCTGTCTAACTGATTCCTTGTTCCTTCTCAGGTTCTTCAACCTTTACCTTTACTTGAATAGGTTCTGCACTTGATGCCAAAGGTGGGGCTGATAATATCTCACTTTGCCTTATTGCTTATTGCTTATGCAGTCTTCTTTGCAATATCAAATTCCTGCTCACTCATACCTGATTCTTTTAGAATTTTCTTTATTGTAGACTCCACTCTCTTCTTTGATTGTTTCTCTTCCTTAAGTGACTTTTCTGAACCAAAGTTTTCATCATATGTTCCAAATCTATTGCTATGAGCATCAACTGTACTTTTCAAAAATCTACTAACATAACCTTCTGTTTCAACTTCAGAGATTTCATAGCCAAGAGGGTCTATGAATTCATGTCTAGGTTCTACTGCCTCAATGTAAGTGAAATCAATATCAACCATAAAACATATATCATCTTTGTATTTCTCAACTAGGGATGGAGGAATCCTTGATCTATTTACCACAATGTTATGAAAAGTTTTCAATACTAACTTTACACTATCATTAACCTTCTCAATAAGATGTTTCATATAGACTTTATTGATTCTTACCATAGTATTCTCACCATCATTCCATTCAATGGTGTAAGGAAATCTTCTTAACAAGTGAAAGAACATGTAAGTAACCAATGAGGAAAATCTAAAGTGAGTGTATTTAGCTTTCTTTATCTTCTCCAAATTCTCAAACAACTGTATTCTCAAAATTTCACACATATCCACAGGCATCTTCTCCACACACATCAGATAAGCAATGTGTACCATAACTGCTGGCATATCATCTTCTCTAGAGCTTCCACAGAACTTTTTTGTCAAAATCTTACACAAGTATTTTACATCATCTTGCTTAATTTTACTAATGACTATACCTCTGCCATTGTATACTGAACCAGTTTTTTCAATCACAATCTTTCTCATGTTTTTCTCATTCAATGGGATTGCACCAACTTTTGATAATCCAGTCACATCATGAATTAGGTCTGTAGTTATGTCTATAACTATGTCTTCTAACCAAAATTTGTCATTATGTATCCTACTCAAAATGATCTTAGTACACTCTTCATCATCAAATTCATATTTCATAGAGTACTCAATGATTTCATTGTTTTCAAGATGTTCATAACCTTGTTTCACTGACATATCTGAGTTGTACAATTTCTTATATTCACCATTAAAATCATACTCCCTTAGGGTTTCATACTTGCATCCAAGATAACCTTTAACATTCTCTAAATGAAGAACTCCATCTGGTACGGCTGAGAAGGCTAAACTAGCATCTCTTTCTGAGGGTTCAACTGGATCTTTCTTATTTCTAGGTCTGTTCTTATCCTTAATGTTGTGAATCAATGACACATACATGATTATATCTGATTTCTTAAGCTGATTCAAGATCATAGTCGGATAAATACCTTAAATTCACAAAATTAGGGCTTTCGCTAGATCGGCGCTTCAAACTTCTACAAATCACTTCCAAACTTCTTTTTTCACTTCCAAATCACTTCTAATCACTTGATAATCATAATAACTTTGATTTCAATCTTTTAACACTTAGCATTTACTTGATCTGACATCGCATTCAATAATTTTGCTGCCAAAATGCCAAAAAGTTGATTCTGTAAACCTGCAACCATAAATCTTTTTGTGACCTCACAAAACATAATATTTCTTTTTGCGCACTTAACCATAGCATCAGTATAACATAAAAAACCTTCATCTAACTGCACAAAACTTAACTCATTGAAAATCTAACTCTATGCTAATTCTAAGTTCCTAAACTAAGAAATTTACATAATTTAAGTGCTTAAAGAAGGGTTAGGTAAAGACTCATCCTTACCTTTAGATACATTACCTTCCTGATTGCCTTCAATGCTGAATATACCTCCTTGATTTGTGCCTTTAACAAATTTTACTTCATCTTCATTGCTACAACAACCTTTCTCTTTGTTTCCTGCAATTTCATTCCTTCTTACATAGTTTCTAGGGTTAGGGTTATGTTGATAACCTCCATTGTTCATTCTACAAAATCTTGTTGTGTGTCCAATCTTGTTACATATCTGACAAGTGATTCCAATGGTTCCATATCTAGGTGTTTGCTGATTGATTTGTGTCCTGCAATTTCTAGCAATATGTCCAATTTTGTTGCATCTGAAACATACTATTCCATTTCCTCTTTTCATGTCTTCAGTTGATCTCTAATATGCATTGTTAGTATTTCTAGGCATTCTTCTATTGTAATTATTCTCAATAACTTTAGATCTTCTACATTCAATAGCTCTATGTCCAAAACCATGACAATTATAACAATAACCATTTAGAGGTTTGAATTGTTTACCTGTACAATCTCTCTTCATATGACCAATAGTATTACATGTAAAACATCTACCTTTGAATTCTCTTTGCATACCTTTGGATGATTCTTCTTGCTTTGGTGGTTCTTCTTGCTTAGGTGCATCTTCTTGCTTCAGTGATTCTTCTTGCTTAGGTGATTCTTCTGATTTGTTCTCATCTAACTTCTTTTCTTCACTACTTTCACATTCATTCAGATCTGGTTTCTTTCTTTCACTAACTATCTTCAATATGTTAAATCCAAGACCAGTTTTGTCATAGAATGGTTTTCCATAAGATACTTGCTTATCAATCTTTTCACTATTTGAATATAGCCTTTCAAGTTGTTGTTTAGATTGAGTCAATTCACCTTTCACAATTTTGTTGTATTTCTCAAGTTCATCATACTACAGTTTGACTTTATCAAATTTAGATGTTACCTTGCCAAATTTAGATTTTAGATCTTCATTTTCATTCTTTAAACTTTCATTCTCAGATCTCAAATTGTCATTTCCATCTTTCAAGCTAAGCTTCAGATTTGCTATCTTCAATTCATGTTTAAGGATCACATTTTCTTTCTCTAAGTCTTCACAATCTTCAACAAGAATTTTAGATTCTTTCTCAGATTTCAGATCTTCTATCTTACCTTTCAATTTGTTAATAAGATTCTTTGCATCATCATACTTCCTTTTCAAAGTGTTTCTTTCATCAGTAAGCATATCAATCTGCTCAAGAGCTTCTTCAAGATTCTTTTGTAATTGATCCATATCCATAGAGATCTTACTCAAGTTGCTAGGCTTTCCTTGAATGTTTCTTCTCCAAGTAACTATGCTCTGATACCAATTGTTAGAAATAGGAAATACTGAGAGGGGGGGCTGAATCAGTATTTCACAAACTTTTACTTTTTCCCACTTATGGATATAACAAATTACTTTAATGCATACAAAGCATAAGAAACTAAATAGCATACACAACAGTAAATGTAAAGAACTCATAACACATGATATGTTCTCGAGAAAACCCTGGCCAAGGGAAAACCCCAGTGGGGATGGTACCCACAAAGATCCACTAATCAAAAGATATTTGGTTAAGGATGTTGACCCTGTTAGGAGCCTGTTACAATCATATAGTGTATCAGTCTTGTTTAAGGGACTATAGGCCTTGTTAGAAGCCTCAACCCTGTTAGGAGTTGTAGATACAAAACCTGATTACCATATGAGCTCACTACCCAAACAAGTAATACAAATGTTTACTGATTACAATATGGTACTGCTTACAACTTCGCATCAACAACTTTCACTGCTATCACAATTTACATATATTACATGCTACATTTCAAGAATGCTCGATACATCTTTATTTATACAAGATACAAACATAATATCTTTCTCTTGTTGGCTTGCATATCTTTATCCAAGAGTAAACATCTAGGATGACATCTCTTTATAATATTAAGTCATTATTTTGACAAGAAAAATAATCCCTTAATTCATTTACTAGTTTTGTCTTCAAAACTGCACTGTCAACTGTACTCTGTCATTGGTAAAACAATCATAACTTTGTCTGTACTATCCGTACTCTTTTGCGCACTGAGATGGGGTATCCTTAGAGACCATAGAGTCTATGTTCAACTGTGCAAACTCTGATCATGCTCTAGTGAACGTCGCCAAAACAAACTGTATCGGGTGCTCTGTCAAAATCACTATTTCATACTTAGACAATTTTAGTCTGCGATCTTCCATACTTACTTTCCAGCTTATGCGCTCGTCATAGGGAACATATGTTTCCATAATGACAACATCTATGTACATACCTCAATCAAATTGCCAACATAGACATGTCCCATGAAGGGACATGTCTCTCCTAGCCTCAGTCCCAATATAAATAAGAGAGATTGTTGCATTTGGAAAATACATACTTTTACAGTAGTGCTATTACCTTTGCAACGATCTGATGCACTGATCCTAAAACCTTAACATGGTATCAGAGCCAAGTTCCTTATGTAAAGCTTAACCACTTGAAGGAAAGACTTGGGCAAGGACTAAGATCAAGGAAGACTGGGAAGTACCAGATCATTTCACCAACAAGTAATCTGGTCTAATGATTAATAGTCTTATTTAGTTTTAATTTGATTTGAGAAGTTTTCAAATTTATATATTCTCTCGACGTGCCTGAGGAATCCATGCTTGGAGGAATCGACCAGATTCTGCACTAGAGCATAAGGGAGGACAAATTTGTGTAGTCTCCTATGGAGACAAATTTGCAGGCAATAGTATTCTCTGAGGGAATTACAAACGGACAACGCCCATTCCTCTCATAGGAACTATATTGGCAGAGCGAATTTGGGGATCATGGAGTACCATTGACTGTGCATTGCAATAAAACATTTACATTCCTAGAATCCCTCGAATACCAAACTTTATTATTTGTGAGATTATTGGCATTGAAGGAGTACTTATATTACATTTGAAACAAAAATGGTATCTTCTGTAATTGCTAAGATAAAACCATGGAATTACTTCTGACACCTCGCTGGCTATGAAATGGAGGATAGGCTCCCTGGTTTGCAGCGTGCAGGAGAAGGAATTCTATATATATATTCGGATGATGGACCAAGTCATAGAAATATGAAATATTCCAAGAAGTACTAAACATGATGACAATGTATGAGGGTTTGAGTTCAATTCAAACGTGGCATCGAGATGTTTAAGCTTTCCAACAAGAAATTGGTATAGTCGATTGTAATCTATAGGAAACTAAATAGAGTATTAAATGACGAAGACAACCTTAAAATGTATTGCTTCCTAGAAAATTGTGAAGTCTTATAACTAAGACAATTTTCCTGATTATTGATATCACACTGATTGTATCAGGAGTGTTCAAATAGCTTGCAAATCACTAGGCTTGTATATATATTTTACTAGTTATTTGGTGCTGAGGGTCAGGGGCATCACAAGGCGGCTACAAAATGTTGCAACATCAGCAGTGGTAGGTTCGAGCAAGAGAGCAGACATTTCCAAAATCGTGGATTTCCTAGAGTTAAGAAAATTTAATTAGCATAGAGGAACAGCTGTGTGGATGCACAACTTCCAAGGTGCCCTATCAATAATTGGTCCACCCTTAAGAGAGAAGACAGCCACATTGAAGAAATTGTTTGATTAAACACGATGTGACAAGGCTCAATAAAATTAATATTATCAAACATGATGTGACAAGGCTTGATAAAATATACATACGGAGGGCAATTCAATGTTTGAAAGATGACTTTAAAAGACAAATGATCAGTCCTATCAATTATCATATATAATAAATAATTACTATGTTGATCAACGATTAATATATGAAGAACAAACAATAATTATCGGTCACAATAAGCAATGATTAATACCAAATGACTTCCCTAACTAAGAATAGATGTGACTATGAATTGCAAGCACTTCGATAGTATGATATTGCTACCTTGATGGGGAAGACACGACTAAATTCACAATACACTTGCCATGTATAATATTTGCAATCAATGATTAAATGGTAGTGTAGGAATTGTTCATCATCGATCTTAGCAAGGAGAAAATACATATTGTACAAAATGATTGTGTGGTATTTGTTAGGAGCTTTAGTAGATTTCTACTATGTTGTTATTATACCCCAGAGAAATGGTCACCACCATAGCTCTTGAGGATTCATTTGATAGTCTAGTACATGTCGTACTGCAACAACGAAAAGAGAGTTGCTACCACTGGATCTAAGACCGAATGCAAATGTGTGTTGACGATATGTGGTATGTTATTGGGACTTCGGACTAGTTCAATGCTAATATTAATAATGTGGTGTGTGGGAAATTGTGAAGGAGGGGACCTTGATACGGTGCTTGTGGATATCTCTATGCAATACTAGCCACATGAAACACTTGTTACTAAGATCACAATTCCTTAATGATTCAAATTGGTCAACTAATATTGCACACTACTCAGTATGGTGCAACTATGGACAAAACAGTTATCCTAATCCGCCAAAATCCCTAAAAAGGACATTACACACTCTGAGTGTGGAAAACTAAGAAGCATTCCTATTAAAATCACTACAAAGCAAACAAAGGTGACTGATTTGGTGGAAGAAATTGTCAAGAGGGTAGTAATATTTGGCAATAATGAGATAAGTATTTTTATTATATCTTGAGAACTACCTTTATTTACTTCTTGTATGTAATCTCTTATTTGTATTTCTATATGCACTATAAGAGCTATTTGCCTTGATCTTTTTCGAAGATGCTCTTGCAGGAAAAGACGGTTGATATCACATTCACAAGAAGTCTGATGAACCATCAGAGGAAACCTTAGACATTAAGGTTAAATGTTGATGTTAGTACTCAAAGCTTCAAATGGAAGCCATATTATCATGAATGTTTGGAGGTTGCCATGTTGGGGATAAATCCACAGTTTATTACATTCACTCATGTTACTATGGAATCAGACAAGTACATTTGTGTACGGGAAATCCCTCTTGCATTCAACAAATGATCATGTACTAGATGATTAGAGTCTCTTAAAACAAGATAGTTTCATGATTGGGGCCATGTATGATTCCGTAATAGAGGAAGCTACTAGAGGATCTCCCAAAATTCATTTTCAAGGATCTTAATCATTCTGATTTAGAAAGGCAGATCAAGATGGAACCCTTAGTGACCAAGAAACTGTAAACAACAAAGAATGTAGTTCCATGTATGTGAGCTAGAAGACCTTAATGCAAATATCTAGAGGTCATGATAGATGAATAAGTTGTTGGATCAAAGGGCATTTCAAGAAAAGAGCTTGATACAGACTAAAGAACAAGACTCGACCTACTAGAGTGAAGTCAGAAGGTTGATATTAGATTCAGAGGGAGTATAATAGTTCATCTAACACAACGATGGACGAGGAGGTGAGGAGGTTGTTACAAGACCTTAAAGGAATCATCTAGAAGTCTATGATCATGAGATTGAGTCTCATGTGTGCTAGCTAAAATGCCTTTATGCTAACTCCTACATAACTTGGGGTTCACCTAGAGTGATGCAAACTATATAAGAGATATAGTGCATAAGAATTCTATTCAAGGTACATTATCACTACACAACATATGGCTGATATTCTCACCAAGTTTCTTGCTAGAGGTAAGGTTGTGTACCTTCGAGATAAACTTGGCATGTTGAAGAATGAAGCCATAGATGAAAAGGAATTTCATCTACTATCTTGTATGTTATTGCATTCTTCTCCTTGATAGAGAAGTCTAAGGTGAAAGCCCTTGTTTCCACCCTTTGGGATGAGCCATGATGGATCCACCCTCTGACATGAGTCAAGGTGGATTTCACGTGTGTGACTCCAGGACCTATGGGCCCTCTTGTGAACATTGGAGAAAGGTGACGACTTTTCGACAATGAACACTTGTATTTGGTATTACAAGGTGACGATCTTGTAATAGAGATTCATTATGGTAGACTTTTGTTTGTGCACATACCATAATAGGGTTATATGTAAATGGAATGTAATGTTCTTATTTACTATATCCTTGTATCACGTTGAGGTGATATGAAAATTAGATATCACAATCTAAGGTGAATCCTCATATCAAGGTGGTATGAAAATTGGGTATCACATGCCAAGTGATTCCTCATATCAAGGTGGTATGAAAATTAGGTACCACGATCTAAGGTGATTCCTCATATCAAGGTGGTACAAAAATTGGGTATCACATGTCAGGTGATTCCTCATATCACATGTTGGGTGATATTGAAAACTGGGTATCACATGTTAGGTGATTCCTCATATCACATGTTAGGTGATATTGAAAACTGGGTATCACATGTTAGGTGATTCCTCATATCACATGTTAAGTGATATGTAAAACTTGGTATCACATGTTAGGTGATACTTCATATCACGAATTATGTGATATATGATACTCTGTATCACAAGTTAGGTGATACTTCATATCACAATTTATGTGATATGTAATTACTTAATATCCATATGACAGACATCATGAGATGTAGTGTCATTAGACACACCATGGATATTTATGAGCTATGGTGAACATCATGTGACTTGATATTCTTGCATATACCATATCTCCTGATATCACAGTGGGGTGATATCTTCTCTCTTTCAAAATTAATGATTTATTACCTTGATGGATTTTATCTTCTCTAGCTAAGAGGGAGTGATGATGTTTTGTATGGCTATAATAGGGTCATATGTGTTGACAAGGGAGACCACAACACATTATTTTTTATCATCCTCCTTAGGTAAGAGGGAGTGTTAATGTTTGTAGCTTCAGTCATATGATCACTTAGAATACATATAATACTTAGATATTGATTAATAATAATATATTGTATTTATATATATATATATATATATATATATATATATATATATGCTATATTATATATATTATTATTCATATATATTATTCAAATTTATATTATTCTAATATATGATTGATTAATGAAACATTATAAAATGAATAGGCATGTCCCATGAAAGGACATGTCTCTCCTAGCCTCATTCCCAATATAAATAAGAGAGATTGTTGCATTTGGAAGATACCTACTTTTACAACAGTGCTATTACCTTTGCAGCAATCTGATGCAATGATCCTAAAACCTTAACAATTTTACTTTTATATACCAGTTTGTAGTTCATTCCTTGGTTGATACTGGAATACTCTCTTCCTTAATTGAGTGCATTGCCCGATTACTGATGCTTAGTGTGGAGACTGGTTACAATGGATTACAATTATTCTTTTCTTGCCAAACCAGCCTCTCTTGATGTATATTTTCTTAGAGCTTTAGCCTGTATAGAGATGACAAATTTCTATCATGTTTTTCCAATCAATGACAATACTTGGACCGGTAGAGAGCTTAACAGTTACTATCATTTGATGCTAACAATCTCCCCCTTTGGCATTGATGGAAAAACTCAAAACTTTGAAAGGGCATTTGGAGTCTTGCATTACTTCCCCAGTTTGATTATCAATTGCCAATTGCCACAATCTCTCCCCCTTTTTGACAATAATGCCAAAAGACTAATCATTAAGTTTTCCATTCTCTAATCTGCTCCCCCTGTCAGCAGCAGTCTCTTTTCATCAGTTCATAAAAGATAACGTGTAACCTTCTATTGAATCATAATGAACTGATGACTCCCTATTGATGATTACTGATGATCTGAGAGGGGTACAACCCTCAGTCTACCTCTAAGATACTCAAAAGTACTCTTTGTTAATGGCTTTGTAAATATATCAACAATTTACTCTTTGGTGGGGATATACTCCAATCTAACTTCTTTATCCTGTACTAGTTCCCTCAAGTAGTGATACTTGATGGCAATGTGCTTGGTCTTGGAGTGCATAATAGGATTTTTGGATATGTTGATGGCACTGGTACTATCACAGTGAATTGCAATCGGTTCAGGTACTTGTTCCCGAATACCTTCCAGCAGTTGTTTGATCCAAATCACCTGTGTGCAGTTGATTGCAGCAGCAACATATTCAGCTTCAGTAGTGGACTTTGAAATGCAATTTTGCTTCTTACTTGTCCATGATACAATTCTCCCACCTAGAAAGAATGCACCACCACTTGTGATCTTTCTGTCATCAATGTTGTCAACCCATTCTGCATCAATGTAGACTTTTATTTGGAATCCTCCCTTGTGTGGAAACCCCAAGCCATATTCCTCAGTTCCTTTTAGATATCTGAAGATTCTCTTTACTGCCATCAGATGTGTTTCTATGGGATTAGCTAGGAATCTTGCCACTATGTCAACTGCATAAGCAATGTCTGGTCTGTTGTGAATAGCATACTGCAATTTTCCTATCATGGACTGATACATTATTTCATTTACTTCTTTGGCATCATCCTCTTTTGATAACTTGAGATTAGTTATCATTGGAGTTCCAACCGGTTTGGATTCTTCTAGTCCAAAATTCTTTAAAAAAAAATTAATGTACTTGGACTGAGAGATGAAGATACCTTCTTTTAGCTGATGGACCTGTAGTCCAATAAAGAATTTTATGGGCCCAATCATAGACATCTCAAATTCATTCTTCATTTCTTCAGCAAAGGTTTTTCTCATCCTGTCATCTCCTCCAAAAATGATGTCATCAACAAAGATTTCAGCAATTAGATTTCCATCTTTTCCGGTTTTGAGATACATATTCATGTTGTCACCGGTTCTTGTGAATCCAATGGTCAAAAGGTATGAATGCAACCTTTCATACCAAGCCCTTGGAGCTTGCTTAAGCCCATAGAGAGCCTTTTTTAGTCTACAGACCATATCAGTCTTTTGAGCAGATGTAAATCCTTCCGGTTGCTCAATGTAGACCTCCTCCTCCAATATTCCATTGAGGAACACAGACTTCACATCCATCTAGTAAAATTTAAACCTTTTGTGAGATGCATAAGCAAGCATAATTCTTACCCCTTCCAATCTAGCCACCGGTGCAAAAGTTTATCCATAGTCTAGGCTAGCTTCCTAAGCATATCCTTTGCAAACCAGTCTTGCTTTATTCCTAATTACTTTACCGTCCTCATTCAATTTGTTCCTGTAGACCCATTTTCTCTCAATGACATTTTTGTCCTGAGGTCTAGGCACAAGTTCCCATGTATCATTCTTCTCAATTTGTTGGATTTCTTCATCCATGGCCTTGACCCAATTTTCATCTTCCAAGGCTTCTTTGGTGGATTTGGCCTCAACACATGAAAGCAGACAAATGTTCTCTTTTGCCTTCTTCTTGTTCAAGACGTTCCTATGTTTGTCACTAATTATATTTTCAGTAGGATGATATGTTACATACCTTGGAAGAATGGGTCTCTATTCCCGGTCTGGTTCTTCTGGTTGAGCATTGTCTTCAACATGGTTTGGGATATCAACTAGTTCGCCATCCTGTGTCAACCTGTTGGGTTCAAGTAAATTCTCTTACTCCAGATGTCTGTCCATGTGTATTTCTCCTTCATCTTCATTCATAGCTTCGTTGAACTCAAAGGCATTCCCTTCATTTGGGCCTTGAAGATTGTTAAGATCATCATGATCGGTCTTCATTTCTGGTTCTGAAGATTCATCAACTTTTACATTGATGCTTTCAACTATCTTCTCTGTTATTTTGTTCAGACACTGATAGGCCTTACTTTTGGTAGAGTAACCCAAGAATGTTCCCACATCGCTCTTTGGATCAAACCTCCCAGAGTACATATCTCTTTTCACGTAGCACTTACTACCAAAGATTTTGAAGTAGCCTACACTAGGAGTATGTTTGAACCAAAGTTCATAAGGAGTCTTACCTGTTCCCTTTTTTACTTGAATTCAATTGAGTGTGTAGACTACAGTATTGACAGCTTCCCTCTAGAAGTGATGAGGCAGATCTTTTTGAATTAGTCATGTTCTAGCACAATCAATCGACATTTTGTTTCTTCTTTCTACTACTCCATTTTGCTGAGGAGTCCTTGGTGCAAATAGCTATCTTTTTATTCCATGTTCCTCACAGTAGTGAGTGAACTCTTGAGAGGAAAATTCACCTCCTCTGTCTGATCTCAGACACTTCAAGCTTTTACCGGTCTCTTTTTCCACTCTAGCTTTATAGATTTTCAACATGTGGAAAGCTTTTGATTTCTCCTTAAGAAAGAGTGTCCACATCATTCTAAAGAAGTCATCCACAAAGAGCATAAAGTACCGGTCTCCATGGTAACTCTTTGATCTCATTGTTCCACACAGGTCAGTGTGCACCAAATTTAGAACATTCTCAGTAGAGAAGGACTTACTGTTGAAAGATGTTCCGGTTAGCTTTCCCAACTGACAATCTTTACAAATGCCCTTGATAGGCTTTGTAATCTCAGGAAGTCCTCTTACCATTTTCTTTTTTCTCACTTTGACAATACTGTCAAAGTTTATGTGGCAGAGCCTCCTGTGCCATAACCATTTGTTGTCTTCTTTGGTCATAAGACAGATTTTCCTTGATTCTACTTTGATCGAGGCTATGAGACGGGCTCCTTCCATTGAGTCAAGATAGAAAAGATTACCTTTTCTCTGTCTACCGGTTGCAACATGAGTTCCGGATTGATTCTTTACTATACAGGAACCTTATCTGAATTCTAGGAGGAATCTTTTGTTGTTTAGTTGTGCAACACTCATCAAGTTGTACTTGAGTCCTTCAACCCAGTACACATCTTCATAGATAGCATTGTTGCAAAGATCAATAGAACCTTTACCTTAGATACCACAGGGAGCATTGTTCCCAAAGGTAACTGATCCGCTGTCATTGAGCTCAAGGTTGATAAACTTGCTCTTGTCACCAATCATGTGGTGAGTGCATCCATTGTCAATGATCCAGTCATCACACTAATGAGATCTTGATATGAGTGCAACTTCTTCTATTACTGGGCTCTCCTCCTTTATTGCAACAAATGCAATTTTTGGATCCTCTGAGTCTTCATATTCGTTATATGTGACTCCTTCTGCAAGATAGCACTCCTTCTTTGCTTTATTCTTGAACCAGTCTCTTTTATCTTTATGTTCATTATCAGGACATCTTGCAGCAATATGACCTATTTTATTGCAAGAGAAGCATTTCAAAGGGAGCTTTCCCTTGTACTTCCCTTTCCCTCTGGGGAATCTTCTTGAAATAAGTGCTTCAAACTCTTCTTGCTCCATCTCTTCTAAGAATAGATTCTCGGCAAGGTTGTCAATCATACCGGTAAAGCAGTTACCGGTTTCTCTTCCCTTTTTAGTGGAAGAGATATTGGAAAAAGATTTGAAAGCTGCTTCCTGAATAGGTAAGTAATTATCAAAATTACTTAATTCAAAGGCAGTCAACTTACTGATTAGGGATTCTAGAGTGACTTGATCTTTGGTCACCGATCTAAGCTCTTGAATGGCAGAAATTTTGATAGCATACTAAGTTTTGAGAGTTCTTAGTATTTTGTTGATTACTTCCTCTTCACTGAGCTTTCCTCCTATGCATCTGATGGAATTGATCACTTCTTTGATCTGGTTGTTGTATTGCTCGATGTCTTCTCCTTCATTCATCCTCATATCATCGTACTTTCTTCTTAGGATTTCGACCTTGGCTCTTTGAACATTAGGATCCCCTCCATAGACTGTTTGCATCTTTCCCCACATCTTGAAGGCAGATTCAAGATGTTCAATCTCAGCATAGACATGATTAGGCAGCATGCTAGCTATCATATCCATAGCTATCGTGTGCTTGGTCTTGATCTTCTATTCATCAGGTGTCAACGTGCCAGAAGCTTCAGTATACTCAGTGGTAACATGATTCCAGCATTGATCTCCAGTGGTCTTCATATATAGTTTCATTCTACTGCACCACAAGGTGAAGTTTTCCTTTGAAAACTTTGGTCCTTCCTTTCTCGTCATCTTGACTTTTTCTTTGAGCGGTTAAGCGAAAGAAAAAAAAAGAGTTGGCTTTGACACCAATTGACAGTCCCAACCGATGCTGAGAGCGGAGGGGTGAATCAGCACCTCTAAAAACTTTTTCTCACTAAATCCAGTGAAGTAAACTTATAGCACTAAAGAAAAGCAGATTTAAGCAAAAAATAACAGTAAGTAAACAATCACAAAGTGACACCAAATTTATCATGTGGAAACTCGGTTAGGGTAAAAACCACAGTGTGAGGAGACCTCACAAATTTTGTACTCTTGGAGTACGCCCTGTTAAGAGCCTTCCCGATTAATGGATAAAAACACACTTGTTAGATGCGACCTGGTTAAGGGATTTGTTACAAAAGGTTTGTTAGGACCTGCCTAGTTAAAGGACTTTAAACATCTTGAAAGATGTCACCTAGTTAAGGAATTTTGATACAAGGGACATGTTAGAGTCCACCCAAATACTGGGATTTGTCTATTGTAGTTTTCTAGAAAATAATAGAAGTGTGATTTTTACAGATGGTTTTGCTTAGCCTGATAAGATCTCTATTTGTGCTCAACTGAGAATCATCACCAGTCATCGCAAGTGTATTCTCATCTACTGTTGTGCTACTTTGCACAATCTTCTATCTCTCTTTCTCATTTTTATTTTACCCTTGCTTCTGTAGCATATAGGTTCACTCTTTTTCTCAGCAGAATGAAGGTGACTCTTCTTCTCAATAGGCATAAGAATATATACAGTTTTGTTTCCCTAACTGTGCCTCAAATGCATGACCTAATCCCAAGATCTAATGAATACATCACTTAGTGAAGTGTTGGTTGATTAAGTAAACATCTAATGCAAGCTCTAGTTTCATCCACTACATGAAGAAAATAGCAGTTGCGTGTCAGGCAACCTTTCTTCATAGGAGATAACACCTTGATTTAAAGCCATTGAATCCGTCTTTAAATCCTTCAATTGCGCCTCAAGAAACCATTGATTTCAGCTTTAAATCCTTTACCTGCACCTCAAACCGATCACCAAGACAACTCAAGGTCACCTGGATTTACTGCAATAAATCTCGGTAGAAAGAGTTGGTTGGAACAGATAGTTGACAGTTGACTATGACTTCCTCAGTTCATACCGGAGTCTAATAACATATCCGGTTGAGTCCTTAGATCTGTTGCAGTCTGTTTCTTGTCTTACCGATTGCATTGTCCCGGTTGTGTTATAGACACTAGTTGGATATTGTTGTTAGCTGTACTTGTCTATACCAGTTTGTAGTTCGGTCCTTGGTTGATACTGGAATACTCTCTTCCCTAATTGAGTGTATTGCCTGGTTACTGATGCTTAGTGTGGAGACCGGTTACAATGGATTACAGTTATTCTTTTCTTGCCAAACCAGTCTCTCTTGATGTATATTTTCTTAGAGCTTTAACTTGTATAGAGATGACAAATCTATATCTTGTTTTGTCAATCAATGACAATACTTAGACCGGTAGAGAGCTTACCGGTTACTATCATTTTATGCTAACACCTTATATATCTTCTTGCAGTATTAACAGAATATAATCAATCACTCATAAATAGAAATAGAAATACATAAGTCAACACAGCATATATATGTGGAAACCCTCGATTAGAAGGAGAAAACTACGGTGGGACAGAACCCACAACTTTACTACTACAGTAATAAAGGTGTCATGTGAAGAGCTTACAAAGCACTTGTAAGAGTGCTACCCAGTAAAGGGATTTGGTAGAAGACCTGTTAAGATCTCGACCCTGTTAGTAGTCACCTTGCAAAAGGACTTTCAACACCAATTAAGATGTTACCCGATTAAGGGATTTATACAACGAACCTGTTAGGGTTCACCCTAAAAGAGAGATTTGAATATGCTTAACAATGTAAAAGAAATGATCTATAATGACACTTTCTGTCTGATTAGATCATACATTTTACCCTTTCCGCTCTACTTGGTTGTTGATCCTTTCTTCCTTTCACCTCTTGTGAGCGTAGCTTCTCTCAGAAGATATATCTCTCCTGCTTTGTATATTCAACAACACATCTTGTGTATGCTATGTCTTGTATTTATAAGACATTACTCTTATTAAAATACTTTCTCAAAGTTCCGCCAAGCTCTAAACTTGCCCATAAATGGTGCATGCAAAAAGCTTTCGAAATGATCTTTGAGTTTACCTTGAAACATCCGCGTAGAAATAAAGCTAACTCTAGTGAAAAAGCTAACTCCAATTCCAACGGTGAATGCTCCGTATAATCCGGTTTTAACTGGTAATCTAATTCATATTAACAAGTAGTCGACTGGTATTAAACTTACACCCAGTTGGCCTCGGTATGTCTTAGAAGACCGGTTGTTAACACTCTATTTGTTCTACCGGTACATACTAAAGAGTATAATGTGTCTACCGATTCAAGTGGGAATGATGTTTTCTTTTAACTTAACCAATGACAACTTAAATATGTCAACAATCTTCCCCTTTGGCATTGGTGGAAAAACATCACCTTATATTCCTTTCTGTGTAGACTTCCCCTGTTCTTTCTGTTATCTTGCATCTGATCTTTTCTTCCTCTGTATTATGATCTTCCCTTCCCAATCTTCTTCTAGTCTATCCTGATGATCTTCTGATCTTTCCATCCCGATCTTCTTCCCCTTTTTGCCTCCATAGGACAAAGGCTTTATATATGTAACTTTGTGAAGATATCCTTGTAAATTTTCTTTGCTAGTTGAAGAAAAGGATTCCATTGACCAGTGACATGTTTTAGATTTTTATGTGCTACTTGCAGCGATACAATTATATTCTCCATGTCTTCTACTATCTTGTAGTTTGGTTCCTTGATCAGATTGTCTGTCTCGGTTGCAATCTTCTGCATTAGATCAATTGTGGGGCAAAAAATAATTGGAATCCAATAAGGTCTTGAATTTGCTTTGTTCTTTCTTCATATGTCTTTCTCAGAATGAGAGCCAGTCTAGTCATTTCCCTACTAAATTATGTTGCAAATGTGTTCTTTACATCGAATTTTGATGAAAGAACCCTTATTTCCTCTAAATTTTTAGATGTCTTTTTCTGTGATATCCTGAACAAAATTTTAAAGATTTGAAGTCCTAATCATTAGAGTTCTTGCATCTTGTATATATTGATGGAGTGTTGTATTTGTGAATACAGTTGTCTTCAACTCTTCAACCTATTTGTTCAAAATTTCTACCCTTTTCTTTTCGTAGTGATCAATGGCTATTGTCTCCATATTGGTGACATCTTCTCCAATAGCTTGTGCCAATATCTCCAATTGATCAATCATAGGTTTGTCTTCATCAAGGTCTACATCTGGTACAAAGTTGTACAAGATGTTCCTTACACTAGTGAGGACCATATCATGCTTCCTTTTGGTGAGCTCTTTCAGTTGTCTAGTTGACATCTTGCTTATGTCAACCATAGTGTCGCTAAATTTTCTTTTCTTGGCTTTAGGTTTGGTTGCAAAAGTTAGCTTTTATTTTGATGAAGATGAGCTGGGAACATCTACCTATTTCTTTTGCTTTGGTTCCTATACCGGTTGTTCTTCTGCAGACTTTTCCTGTTCAGTATGTACAGGTAACTCGTGTTCTTGTTTGTTCTATTTTTCTTTCTTTTCTTCCCCTCCCGATTGTACTTCCTCTTCCGATAGGACCTCTTCATCAATATGGACCTCTTTTTCTGGTCGTGCTCCATCTTTTGGATGAGCTTCTTCTTCTAGATGAACTTCCTCTTGATATTGTACTTGTTCTTTCCATGGATCTTCTTCTATGTGCTGCTCCTCAGTTGTCTGTTGTTTATCCACAGTAATCTCTCCCTCATTCGTCCCTCGATCAGTAGTCATGTTGAATGATGACTCTCCCAGTACTTGTTCTTTGGATAGAACTTGTTGCTCATCGGTTTGATCATGAGCAATGAATCGAACCAATGGTTCTTGTACTGTCTTAGGTTCTTCCAATGGACTTGTTGCCTTCAGAGCACTAAAGTCATATTGTTTCCAGAACTCAAGTGTCTCTTGATAGACTTCCTTTTCATATTCATTAACTATCTTGGCAACTATGTTCTTTGTATCTAAGTTCATTGATACTTCCTCCATTAGAAGTTTAGTAGTATCTTCATTGAGACCAGGTTTTACCTATGACAATGTCTCCTTAACAATTCTATTGTTGGAGCCTAGACTGGTTCTCCATATATTCATAAGTATCTGATTGAGTTCAGGAGGAAATTGAGCCCTATAGTCTTTGGGACTTCTGTTGAAATCCAGAAAGGTTTCCAACAGAGCAACTTGTATCTTTTTCTTATCTTCCTCTCCTAACACACTGAACCATTTGGTTGCGTTGGCTACTTCGCCAAAGTCCATGATTTCATCTACAATTTCATCTACGGTAAGTGTACGAGCCTTACCTTTTACTGGTAACACCAGTATGGTTGGTGGAGCCAGATCGCCTCCTTTATTGTTAGTGATATCGATAATGACCGGTTCAATCGATACTTTTTCTTTTCCCAGAGCCTCAGCTCCTAGTATCCCCTTTCCTTTACCGATATCTTTGACCGGTGGCTCAGTATTTTTCTGGCATTCTTCTTATGCCTAGTGTTGTTGCTGAAAAAAAATTTTCCATCTAGCAACACCTTCTTTGTGCACCTTGTCAACTTCTCCAACAAGCATTTGACGCAAACCAAACTCCCTCGTCTTCAATATCCTTTGCGGTCATCAGTCAACTGTTAGACTTTAATTTTGTCAATCTTGCGACAACGACATTCGAAATGGTTCTAAGAGTAAGAGCTTCCCCCTTGTCACTATACCTGGTAACCCTATGCAGATCCTCCTTGGTGATTTGAGTGCATGGACCTTTCACTAGCTAGAAACTAGGTTCGTGCACTCGACTGAGAACCAGTCATATCCAATCTGGTCGAAACACGGTTGGATAACATGCTCCATTATTAACCCTGAAGATAATAGCTTCACTTATTTTTCCTGAAGCTTTCCCCCTTAGCACAGTGAGAGGTATTCGCTCTAGATGAAGGTTTCACCCAACTCTTCTTGCTTAGCGTGAATAAACATTGTGACATCTTCGGTCATCAAAACTCTATTAGGCACTGATGATAGTACACCAGACATGTCATTTTCTTTGTTTTGTACTGCCATGATATCATAAACAGGTCGGTCGAATTAATTTCCTTGGATTAGCTTGACGATAGAATATGATGATGCCATCACTATTGACCGGTTTACTCAAAGAATCACTTAATCGGTCTTACAAAGATAACTTATCAATGACCGTGAATCAAAGCATGAGAATATTACTCAATCATAAAAATCACAAAACATAATTCAAAGAGTAAAGTAAAATGAGTAATCTTCCTTTACTTATATAGACTTAGGGTCTAACGGTAATAATTTGTTAACAGCTAAAGCATTAATTACCTGACCTAATCTTTTCTTCGACAACCAATTTTCAAATATTTACCTGTTGATCAAACATTGGTTGAGATGACAACACTTACCTGTCTAGTTCATATGACAAACCGGTAACCTTTTCCAGTTCTACTTACTGACTGTGTGAGTTTATTGCTCACCAATCTTACCGGGAACAGTAGGCGGGCTACCGGTTCCCTCTAAGCCTTTTGGGCTCAGTTTGTTGAAGAGATATCCTCATCAGCAGATGATGATCTTCCCTCTGTCTTCTCCTCAATGGAGCTCTTCGATTCCTTCTTGAACCAAATCTTCTTGATTTCTTTCTTCGTCTATTTTCCTTTGTTGTCCTTTTGATTGGGAGACAAAGTCTTATTCATCGTTTGGCTGGTCCTCTTCTTTTGTTCACTGACTAGTTCCTACAATCTTTGGCCAGATGTCCAACTTTGTTGCAGGTGTAACAGACCATCTTGGTTGCCTTCCATGGATTTACCCTTCTTTTCTTGGGTGAATGACACTTGGAGTCATTATGGTTATGTATCCCACAGTTAGCAAAATTGGTTGTGCTCTGGTTTTCATTCCTCTTAAGAAATTTTGGTTTCAGTGGGGATCTGAATGCCATAGTTTTAAGTCTGCATTCATTAGCCATGTGTCCAAAATTAATGCATGTGTAGCAGTAACCTTTGAAGCTTCCCCTGCTTCCACTGGACACACTATTGGGATGAGATCTACATTCAGAAGTCTTGTGGTCATACTTGTAACAGTTTCTGCAGTAACTGTTAGTAGTAGTTGGTTTTACCGGTGCATTTCTGCAGTCACTTGTTTTATGGCCCGATTTTTCACAGTGATTGCAAGAAGTATTGAAGGACTTTTTACCCTTTTGTTCTACCGGTTTCTTCTTTTCCTTCTTGCCTTTCTTGATTGCGGATGACTCACCAGTTTCCTTGGTGTTTTGACCAGTGAACCCAAGTCCTGTGGGATCCTTGCGCTTTCTTTGAACCCTTAGTTGCTCATCAAGTTTTTCTAAGATCTCATTGTATCTTCTAAGTGTTTCATTTCTTTCTTCCAGAGATTTCATCTATTCCTTCAGTTGATACAACTCAATAGCTAGCCTTTTGCATGCATCATCTTTATCATGCCAATTCTTTTGCATGTTTGCATTTTCTTGTGTAATTATCTACATGTCTTCTTGCAGTTTTAGAGCAACAAGATCACTTTCCCTAACTGCATCTTTTGTCAAATTTCTCACTCTTTCAGAGGCTGTCAGTGATTTCACTACATTGTTCCTTTCATCTTCAGCTTTCCTCTTTTCCTCAATGAGTTCAATCATTCTTCGAACATTGCCTTCCTGATCTCTTTTCAGGTTGGAGATATGATTGGTTAGAATTTGATTATTTTCCATGAGCTCAGAAACCACCTCCTTTGCTTCATCAGATCCGCTTTGTCCAAAGAGATCCTCAATTATTTCATTTCTCTCACTCAGTTGCAGAGCTAGCTCTTTTCTTTTAGCTAAGGGCCTTCGCACCCTATTCTCAAGAGAGACAATGATGTCATTGGCTTCCTCAAGCTGCTTCTGATACCTGTACCCCTCCATGATCTTTTATTCAAGCAGTTGAGCTTTATATCTTTGAGAATCGAGAGGCTCTGATACCAATTGTTATTCCTAAACGGTTACTGAGAGGGGGGGTGAATCAATAAATGCAATTTCTATTTCAATTAAACCTTATATATATATATATATATATATATATATATATATATATATATATATATATATATATATATATATATATATATATATATATATATATATTCTTGCAGTATTAATAGAATATAATCAATCACTCATAAACAGAAATAGAAACACACAGATCAACACAGCATATATATGTGGAAACCCTCAGTTAGAAGGAGAAAACTACGGTGGGATACAACCCACAACTTTATTGCTACAGTAATAAAGGTGCCATGTGAAGAGCTTACAAAGCACTTGTAAGAGTGCTACCTGGTAAAGGGATTTGGTAGAAGCATGTTAAGATCTTGACCCTATTAGGACTCACCTTGTAAAAGGACTTTCAACACCAATTAAGATGTTACCCGATTAAGGGATTTATACAACGAACCTGTTAGGGTTCACCCTGATAGAGGGATTTGAATATACTTAACAATATAAAAGCAATGATTTGTAATGACAATTTATGTCTGATTTGATCATACATGTTATCATTTCCTCTTTGTTTGGTTGTTGAACATCTCTATCTTTCACCTCTTGTGACCATAGTGTCTCTCAAAAGATCTTTCTGCTGCTTTGTATATTCAACAACACATCTTGTGTATGCTATGTCCTATATTTAAAAGACATTACTCTTATTAAAATACTTTCTCAAAGTTTCACCAAGCTATAAACTCGCCCATAAATGGTGCATGCAAAAAGCTTGTGAAATGATCTTTGAGTTTACCTTGAAACATCTCCATAGAAATAAAGTTAACTCTAGTTTAAAAGCTAACTTTAGTTCCAATGGTGAATGCTCTGTATAATCTGATTTTAACTGGTAATCCAATTCGGATTAACAAGTAGTCAACCGGTATTAAACTTACACCCGGTTGGTCTCGGTGTGTCTTAGAAGACTAGTTGTTAACACTCTATTTGGTCTACCGGTACATACTAAGGAGTATAATGAGTATACCGGTTTAAGTGGGAATGATGTTTGCTTTTATCTTAACCAATGACAACTTAAATATGTCAACACTTACCAAATGTGGGACAAATTGACCTCAACTACCTCCAACCACCTTTTATTTACCCTGCATCTCTCCCTTAACTTACTTTTACATTTGAGGTCAACTATGAAAACATTCTCCCTCTTACATTTAAAGCCCTCTTATATCTTAGATTTCATTCTCCTGACATCTTTAGTTTTCTTTCTATTATCATTAGAATCATTTTGCATCAACATCATATTTAATTTTACATAATTGCAATTTGGTTTTTCATTCATCTTTTAAATGCCTTCACTCTTCACAACCTCTTGTGCAAAGTGCTCTAAGAGAAAAAACACTATAAACACAAGATTTTGTTAATATGAAGGCAATGAAGTAGAGTTTCATTTAATGCATTAGTTTGTTTTGATAATTGATATTATTTGCATTCGGTTAAAGAATCCATTGTTGGATGTTGGAACAAATATGAATCTCTGATTCATAAATCTATCTCTCATCTACAAATGCCATATATGTTAGCAAATTTAAGTTGTCATTAGTGAAGATAGATGCAAACACCATTCCCACCGGTAGAGGTTCATCAGTAGATCACTCATATTACTTTATAGGCACCAGTAGACTAGAAAAAGAGTATATGCACCGGTAGACTAAACAGAGGAGATGCACAGGTA
The DNA here is from genome assembly GCA_027943335.1 of Chamaecyparis obtusa. NCBI lineage: Eukaryota > Viridiplantae > Streptophyta > Pinopsida > Cupressales > Cupressaceae > Chamaecyparis > Chamaecyparis obtusa. Next base: position 625,552 of record BSBK01001775.1, read on the forward strand.
GACCAAACAGAGTAAATAGTACTAGTTTTATATTGCATACAAGAATGGACCGGGTATAAGATTGATACCGATTGATGTTACAAGTAGTGGTTGTCGTTGCACCAAAAGATCGACTTGTTAATGCCCGATACAACTACTAGACTTATAGAAGACACAGGAGGTTGTTAAACCATGTCGCAAATCCCGAGGGGAGCGCTGACCATTTTTCCAACAATCTCCCCCTCGGCGTTACCCGAGGGGATTCGAACCTATGACCAAGCTCTGATACCACTTGTTACAAGTAGTGGTTGTCGTTGCACCAAAAGATCGACCTGTTAATGCCCGATACAACTACTAGACTTATAGAAGACATAGGATGCTGTTAAACCATGTCGTGAATCCCGAGGGGAGCGCTGAATATTTTTCAAACAATTGATTGCATATAAATCCGCACCAGATTATGCAGAACTGTTTCATTTAAAACCGGAGTATACGGAGCATCCACCGTTTAGAACTAGAGTTAACTTTTTAACAGGAGTTAGTTTTATTTCTACACAGATGTTTTCAAGGTAAACTCAAGATCATCTCGCAAAGCTTTTTGCTGCATGATTTATGATTGAGTTTACAGCCTAGCGGTTCTATGAGTTAGGTTTTAATAAGATTAATTTCTTATATATACAGGCTATAGGACACGCAAACAGTTTTGTTGATTATACAGAGCAGGGGAGAGTTATCTTCTGAGAAAAGCTACGGTCACAAAGGTGAAAGGCAGAAAGGATCAACAGCCAAGCAGAATAGTAAGGTCAACAGGTATGATCTAATCAGACAAAAAGTGTCAATTCAAATCATTACTTTTATTATGTGAAAGCATATTCAAATCCCTTTATCAGGGTGAACCCTAATAGGTTCTTTGTATAAATCCTTTAACCGGGTAGCATCATAGTTGATGTTGAAAGTCTTTTAACAACGCAGCTCCTAACAGAGTTAAGATCTTAACCGATCTTCTACCAAACCCCTTAACCAGGTAGCACTCTTGCAAGTGCTTTGTAAACTCCTAACAAGGCATCTTTATTACTGCAGTAGTGAAGTTGTGAGCTTTGTCTCACCGTGGTTTTTTTTCTTCTAACCGAGGGTTTTCATGTATACATGATGTGTTGATCTGAGTATTTCTATTTCTGTTTGTGAATGATTGTTTACATTCTCTTTATCTTCCAAGAATATTTATACAAGTGTGAAATTGCAATAGAAATAGTATTTACTGATTCACCCCCCTCCCCCGTTCTCAGTAACCGGTTAGGAATAACAATTGGTATCAGAGCTTAGTTCTCTGAAATATAAAACTTAACCACTTGAGAAAAAAAATCATGGAATATCAGAAACAGTTTGAGGAAGCCAATGACATCATTGCCTCTCTTGAGAATAGGTTGAGAAGATCTCTTGCTAAAAGAAATGAGTTGGCTCTACAGTTGAGTGAGAGCAATGAAATAATTGATGAACTCTTTGGAAAAGTGGATCAGATGAAGCTGAGGAGGTGGTTTTTGATCTCATGGAGAGGAACCAGATCCTAACCGATCAGATCTCCAACCTATTAAAGAGGGAGCAAGAAGATAATGCCCTAATGATGACTGAACTGATTGACAAAAAGAGGAAAGTTGAAGATGAAAGAAACATTGCAATTAAGTCATTAACAGCCTCTGAGAGATAAAGGAATTTGGCAGAGGAAGTGGTAAGGGAAAGTGATCTTTTCATTCTGCAACTTCAGGAAGACATGTAAATAGTCACTCAAGAAAATGTCGACATGCAAAAGAGCTGGCATGATAGTGATTATGCATGCAAGAAGCTAGCAATTGAGCTGTATCAACTGAAGGAACAGAAGAAAGAACTCGAAGAAAGGAATGAAACCCTAAGAAGATACAACGAAATCTTGGTCAAGCTTGATGAGAAACTCAAAGCTCAAAGAAAACACAAAGACCCCACCAGACTTGGGTTCACCGGTCAAGACACCAAGGAAATTGGTGAGTCATTAGGAGCCAACAAAAGCAAGAAGGGAAAGAAGAAACTGAAATAACAAAGAGGTAAAAATACCTTCAACACTTCTTGCAATCACTGTGAGAAACCGGGACATAGAACAAGTAACTAGAGAAATACACCAGTAAAGCCAACTAATAGTTACTACAAAAACTGTTGCAAGCATGGCCACAAGACCAATGAATGTTGGTCTAGCCCCACAAGTGTGTCCAGTGGAAGCAGGGGAAGCTTCAAGGGCTATTGCTACTCATGCAACAAGTTTGGACACAAAGTTGATGAATGCATATCCAAGACTATGGCATTCAAATCTCCACCAAGACCAGTATTCCCCAAAAGAAACAAGAACCGAAGCACAACCAACTGTGCTAACTGTGGAATGCATAGTCAGAATGACTTCTGGTGTAAATCACATAACAAGAGAATGGTAAATCCATGGAAGGCAACCAGGATAGTCTGTTACACCTGCAACAAAGTTGGACACCTAACTAAAGACTGGAGGAACCAGTCAATGAACAAAAGAAAAGGATCGGTCAAACCGGTGGAGAAGACCTCGTCTTCCAATGAGAAGAACACCAAAGGAAAGGAGATCGAGAAAGAAGTCAAGCAGATTTGGTTCAAGAAGGAATCAAAGAGCTCGCTGAGGAGAAGACAGAGGGAAGATCATCATCTGCTGATGGTGATATCTCTTCAGCAAACTGAGCCTAAAGGGCTTAGAGGGAACCGCTAGTCCATCTATTGTTTCTGGTAGAATTGGTGAGTATTAAACTCGCTAAGTCTACAAGAAAGACCGGACATGTAAGCGTTCATCAACCGGGGTTTTCTCAATCGAAAAAGCCTAAATACCAATTGGCGAAAAGGGAAAGAAAGGTTAGGTAATGTTGTAGCTATTAATCAATAGTTACCGTTTGGTAATTACCGTTATGCCCTAACTCTATATATAGCAAGGAGGATTACTCATTTACTTTTACTTTGCAATTTTGTGATTAACAATTTCTTATGCTTGAGTAATATTCTCGTGCTTTGATCATCGTAAGATATTGTCTGTAATACCAATCAAGTGACTTTCTCTGTAAACCGGTTATCAAGAAATTGTATCATCATCCTCCGTTGTCAAGTTGATCAAGGGAAACCAAGTCGACCGACCTAGATACGATATTATAGCGGTGCAAAATAGGGAAAACAACATGGCTAGTGCACTATCTTCTATGCCAAATGGAGTCCTCATGACTAAAGATGTCACGGCCTTCATTCATGCCAAGCAAGAAGAACTGGGTGAGACCTACATCCAAAGCGAGTATCTCTCGCTATGCAAAGACGGAAAAATTCTTGATAAATACGCAAAGCTGGTGTCATCTAGGCTAATCAACAGAGTTTGTTACCTGACCATCTTCCGACCCGACTAGATTCGACTGGTTCTCAGTCGTCTTCATGAACTGGGTTTCTGGCCCACAAAAGGAGTATGCAATCAAATCACTAAGGAAGACTTACATAGAGTGACCGGGTATAGTCAAGAAGGGGAAGCACTCACCCTAAGAACCATCTTCAATGTTGTCGCAAAACTAACAAAGTCAAAATATGACAGTCGATTGATGACAGTCAATGACATCGAAGATGATAGAGTTCGGTTTGCATCCAATGTGATAGGCTACAAGATTTATCAATCAAGCAACTTGAACAGCATACTAGGAGGAGCCATTCATGTCGCTCACCAGATAATGCATGATAATGTCGGATAATGCATGATAATGCTCAGTACGATATCTGCTCAATGCTTTGAGGACAAATATTTGAGAATATGAAGAAGCTAGGTATCGTTAAGAAGAAATCTCTAAAGTATGGAACCCTACTGGTATGTCTTTACTTTGACTACTCTAATTTCTACCCGGGAATAGGAAAGGTGACATAGGCAACCGACCGGCTAGTTATGATGCAAATAAGTGATATGACCAACCAACTAGGAAACCAATGCGGTAAAGTAATGACGAATACTTTGAGGCATTTCAACTAAGAATGCACACCAGAGAAAGGGTTCCATCAACTATTGTTGACCTGTACAAAGATGATGTATGTTTTCTGGTGTCCACCAATCACTGCATCATACAAGTTGTGGAACCAAGAACAGAGTACGCTCCTGAAGTGGGTTACGAGATCTCATCCAAGACAGCTAAGGCATATGCAGATGCCCTACAAGAAGCTAACCTAGATCTATCTACTCTTCGGTTTGGTACCTATGAAGAGATTCAGGAGAATCTAAAGAAGAGGGCACCAATCAAGAATGTATATGTGAAGAGGACCCCTACACCAAAGAAGAAACTGGTGATTTATCAACCCAAAGCTCAAAGGAAGAGAGCACAACTGGTACCCAGCACTCAAGAAGAACATGAGGAAATAGAAACTAAAGAAAAAGTTCCTCTAGTGAGAAAGAGGAAGTTTGGTAAACCGGTGAAGGAGGATCAACCCAGAGGAAGAAAACCCACCATTGATGAACTTGTGGCAAGAATGAAAGAAACTGATGGAATGGGATCTGTCAGCAGAAGATATCAATTAGCAAATGATGAAGATAGGAGAAAGAAGTAGTAGTTTATTGTATTCACAAATTCAACCTCTCTCCCACAGAACTTCACAAGGTTATCCCTGATGACCTCCAAGAAATTCTTGAAGCTAGATGGAAGGCTTCAATGGACAGAGAAAATGAGCTGAGGATTCGAGCTCTGCTTGAGGTTCAGAACCATCTCACTCTGGACAAGGCCACTCAGCAAGCCGAACTACACAAGCAGAATTTCATGATAAAGAGGAGGATCGATCAGATGCTTGTCGGGGAAGTTGATAGAGTTCATGAAGAAGGTGTGGCAACATGGACTAAGCTTCTTCAAACGCAACAACGGGCTGAAGAAGCATGTCAAAGGACCATTGAGCCACTGGTCATTGATACCAGAAAAGGAAAAGGAGTACTTGGAGCAGAAGTACCAGTTAAAGAGAAGATTTCTACCAGACCGGACATCGTCAACATCACTGATGATAAAGATAGTGATCTAGCTCGCCCAACCGTTCTTGTCTCTCCACAAAAAAGTAAGGCTCGCACCATGACTATTAATGATATAGTTGATGAAGTGATGGATTTTGGAGTAGACAATGCAGCTAGATGGTATAGTGTGCTAGGGGAGGAAGATAAGCAAGCAGTAATAGTGGCTTTGTTGGAAACCTTCCTGGATTACAACAGAACCCCAAGAGACTATAGGGCTAAGTTTCCCACTGAAATTAATCCTAGGCTAATGACAAAATGGAGAACCGGTCTAGGCACCAATACTAGAATCAATAAGGAGACATTGTCACAGGTCTGACCTAGTCTCAGTGAAGAAAAAAATCAAGCTTCTACTAGAGGAAGCATCAATGAATCTGGATACTAGAAACAAAGTTGTCAGGATAATAAATGGTTTTGAAAATGAAGTCTACAAAGAAACATTAGACTTCTGGCAATAGTACGATTTCAATGCTCTTGAGGGAACAGGTCCACAAGATCAAACTAATACAACACAAGAACCACTGGTTCAATTCACTTCTCATGAAGAACCAACAACCGGTAAGCAGGATAATCTTAAGGAACATTTCACATCTGGTGAACAGATTAATTTGGGAGAGTCATCAGCCAAGATGACCACTCAACACTACAGGTGTTGAAGAAGAAATTGTTGTGGGTGATCTACATACAGCTGAAGAGCAGCACAAGGAAGAAGTCCCACCTGAAGAGCAATTGCAACAAGAAGAGGATGCTCAACCAGAAGAAGAAGTGCAACCGGAAGGGGAAGTTTAGACAGAGGAAGAAAGGCCAGAAGCAGAAGTCCTACTAGAAAAGATGGTCCAACCAGAGAATGAAGAAAAACAAGATGAAGAGAAACATGAGTTACCTACACAAGAACAATCGGTAAAGGAACCAAGACAAAAGGAACAGGTAGATGTTCCAAGCTCGTCCTCATCCAAGAGGAAGCTATACTTTGCAGCAGACGCAGAAGCCAAAAGGAGCAAGGCTACCGAGACTGTGGTTGACATAAGCAAAATGTCAACAAGGCAACTAAAGCAGCTGACTAAGCGGAAACAAGACATGGTCCTTACTAGTGTTAAGAACATTATGGGCAACTTTGTACCTGATCTAGCACAAGCGATCGGAGAAGATGTCACCGATCCAAAAATGCTTGCCATTGATCACTATGAACAGAAAAGAATACAGATTCTTCATAAACAAGTCAAAGAAATAAAGGTGACAGTTACTACCATTGTAATAGTACTGCAACAACAATTGCAAGTTGCAGGAAGTCTGATGGCAAGGACTTCAAATTTTAATACCTTTACACAAGATCTCACTAAAAAGTCCTCAAAGACTTCTGAAGAGATAAAAGCTCTGTCTTCAACATTTGATATAAAGAATAAATCTGCAACATATTTCAACAGAGAAATGACAACTCTAGCTCTCATTCTGAGAAAGACTTATGAAGAAAAGACTAAGTGAATCCAGGATCTTATTGGATTTCAACTGTTTCTTGCCCCAACATTTGATTTAATGCAACAAACAACAACTGTGGCAGAAAATCTAATTAGTGAACCGGACTACAAAACTGTAGAGGACATGGAGAATATCATAGTATCATTGAAAGAAGCACTCAAAAACCTAGAACATGCCATTGGTCAATGGAATCCTTTTCTTCATTCAGCAAAGAAAATTTACAAGGATATCTTCACCAAGCTACAAATGTAAAATAATCAGTGAAGCCTAACCCTTTGTCTTATGGAGGTAAAAAGGGGAAGAAGAAGAAGACTTTGGTTGAAGAAGAAGACATCAGAAAAAGGTCAGAAGGTCGGAGATTAGAAAAGAAAGAGAATAGATTTAGATTCAGCTACAGGACAGAAGAGCTAAAGCACTCAAACAGGGGAAGTCTACAAACAGAAGAGCTGAAATATACAGTATAGGGAAGAAGTCTACAGGTCAAGGAATTAATTGTGATGAGTGAATAATGGTTTTGCCACCAATGACAAAGGGGAAGAGTGTTAGCAAATTTAAGTTGTCATTAGTGAAGATAGATGCAAACACCATTCCCAGCGGTAGAGGTTCACCGATAGATCACTCATATTACCTTATAGGCACCGGTAGACTAAAAACAGAGTATATGCACCGGTAAACTAAATAGAGGAGATGCACCGGTAGACCAAACATAGTACATAGTATCGGTCTTATAATGCATACAGGAATAGACAGGGTATAAGATTGACATCGGTCAACTGCATATAAATTCGCATCGGATTATGCGAAACTGTTTGATTTAAAATCGGAGCATACGGAGCATTCACCGTTTAGAACTGGAGTTAACTTTATAACAAGAGTTAGTTTTATTTCTACATTGATGTTTTCAAGGTAAACTCAAGATCATCTCGCAAAGCTTTTTGCTGCATGATTTATGGTTGAGTTTACAGCCTGGCGGTTCTATGAGTTAGGTTTTAATAAGATTAATTTCTTATATATACAGGCTATAGGACACAAAAATAGTGTTGTTGATTATATAGAGCAAGAGAAAGTTATCTTCTGAGAAAAGCTATGGTCATAAAGGTGAAAGGCAAAAAGGATCAACAGCTAGGCAAAATAGTAAGGTCAACAGGTATGATCTAATCAAACAAAGAGTGTCAATTCAGATTATTGCTTTTATTCTGTGAAAGCATATTCAAATTTTTTTATCAGGGTGAACCCTAATAGATTCTTTATATAAATCATTTAACTGGATAGCATCTTAGTTGATGTTGAAAGTCCTTTAACAAGGCGGCTCCTAACAAAGTTAAGATCTTTACCGATTTTTTACCAAATCCCTTAAACGGGTAGCACTCTTGCAAATGTTTTGTAAGCCCCTAACAGGGCATCTTTATTACTGCAGTAGTGAAGTTGTGAGCTCTATCTCACCATGGTTTTTTTCTTTCTAATCGAGGGTTTCCACGTATACATGATGTGTTGATCTGAGTATTTCTATTTATGTTTGTGAATGATTGTTTACATTCTATTTATCTTGCAAAAATACTTATACAAATGAGAAATTGCAATAGAAATAATATATCTTCCATTTATACATCCTCCATTTTAAAAGAATATATCTTCTTCATGAAAATTTTATTTACTAAAAGATTTCACTTAATATCATCAAGTTTTTTCCTTGGATTCTTTGGAGAAGACTCTTTGTGGGCATTGTTAAAAATAAAGTCTACAAGGTACAATCTAATTAGACCCTTGGCTTTACAGTCTAATGTAGCATATTTAATAGTTGCATATAGATCTATAAGTCTTTTGGCAATCTCATCGACAACCTTCCATAGATCTTGATCTATTAGTAGATTCTTTGCTTCAACTTTCATATTTCAAAATAATTTTTTGAAAATGTCCCCACTTTTATTCTCCTTGAAAAACTAGTCATTTGAAAATTCATGCAACAAGATCACAAAGTATCTTCTACACAAGTTTTTTCTCAAATCTAGATAATTCAAAAAAAATCCCCAACAACCCACAATTGAAATCAAAGGTGATAAAGCTCTAACACAACTTTAAGCAAGTTAAGTAGTGGAACAACTTCCTACACTAACCTTAAGATGAGAGAAATGTAAAACTTTCTCTGACATTTTCAATAGTTACAAAAACTTAACATAAAAAGCATGCATATCACAAAATAATGATTTAAGCGAAGAAAACTCTTTCACAAGAAAAACCCCACTCTAAAAGTTTTGCAGTATATTAATTGAAATTCAATAACAAATTACAATATACTTGCAAAGCAAGCTTCTTAGATGAGTATCACCAATAGAGATCTAGAGGTAGATCATTAGTTATTAGACTCTTAAAAATATATTACAATGTCTCTCACACACCTAATACATAGGAAATACAAAACATGAAACCGTAAAACAATATTACAGAACTATAGGCCAAAACCACCCATAAAAGACACAAAATATCCACTATTGGACCTCTAACCTAAAAATCAATGGTCGAGATTTAAAATGACAAACCCCTTGAAACCCTAAACCCCCCATGGTTGGGATTGTTGCCTCCAATCTCCTATCCCTCACGTATTAGTAGTAGCATTTTTAATTATTGCTAGGTTGAGACACCATTTTCCCAACATTTGAATGGTAAACTAAAAGAAGAGGTCTACATAGAGTAGTCTAAGAAATTTCAATTCTTAGAAGATCCAAACATGATTTGTAGACTTAAAAAGTCTTTGTATGATCTCAAACAAGCCCTCTAGGCTTGGTATGCAAGATTGAATCTAAGTACTTACTTCAACAAGGTTTCAAGAAGGGTACTGCAAATAGCAATATTTACATTAAAGTTGAGGAAGAAAATTTCTTGATAATGGTTGTGTATGTTGATGACATCATCTCTGGTGGAGATGATGCGCAAAACTTTTGTAGAGGAGATTTGGTGAGTTGTCTTTACTTCAAGTTGCTCAGCTAGAAGATGGCATCTTTATTTCTCTTCAGTATCATCATTGGTCGAAATTTATTGCTCCAATGACAATACTGAAGATGTTCCTGAATGGATTTGTCATGATCAGAGTGTTGACAAGTAGAAGAATGGTTTGATAAGAACTTCATTGATCATCAAGTTGGTATTACACTTGTTGAGTACTTGACAATGGTCCAGAATAAGAAGAATGTTGTTGACTCTATTTCCAAAACTATTGTTAGAATAACTGAGAGGGGGGTGAATCAGTTATCCAGTGTCCCAAAATAAAATGTATAATCCAAAACAAATTCTTCAACTTCTGCTACTCGGTAAACATAAAATACTTTCACTGTCTGTGTTTTTACCGATTGTCGGTCTAAAACTTATAGTAGTTACCGATCAAATTTAACATGTAATATGCAAAATATGATAACAAGCAAATATCACAATCAACACAACACGAGATTTAACGTGGAAACCCTGTGAAAGGAAAAACCACTTGGGACTAGCAACCCAAAAATGTTCACTCTTCTGAAGTGAGGTCGGTGAAGACCCAACCCTGTTAAAGGTTTACAAACACACTATTAGGTGTGACTTTGTTAGAGGATTTTGGACCAGAAGTTATTGTCCAACCAGTAGTCACTCTAGGGTTGACAGGATAACAATGTTCACTCTATGAATGAAACATCAAAAGACTTTCTTAGTCCACTCGGTTAAGAGATTTGACTGTGTACAATGGTTAAATATGTAACAGTAGACGATCTGCCTTGAAACAACTTCAATTGCAGTTTACAAATCAATGTTCAGCTCATTCAAATCTTTCTGATCAATATATCACTTCAGATTCAATCTTATATCAACTTACTGTCTGTCGGTAATTACTCTTTGTAGCTCGGTAATTGTTCTGCAGTTCGATTCTCACTAATTAGTATGATCAGAATGCATGAAAACTCCTTCACGTGATAATTCTGCAGTATCTTCTTCTTTCGGCATCTTTCAACAATGAAACCTGTTAGGAATAAGGTGTCTCAACCTTGGATAATTTCTATTCTTGTTATTTGTTTGTGAAATGTATTTTCTTGCAAATAATGTTGATGTGTCGGCATCTTGAATTGTGTAAGGAGATCATGGCTAAAACGGTTTTGACGGATTCCTATGACACGTAAGAGCTATGTCAGGAAGATTCAATGACAAGTGAAGACATGTGGCAACTGATAAATTTGAGTACTGTACACTCTTCCCCAATCGTGGGGTTCGGGGCGATGGTAAAAAATTTTGGGGTTCCTATTTTCTCGGAGAATGGTAAAACCCTAATACGGTTATCTTTGGGAGTAGCCCTAAAAAGTGAAGCGCATGATATAAGTTTTTTTTAGGGTTGCGAAGTGATGTGATGCGAGTGTATGGTTGGAACGTTTTTATGCCGCCATGATTTATCTTCAACGTTTTGGAAATCTTCTGAAAGAACTTGCATTGCAAGTGTATTGTAAGCTATAATAGTTTTGATCAATACATTGTGCAGGTTTTGAAGTGCTAGGGTTTTTACCGAAAGGTTTCCCCAAGGTATATCATTTTGTCATTCTCTATTTTTCTGTATGCATGGTATGTGGTTGCAATATCTTTGCTAAAGTAGTTAACGAATCTGAAATTATAAAGATTTATAAAAATTTGCACAATACTCTCCTATAGAGATTAGCGTAGGAAGCTGTTTCCGCACCTGAGTTTCCTTACAAAACCAATGTCTCTTATATAGACGAGTAAATCGTTTTCTTTTCCTCCATCAAATTTTGCCGCTTAATCTTATTCATTGATTTTGCCGCCTTAACCTTCTTCAGTTGATGTGTCAGTAACACGTTTCGATCTGCTCCATTAGATCCTTCTTGAATTATGTTAGCCGTCGATCTTCATAACAAACCTTATCTGTTACCTCGATTTTATATGTTTTATAGCTCATCACTTTATCGGCTAAACTGATCATTTAATTCCTTTTTGTTTTGCTCGGTTAACAAAGAAATGCGTCGGTGAACACAAGCTTGGTTAACACTGTGCTCGGTATACACTACACTCCATTGATGTATACTGAAATGTTTTATTTACCGACAACACTACTTTGTGTCTTTCAGCTCTATTCTTCATCATAGATGAATGCAACATAATAAAATCGATATCATCAAGTCATAAACTCATCAACAAGTTACTCAGTGTATTCCTTATCTTCATCTAACATATACATCTTCCTCATGTAGATATTTATGTTCTTCATCTCTTTCACCTTTCTTCAAATGTGTCGGTATAGTAACTTACAAGATAAGTACTATCAAGCTAGTTGACATCAATGACAACATAATACTGATTTAATCATCTTGCATATATAATTGGCAAGTCCTCAGTGATCTTCAATCACAGATTCTTCATTCAATGTTCTAAATTAGTTGTAGTTCATCAACTATGTCTGATGAATAGACTGGTTTTTATAAATGAGAAATTGGCCATTACGAGGAAGAAGACTATTGTTGATGTTGATTCTGATTCTTGTTTTCATTAAATCTCAGTTGGATCATAATAAAAAACAGCTGAGATTCAAGAACCATGTCTAAGAACACGTTTTATTCCCATGCATGTCAATTGAAAATAGTGTATGGAAATAAACTAACAAGAAGTACAATTAAAACTTCAAGCATATCAATAATTATATTTTTCTAACTACAACACCATTTAACTTGATCAGAACACGTCCAATTGAAAATATTATACATTATGCAGAGATTTTAAAACATGATCATTCAAGTTTGTCTAGTGTAATTCACTGTAAATAACTACCAGCTCACTTGATAACATAAAGAGAACGGATAAGCTAAGCAATAGAGTGACTCTTGTATTCAAAACGGCACAAGGAAATTTATATAGGGATACTCTACATCTGTTGTAAAAGGAACAAAATGAGGGCGCTTCAGGGAAGCCAAAAAACTGTTTCCTTGGACAAATACATGTAAGAGAATGGGCAACAAACATTATGCATGACAGCAAATCCTCTCACCCATCTGAAGCTTAGAAAAATAGCCAAATTTTGCAGGAAAGTCTACCATTAGGTCACCCGTCATATTGTTGATAAAAAGAATATTATCATACAAAGATAGCAGAATCCGTATTCTGTTACTCCAACTACAAGGGAACTCAACAATGATTCAAGAGTAAGAAACATTAGACGTTTGAATCAGATTTTCATTCTAAACTGTGACCAAGACTTAAAAACAAAATAAGAAACTTTTTCATTGTGACTTTCATGACAGAAACTGTGGACCATGCACAAGCATCTGAACTCCACTCAACTTTACAAGAATTACAGAAAAAGCAACTGCTGATCTGCACAGACATAGAGAATAACTATGAGTATTTCTGATAAACATACACACTACTCAATAAAGACAAGTAATCATGGTAATGTCTGAAACTTTTTAACATGTCCAAATCGTAAATACAAGAGATTATAATTTAAGAAGTTACAGACCTTCAACTCACATGAATGAATATGTTACATGTGTTCTGCACTCTCAAACTATAGGATTGTAATTACCACCTACAAAACAAAATCTACGCTGCCAAAACAAATGATCATTGGAAGCAAAATCAAATAGATATTGCATAAGCAAGCTCCAATCAGTAATCATCATCATCACTATCCTGCTCTTGTATGGCATATTCTCCATCACTGAGATCAGTGCCTCCTGGCTTGCTTTGTGTAGGATCATGTTCACCAACTTCACTGAAAGGAAATTTTCCCAACAATAAATGTAGGTAATTTCTGGGGATATTATCCTGGAAATCCATGTCTGGTTTGAGTCAAGGAATTTCAATAAAATATCCCCAACAGTATAGTTCATGTCAGAGCATCAATGCAGGTTATAAGTCCAGATTTATTAAATATAGATATAAAAGTGACCAAATAACCAAGCAATCAAGCTGGAAGCCTAAGTTCTGGTACCCTCTTCAAGTAGATTATATTTTGTACAATATCTCCTTCAAACGAATATTACTTTTTCGTTATATCTACTTCGGGCCTTGGTGCCCCTTGGTACATCAACTACAATGCTCTCAACAACTTCAGTGATAAATTTTTGCCAAAACTGTTATTGACTAAATCGGACAGATTCTTAGTGATTAAGGTGGACTTTATGGATACCTGCATCAGTCTTGTTACAAGAAATTTTCTTGTTTATTCTGTTCCCACTTTCTTGTTACCTTCTTATCAGCCATATTTTGTAACACTGCTCCTTTTTCAATGTATTAATCATAAAAATTTTAAAATCAATATAGCTTTACAGGAAAATATGGCATCTTAGTAGGCTGCTCAAAGAATAAGATTTACAATTTAAGGTTTGACTAAAAGCATGTCTATTTAATAGTAGCTTACTAAAGCTAAAAGGAAACTAAGAATTATTTTAACAGTATTAGCTAAAGGTCACTTCATTTTCCTTTTAAAAAGAGGTACTAATAATATAGACTTGCTTTCTCTAAATGAACGAATAGATATCTATAACTACATTACAATAATAGAAAGAGGATACATGAATCTCTTCCTGGAGATGCACTTCCAAATCTCTGTGTTGAAAGTTGAAACAAATAAATATACTATGTATAATGCATTAGAATTAAATGCCAAACAATTACAAACAACAATTTTGTTCATACTAAGAAGGAAAGCACCATAATCTTCTAACCTCAGGTGGTGCGTAATCATAATCATCCATTTCTTCCTCCTCTTCCTCTTCCTCGCCTTCATCATCATCTCCTTCATCTTTCTCATCTTCATCCTCCTCTTTAATTATATCAAATGTTTTTCCACACCTTAGATAATTTATAAGTATTATAAATATATAGCTATTTAGTCCCTCCTAAAATCCATTCATCTACACTAGCATCTAGCACAAACAATCTCTTGAATAATATAGCATTAGCATGCTGTCAAATCTTACCATGATGAAGATGTTGCTCATGATTTTCATTGTGAGCAAGATTTGTTGCATCTGCAGAGATTGAACTTCTATCAACATGTTCTAGCCCATCTGAATCACTTTCATGTCTTGTTTCTTCCAAACCTGCCCTCCGTTTGTATCTTTCCAGGATCCTTGACTCCGAGAGAACTAGTGTCCTTGCAGCATCACTTGGAAGTAAGGACAGAAATCTTACGCGAACATGCAAGCGCAATCTGTCAAAGGTAATCCGACTAAACCACCCAGTTGATTGCTTCATTCTATACAAAAATGTTAGATTTGAACAATAATTGATATAGATACAAGAAAAAATGATATATTATCTATTATGAAATTTGGACAGATTTCAGCCAATCAAAAGAAAATGAAAGAAAAATGAACTACGAAGGGGCATACACAGTACTCCCTTAAAGTAATAAAGTATTTTCAATCCGATACAGCTTTCCAAGAATATAAAAATGTAATTGAGCACACAAAAAAACATACATTTTGCCACACAATAGCTTATGACATGGTAACCAAAAACGGTGCTTGCGAAAGACAAGCACTTACCAAATGTTATAAAGGCTTTGTGACCAAGTAGTTTGAGTATCTTCAGCAAAAATCTCAACATGAAGACACCATACTGATGTTTTGTCTAGTGCAAATTATTGCTAAGCTCGTATTGTTGCACGCTTTTTCCTCCTCACTCAATAACAATAAGAAAATTACCTTTTTCCATTATTGACTTCACTACTGTTGATAGGTGTTTTGTGACACCTCTCAACACAGAATAAAATACCAAGTATTATATCCTCTCTTGACCAACGAAACCTTAAATGATAAACAATATGGCAATGTGTGATCAAATAAGTCAACCCCAAGATTTATACTGCAAACTAGCAACTTTGTGTTCGATATAATTCAGCTGAGTTTGATCTGATATTGCTGGTAACACACAAAGGGACTTACGTAATTTTTCCTGAACTTAATCCATTCTTTTCCTTCAAAGCATGAATGCTTTTGCACAAGGCAACTGGAACTTGAACTAAACTGGCTTGAACTTCAAACAAAGATAAAAAGGTAAAGGGTTTAGAGAATTCTAGGCTACTTCGTAAGGATAATGATAACAATGGACAATGTTTGGATATTAGAATTCCTTAAAACAAGTTTTTCTTCGCCATGTAGAAACAACTACACAAAACCTGATGCAATCTCCAAAGGTAACAAAGGATTTTCCTATGGTAAACATTCATCTGAATACCCAATACTGGCACAATCTAAATGAACACCCACAATTGAACTTGTGCTTAAGTCAAATTCAGACTAACCATACACTGCAATTTGCAATCAACAAACTACAAATGGTATGAACCAAGGAATTCATCAAACATCTTACACATTTCTCCATTAGAATCAATGATCTTTAACTAAACTTCGAGAAGTAGAAACCATGCAAAATGTAGAAACTCATACACAAAGATCCACCATATCTTCAACAAAAATTGTATATTTAACTTTAACATAGTCTTGGCAACTCTTCAAAATCACCTTCTTGGATCTGATTTTATCTCATCCACAAATCTGGAAATGCACTTCTATTGGGTCAGATTTCACCTCATTCACATCTGCATTTGGACTCTGATTTTCCTACTCTTGAATATGTTTTGATCTTGCACTTCTTATTGGAAATGTGCTTCTAATTCTAATAATTTTCTGCCTTGGATTTGTGTTTGAATGATGTTTGAAAAGGTAAAATGACTCCTTACTTATACAAGACCCAATATGTTTGATGAAAGGTTGTATCCCATTTATCTCAAGCGGGGGGCCGACCTACTAATGCCTCACTCAAATTCTGATTTTGCATTTAAATTAATTTCAAGACCTTTTGCAAAGCCCTTGAGGTCAGCTGCCTTGAATTGCCACTCTTTCATACCCAAGGTCGGCCTTGTCTACATCTTGCACTAGTTTCACACCACATAAATACATGACAGATTTTCTCATTCACCATCCAATGCAAATTGAGTTCTATATCTGCTTGTGTTCTGACCTGCAGAAATCAGTGGTAGATAGGGAATATTTTGGGGGGAAACCCGCTTGTTCCAAGGATTTTTTTCCACTTTGAATTCTTTCTTCCTAGGACAGAAATAAAACATGGAGCTGGAAGTCACCAATTGCTTGGGTGGGTTTGAAGAAGGGGCCTGGAAATGCTGAGTGCATTTCCTCATGGGAGTGGGAAATTCTCCCTTGAGGTGAGCGGATTCCCAAATATAAGCTGGAAATGAGCCTTCAAGGTGGGTGAATTTGAGAGATGAAGCTGGAAATACCCCTCGACTTGGGCGCAAATCCACCATGAAGCTGGAAATGGGTGAAAATCTAGTCTAGGGCATGCAAATGTGAAGTCCTCATTTGATTTCCAATTGGAAATGTATCCATTTAGCAAGAATTACAATGGATTTTCCATTTTATCTAAAATTCTCAAGCACTTTTCACTTTCAAGTTCTTCAGTTTTCGATCAAATCTTAACTTACCCTTCCAATTTCACCTCAAAAACGATCATGTTTTCCTTGGGCGGGTTTGAGTAAGGAAGCTTGAAATATTTGCAAGCTGGTTGGATTTTATCATGTAAGATGGAAATGTCAACAAACTTTGTGGTGCAGGAGCACCCTTTTCTTTCTTTGTTATGTAAGCTATCTTTGGCATGTTTTTGATTTCCCTAAGGTCGTGTTGACCAAGATGTGGATTCCACTAGGGATTTGAAGTCTATTTAGGTCCTAGGTTCTTAATCAAAGGACTATAGTGTGATAGTCTTCTGCTTAGCAAATTTGGGTGGATGATGTCATGATGATGTCATAGGGTTTAGAGTGTGTGAAGAATCAATTTTGGAGTCAAGATGGAGTCTAGAACTCCATAGGACCTTCCTAAGGTCTATAGGAAGCAAGGTTGGCAAAAGTTGTAAATTTGTTGTAAAAGTTGCATAGCAACTCTTACAACTTTTAAAAGTTGCTCGGTGCAACTTTGTCCTAATGCCCTAATCGGTTTATGAGGACCCTAAACCCTTCCTAAGCCCAACCTCATGCTATTTAAGGAAACCTTTGACCAAATCCCGAAGTTGGAGATTCTACTATATAGAAGATCATTTCTATAGGTGTGCATAGTGTGTGGATTTGGATATAGTTCAATGAACAATGAATTCATGGGTCATGTTATGAGTTAGATTTTGGTTTGTAGTTGATGGTAGATGTTAATGAGTGTCTTTACTTTCAGTTTATGCAATTAGTTTAGTATTTCCTTTTCATTTCATTGCTTAGTTTAAATCTTTTGCTTCATCTTTGTCCATTGGTTCATACCAGGAGAGTTGTAAAAATGGGGATCTAACTCACTATCTCACCGTTCATTTTGTACGGCCTTTTGGGGATAGCGAGTAGACTCCATGTATGTAATATGTACAGAAGGAGGGGCCCTAGAAAGCTTCCTAAGTAATTTTACAGTCAAGCCCTAGGCGAGCCATGGTGAGCCCGGCTAGGAACGACTGAGACAAGAAGGAAGATATGTTGCAAAGTTGAATAGGGAAATGTGGATTAGTGATTGGAGGCCTTAGATAAGGTCCTTGACAAGATCTGTACGAAGGGAGAAAGTGTGATCAATCCATTTGGTCACCCAAAACCAAAGAACACTTCATGCGATCAGTGAATGCCTAAAACTCTACCAAAAGCACCTTTTTTTGGTTAGGGGATTGTATGGCCTGGAGAAACCCTAAAACCTCCAAAATCCTTGAGAGGTTGGGTATTGTTGCAGGAATCCATGATCAATTTGCAGGGTCATTTGGAAGCAAATAGGTGAAAAGCCCTATTTTCTCGGAGGAGGCCTAATTGGGGCTCTTCCTTGCAGCCCAAATTAAAGAAGGAAGTATGAGATCGGTAAGGGAGATTGATGAAGTGAGATCTCAAAAACATCATATGGAACCAAACATGACATTTTCCAACACCTCCTCATCTCTACAAGATCCTATGTTCATTTGGAGGTGGTGAACCCTTATCCTAGTTTTAAGGGTCAAAGTATGCATGGAAGGAGTAAGCACCAAGAATCTTGTTTTGTCTTGGTAGAAGTGAATTGGTAGTTTGGTTGGAGTTGAAGACCAGGGGATTGAACCTTTGAAGGAGTCCTATAGGTCATTTGTGTCAATTGAGACACACAAGGGTCACTAGATGGACCTAGGCAAGGGCTAGTGATTAGCTCTCCCAACCTCCCTATCACCTTGGGTAGATTTCCATTAGGTAGCTGGAAATGAGACCTCTACCTTGACCGGATTTTCACCCATAAGCTGGAAATCTGAAGAAAGGTGAGTGCAAATTCACTTTTTAGGTGGAAATGACAAGACTTTTGGGCGCAAATCTTGATTTTAGCTGGAAGTGATTTCTTTCTAAGGCTGATGTGAGACTTTTAGCTGGAAATGACGAAGGAAAATCGACTTTTAGGTGGAAATGATATGCAAGGTGGGACACAAATGCACCTTTTAGATGGAAATGAGAATGTAAATATGCAAAATTTTGGCTAAGGCATGGAAAAGGTGGGCGCATTTGAGTGGTTAAGCTGGAAAATCTCTCCAATTTCATTTTTTGCTTGAATTCCTTGCATTTTTTGACTAGGGACTTGGAATTCCCACATACTTCAACCTATCAAGACTTGAATTTTCATTTCCACTTAGCATTTTTTAAGTTTCACATGCAAGACCTCGATTCCCAACCTTGACAAGAGTTAAATATCATATTGTGATATTTCAAAACCTTTTGACAACTTTTACACTTATTGAGATTTCGACAACTTCACCCTCAATTTCCAACTCTAGCAAACACAACTTCTCAACTCTATACTTCTCTCACAAATTGATCAAAGTTCCCTCCCAGATTGACAAGACACTACAACCTTCAGAACTGTTGGGGACCAAAAGACCAAAATTACTGCCAAACAAAGCAAAACTAACAAACACCTATGACAAACTAAGCTAAACATTAAGCCACTAAGCAAAAAAAAAGAGGGGATCCCCATTTTCAATGGGTTGTGTGTGTTTGCAACACAACAGTTTCTTAGTAATTATAGACTTATAAATACGTGCACACATGTATATATGATTCCTATGAACACGTTTTTTATTTAGTTAGACTATTATTATACTCCTGACATAATATATTGGTCTAAATACTCACGTGAGCATTGTTTTTTCAGAAAAATTTCAATCACATTCTCATTTATGGCAGCAAGCGATTTCCATAATGTTTATTATGAGTCATGACTCATTTATTCTTTCATTTTAATTTTATCTACTATATTCTAGGTATTAGTTGTCAATAACTAGTGGGCAGTCTCATCTATCTCTAAGTAGACCTGATCTCAGTTTTGTAGTGAGTTACATTTCACACTTCATGACAACCCCCAAGGTTGATCATTGGGTAGCAACGAAGTGTGTGTTGCGTTATTTGAAGAGCACCTCTGATTATGGACTTCTTTACACTAGGCGTCATGATCATAGACTCGGTGGATTCGCAAATTCAGATTGGGCAGGTTCAGATGATGCTAAAAAATCAACCTTTGGATATGTGTTCAACTTGGGATCTGGTGCAGTCACCTGGACTTGTAAAAAGCAGCAGGCAGTGTCTCTCTCCTCAACAAAAGAAAAGTACCGAGGAGCAGTTAAGGCAGCTTGTGAGTCAGTTTGTCTTTGCCAAATGCTTGCGAATATGCATATGTCTCAAGACGGTCTGACTCCCTTGTTCTCTAATAATGAGGGAGTTCTCAAGCTTGCCAAGAATCCGGTCTTCCACGAAAGAACCAAACGTGTGGACATTCATTGTCATTAAATTTGCCAGTTGGTTGAAGATGGATCAATTTAGTTACAGTATGTTCCAACTGCGGATCAGACTGCAGATGTTCTCACCAAGCCTCTCGGCCCAGATAAGTTTGCTAAATTTAGGGGGCAGCTTGGTGTTGTTGACAAATTGACCATTAAGGGAGGGTATTAGAATATTATTATATTACTTTAATGGTCATCTTTGTATATTATGTAAATTAGATAGATAAAATCGTTTCTACGATCTTCTTTAGTTTCTTATTAGAAACTTGCTATTATTGTACTCTTGTAAATTCTTTATAATGATCTTTCTTTTAATTTGTTAATACATCAAATATTTTTACCAATTACTTCTCAATAATATATTCTTCCTTATCATCTTCTTGAATGTCTTTATATCTTGGATGTTTTCTTTCATTTTGTGTTGTTGGGTCCTTCATGTTGATATTGGATTTCCAAGGGAAATCCAAGGCTGTTGTAGCATCCTTCATTTGTAGAGCATTTTGTTTCCTTGTACAACTTGATCTTGAATTCCTTCTCAAAGTGGGAGTCTTGTCTTTCCTAGTAGTGTTGTCTTCCAAGTTGCTTTATTCGCTTTCTTCGAACTTGAACACCTTCGGTTAGTCCTCTTTATTCTTCTCAATCATCATCTGTAATGACCCTCACTAGTAGGATCACTAAAACACCCAAATCTGAACTGTGGTAATTCGTCAAACAGTTGGCATGCACTGAAATGTTTTGCTTGCAATGATGTGTTTCAATGTGTATATTGTTTTGGCATCAACTATGCAATTGTGATAACAATACCAATGTAAAAATAATAATGCAAATGAGCAACAATGGTATCAAAGTAATATATCAAATTCTGATTACACTTTCAGAATATATGAGACTGTGGCATCTAGTACATATAAGCACTGTTATAGTCTGATTACAACATGTGAAATAGGATGTGAAACATATGAACCCTCTTACATGAACATAATCCTATCAACGCACCCAATTACAATGCAAAGTCTGAATACAATGTCTGTTCTCGGATTATAATTGACTGTGACAATATTCAGAATTACAATGCTATAACAATGTGGTAATATCCTTGCATATATCTGACGATTGAGGACTGACTGTTACAACCGAGATATATGAATGATTATTGTAGCAAAATAAATGCAATAACAGTGCAGATTTAGACTGGGATTGATGACTGTTACATACAATTGAAATGCAATATATATTGGTATCTAACAATGTCAACACATGCACCTGGAAACCGCTCCTTATTGCCTGACTGAGACGCGGGTGAAGACTCTGGAAGAACAGACCTGAATTGATCCCAAATTGCCAACCAAACTCTGCAGATTTGTACCTGCTGTGACTGCTGTACCAGGCCGTACAGGTACGGCTCCTGCCAAAAATAATTGCTGGGGTTTCAACACCCAAATTTGCTATCAAAGGGACCGCCAGGGATGTAGGATGATCCTCCCAAAAGCATAAAATTATTCTCCAATAAGACTAGGAGATATGAGCAAAACTTTGATTCCAGGCCCTGGTATAAAAAGTCTGAAAATATGCAAAAATGTCTTCAATCCTTTGCCAAATCGATTCACTACTGCAAGGGGTGAATTTCAATCCTTATTCCAACCACAAACAAACCCTTATGACGATTTCTCAATGAAGTACCAATGAGATGGCTGAGTACCAACTCCAAACTTGCAACCCTTCAGTAGATATTTCACTACCTCAGTTATGCCAATCCAAGGGAGTGATTCGTTCCCAAAGATCGAATATAATTTGCTGATCAAGGCTACAAATTGCTTCACAATGGAAGTAGTAGAAGAAATCCCAAATCCAAGCATGTCCAAATGAAAGCCCAAGCCCTCTATTTATTCTTTTCCTTGAGAAGTTGCTAGAACTTCTAAAAACATCCAATTATAATGTACTTTATAATAAAATAACATTATAATAATAAAGTACATTTCTCAACTCAAAATTATAACAATGTAGGCCCAAATGTCTCATAACTGAATGTAGGCCCAACTACGACTGGATGTAAGCTCAAACTGGATGTAGGCTCACTCTGGATGTAGGCCCCACTACAACTGCATGTAGGCCCAAACTGGATGTAGTCTCTACCGAATGTAGGCTCTGTCAGCAATATGCAATCAAATGATCAACATAATGACCCTCTCTCCAAACCATTTGCCTACGAGAGTCGATGATAGGCAAATCCGTCATGCCAAACGATGTCAGCCAAAATGGGGACATGACATCATCCCATGCATGATTCCTTGCATCAAACCTAAAAATGAAAGAGAAAACACTTTGGATTATGATAGCAAATAAAACCCTAAGTTAATTCCCAAACACACAAATGAAATACAAGAGGATTGTGATAAGACAATGAGATTTCAACTTCTAGCATTCTTGATTCACATTGCTGAACTCCAAAATTATAAAACATCATCAATATTTCACAAAATGTTGCCTCATAAACCCTTTTTCATTCACCCTTTGTTAAGATATAGCTTCATTCGTATTATTATTTTATATATATATATATTTATATATATATATATATATATATATATATATATATATATATATATATATATATCATATGAATTGTGATTATATTATTATTATATTATTATCATTATTATATTGATGAAATATAATAATGATAATAACATAACAATATATGTTAATATCACATTGAAGTAAATCGAACTATGTTCGATGTTAATATGCTAAGTATATTGAATGAATAAACGGTGACATATCTCAGCAGTGATTAAACAGCCGACTGCTTATTACAACAGTCGACTGTTTAATACACGTCGACTGCATAATATATAAAAGCCAACACTAAATACAAACAGCAACCAAGGGACATGACCATTTATTTATGGAAAGGTACGATGGTTGCCAACCGGTCATATGTAAATATATATACTTGCTGTGACTGCAGGGTTAAGCAATCAATCACAGCGTACATTGTCTCATTCCTCTGCAGTCACAGCAATATATATATTCAATATAATATATAAAAAATTCATCACAATATTATCATATATCAGAACAGTAAATTGACAGTGGTATAATCAATTCCCAAAGATCTGATTTCCTAACATGGTATCAGAGCCAAGTTAAAGGGAATTAAATTCTGATTTATTATTTGATTGGAATACAAAATAAAATATTACTTAAAAGTAAATAGTCATCACAAATTATTAAAAATGACCATCGGAATCAAGATGGAAGACAGATTGGAAGGAGCATCAAACTTTTTATCATGGAAAATTAGAATCACCACACTATTGCAAGAACTGGAATTGGAATCATTCATAGAAGAGGAAAAAGAAATACCTACAGACGAAGCAGAGAAAACAACTTGGAAAAGGAGGAACAATAAAGCCAAGAAGTTAATTGTTGATTCAGTCAAAGACTCTATTCTTCCAAGCATAGCAAGATTAACAACAGCATATGAGGTCTTCAAGAAAATTCAAAAATCATATGAGATAAACAATACAAGTCGGATATTAACCTTGAAAGAACAATTATTATCAATTAAGATGAATAAAGGGGAAACAGTTACATCTTATTTCCTTAGAATTGCTGAAATTCGAGATCAACTATTCTCTATTGGTAATAATGTAGAAGACATGGAATTATCTCTAATAGCACTAAGGGGATTACCCACATCTTGGGAGAATTTCATTCAATGTATAAGCACTCATCCACCTTTACCAAAATTTGATCAACTTAAAAATGATTGCACTCAAGAAGAATCAAGACTCATTACCAGAGGACTAAGTTTAAAGGAAGAGGAAGAAACACAAGCTCTCAACACAAAGTCTCACAATAAGAAGGAAAAATCTTTCAAAAGAAAGAGGGGATTCAAAAGAGATTTTTCTAAAATCCAATGTTACAAATGTGATAAATATGGGCACACTCATCGACATTGTCCTGAAAGACAAAAGATTCAAGCCGCCATAGTTGAAGCAAAAGAAATTCCACTTTTCTTTACAGCTCTCTCAAGCGAACTAAATTCCAATAATAGAACTTGGATAATTGATAGTGGTGCATCAAGACATATAACCGGATTCAAAAATCAGTTTGAGAGACTTGAAAATTATTCAACCGAAGAAGTGACTATTGGGGATAACTCCACCTACCCAGTGAAAGGAATAGGGACCTGTACTATCAAGATAAAAGATGGAGTATCTCTACAACTAAAAGACGTTCTATTTGTACCTGGAATCAAAAGAAATTTAGTTTCTATATCAGGACTAGCAGATCAAGGGTTTCGTGTCACCTTTAATGAAGACAAAGTTCTACTATGGCCTAAAAATTCAAATATGAAAAATGCCATAATCATAGGGACAAGAGATGGTAGTCTTTATAAACTATGTAATGACCAAAAGCTGCGCTAACTCATAAAATTCCAAACTACAATGAACTATGGCATAAGAGGTTGGGACATCCAAGATATAATGTCCTACTTATGATAAACAAAATACTACGGGTCTTCCACACTTTAAAAATGATCATCCTCGTATTTGTAAAGGTGGTGCACTAGGGAAGAATATAAAAGGATCATTTCCTACAAGTGAGCACAAATCTAAAGTAATCTTAGAATTGATCCATACTGACTTATGTGGACCCATGTCATCACCTTCATTAACAGGATCACTATACCATATATGAAATTTAAGATAAGTATTCCATGTTTTTATTAATGCATATGAATTTTTAGTTTATTAAATAATAAATTTTGCATGCTTGAGATAGTTTAGCCTTATGAACTATTCGTACAGTTCATTAAAGATGAACATCATACTAGAGGTCATTATTATCTTCCCTCAAGTCCAAGAGGGAGTGTTAATGTTATGGCCTTGAAAAAGATAAAAAATGCATCATGTACTAATCCACGGCCTTATGGAAACCCAGTATGAGATATAGATTCTCTCAGGAAGAAAAGTATGAAGTCACATCCTGCAATGATATTAAGCTGAGTATATAAAAAGGGTATGCCTCCATGACAGAAGAAGAAAAAGGATATGCATTAGTGGATATGCGAGGATCTTGATCCAGAGGGAGTAGACAATGCTTTGTTGGCTCTCTAGTGATCGAGAAACTGTAGCAGAGAATTATGATGCGAGAAGACTATGCTTCCATGTCAGAGGGAGAAGCTAGATGTTGTCGGTATATTTTGTATAAATCAATTTAAGTCGGCTAGATCAATTTAAGTTGGCACCCCAATTCAGAAGATCTTGGTTGTACAAATTCAGAGGGAGTGTACCATGTCAAGATGGTGTATACTTTGTAAGCTCAGAATTCACCAAGACTATGAGATAGTACGAACAAACAACGGATACCAAGCGTCTTGCTAGAAAGAAGATTGTGTACCTTGGTATGTTGAGGAATAAAGCCTTATTAGGTGAAAAGAAGGTATCCTGAACGCTATGTTATTACTTGTTGTGCAATAACTATATTGTGGTTAGACAACATTAAGTTGTTGGTTTCAAATTGTCATGATGTGTTATGTTCATGGCTAGACAACATTGAGTTGTTTTTTAAATTGTCATGACTGAGAGTTTGACTTGAATTTTTATAATTCTTGTCTTTAATAGACAATTCTAAGATGGAAGTCTTGATTTCCACTCTCTAGATGAGCCAGAGTGGATCCACCATTTGAGAAGAGTCAAGGTGACTTTATGGGTTTTTTTATTCATGAATAAATGTAAAAATATATATTGCAATATTGTGTAAAAATGATCATTTGTGTGTGGGTTAACATTTCAAGGTGACGATCTTGTAAATAGTTAACCAAAGTGTCAAGATAGACTACTTAAGTGTGTGTCCCAACTGTGCGGAGATCTTGACTCTTGTTATTACTGGTTGTGTAATAATGAAACTATATCATGATAGACTACTTAATTGTGTGTCCCGACTATGCGGAGATCATGATATTCAAAGTGTCAACATAGACTACTTAAGTGTGTGTCCCGACTGTGCGGAGATCTTGACTCTTGTTATTACTAGATGTGTAATAACGAAACCATATCATGATAGACTACTTAATTGTGTGTCCCGACTGTGTGGAGATCATGACATTCAAGTCTATTTTCATGACAAAACTACATTAACTTGTGTGTCCCGAAATGCAGATGTCATGATAGATTTTTTATATTTAATACTCACTCACTAAGAGGGAGTGTTAAGATATAGCTTCATTCGTATTATTATTTTATTTATATATATATATATATATATATATATATATATATATATATATATATCATATGAATTGTGATTATATTATTATTATATTATTATCATTATTATATTGATGAAATATAATAATGATAATAACATAACAATATATGTTAATATCACATTGAAGTAAATCGAACTATGTTCGATGTTAATATGCTAAGTATATTGAATGAATAAACGGTGACATATCTCAGCAGTGATTAAACAGCCGACTGCTTATTACAACAGTCGAATGTTTAATACACGTCGACTGCATAATATATAAAAGCCAACACTAAATACAAACAGCAACCAAGGGACATGACCATTTATTTATGGAAAGGTACGATGGTTGCCAACCGGTCATATGTAAATATATATACTTGCTGTGACTGCAGGGTTAAGCAATCAATCACAGCGTACATTGTCTCATTCCTCTGCAGTCACAGCAATATATATATTCAATATAATATATAAAAAATTCATCACAATATTATCATATATCAGAACAGTAAATTGACAGTGGTATAATCAATTCCCAAAGATCTGATTTCCAAACACCCTTCAAATAAACTAAACCTTAACACAGCCAGATTTTCATCCTTAACGATCTGGAAATGACTTTGAAACCTCTTTGCAATGCCTAACATAAATCTGGAAAATACTTAGTTTGCTGATGGAATTCCTCTAAATTAAGCAATAAACGCCCTCTTCATGTAATTTTGCACCCTTGTTTTGGAAATTTGCCTTTAATCTGCATTTAATTCATATCTATTGATGAAAAATCCCCCCTCATCTTGATCTAGTTCGCATTGAATCTGATTTAATTTTATTCCTTTCCTGGAAATTCACCTTAATTCGTACTTGTGCTTAGAAATTCGCTTTGAAATTTCACTAAATTCACACCTTGAATGCATTGATGATAGGTTGAAATGAGGTTTTACATCTCATATATGGGTGCTCTATTAGGAATTCACAATTTGATTAATGAGAGCCAACCTTATAAATTTTTAGCTTGCATTTCAAATCCATGTTTTTCTCTTTAAAATTTTAAATGTTCTTCATTTTCTTGATCAAGTTAGTCATTTTTATTGCCTTTCAAAAATTCCATTTGCTTGTTGTGCAGAGATTTGCACTTGTCTTGGATTTTTGGGCGGAACTTTGCACTAGACAAGGATTTTGAAATGAAAATGCGACTGATTCAAGCAATTGATGGGCGGAAATTTGATGGAGACAAGGATTCCTTAGGCAGAAATTTCACCTTGAGCTGGATTGTTACATGGAAATTCAACCTTAAGCTAGATTGTGAAGGAGAAATTTGTCCTTCAGCTGGATTGTGAGGGGGGAAATTGACCTTGAGCTGGATTGTGAAAGGGAAACTCAATCTTGAGCTGGATTGTGAAGGGAAAATTCGACCCTAGGCTTGATTGTGAAGGGGAAATTCGACTAGACAAAGATTTTCATGGAATTTCAACTTTATCTAAGGATTTTTAGAATTTTCTTTATTTTCCCTTTCTTATCAAGATCAGAAATCCAACCCTAACAAGGAATTTTCCTTGTAATTTCCTTGTCAAGCCTGATATTTCTCCTTTACTCTCATCTTTTATTTTATCAAATATTAGATTATCATTTTTCCTACATCGCAATTTCATAAATTTCACATTTGATACCTTGTCTTGACAACTTTTATACTTTGTGAAATCTTTCATAATTTTGCCCTCAATTCCCAATTTTGACGCACTCCTAAACTTGACAACAAAAAAAATCCTTCTCATCCTAAGGCCAAAGACTATGAAATCATTGCCAAACCTATGAAAACTAAACCAAAATAAACCTAGGTAGCAACAAAAAAAGGGTGTCCCCATTTGCAGTGGGGTGTGTGTGTTTACAACAAATCTGATGTCAAATGTTCGTTTAGTTTAAAAGAGATTCTCCTCATTATTCAGAGAGGTTTCACCTCACAAACTATACACCTTTGGGTTGCCTTTTAAGAGATAAACCAAAATGCTAACGGATTGCTATTGATGCACTTAGAATGGATTATAATTTCCAAGCATATTCAAAGAGGATACGAGGTGAGAAAACTATACTACAAGAAACAAATTCTCTAGACCTGAAAATTTAGACAGTCCCCAAATACTAACATTTTATAATTGAACCACTGGCGAGGACTCCAGAACTTGATGTTTATTTCAACAAATTCAATGACTCATTTGAAAATTGTCCAGTTTGCATAGAGAACCTAGTCTGATTCATGGCAGCATCATGATTTAGATGTTCAATAGTATCATTACTTCCAAGAATAAGGACTTCAATCACCACGAAATTTCCTCACACTTTTTATATTTTCAACAGAAGCTAGTGATTGCCGCAATATACAACTGACAAGTTTACAATAAAAGATGGAATGGTCTATTGATAATTAAAGTGACAAATTTAGAAGATGGTGGATATCATTCCAATTTTATGGATGGTTTGCCTGATAAAGGATGACTTGAGGTTCTTAAGCCAAATCGCTTGTGTTAATTTTTACATGAGTTAGAGCAAATGAAATTAAACATCAAAGCAGATAAGATGAAAGTCAGGTCATATGTTCCCTGGAAAACCATCCGCACTTCACAGAATAAAACACAAAGTGTTACAAGGAATCCACCCATAGACTAATTAATAAGGTTGCTTGGTAGCATTTAAAGGAGAGTAGATGTTTTTCACCATGTTACCCAATACGCTCAGGTAGACACATGTACCTAGACGAAATGGGTTGGGGCCAAGTCAAGGGCCTAGTACCTAGGGGTTTTGCCAACAACGTATCCTGAGCGCCTTGAGTATGCTATACACATACCCAAGTGAAGCCATAGAGGAAGTGGCTCTATTCCACCTTTTTTAAAAACATTTTTTTCTCAAACTCTAAATGCAACATAAAGATTAAAATCAACAAAACATTTCAAACTTACCTATCTCTCCAAACTTCCAAAACCTTATGTTTTTCATTGCTCAAAGCTGCTGCTGTTTCTGAGAGTTGAAGGATTGCAAAGATGTTTGTGATAAGTACTAAAGAGATATTTTAGCTTGCATCTAGAAATTGGGATGTAGCCCCTAAATGTGCAAACACAAATGCTTCTATTGCACAACTTAGCATAGTTTCTTTAAAGGATGAAGAGGCTTCTATAAATGATGCAGATAGTTAAACTGGCAATGCATCCATTCTCTCAATGAAGAATAAATGAAGACCATCAAAGGTTATTGCGTATTGAATTGACATTTGACATTAAATTAGTTAGTGTTTTAATTCACACCTTTCAATGAAATACAAAAAGGAATTGATGTCTTCTCTATAAGCAAATACTAACATAATTTGGACAATATGTTTCTTGCTTGTTTGCAATCTTAAAAAAAATTCTTAAGTGATTCATGGTCATGCTAAATAAAATTACCTTTTTGGATTTAGTAAGAGCCTTTTTGGATTTACTAAGAGCAAGAAGCTTACATGCTCTATAACTCAAGGCAAATGACTTCTATACTATTTTTCTAAAAATAAATCATATGACTACATGCTGCAACATTCCACGAAAAGAAAAGACTAAAAAGTGCAAGTACACAAAAATTGAAAAGGCTCAAAAATATACAACAGATATTATAGGCTAAAAATGACAATTGCATTCAAAGATACAAGAGACCAACCTAACACCTATAACAATACAAAGCTTTCAATAATTGTTAGGTTTCAACTTTCAACTCATAAAAGCACAATAACACATAAGCCAAAACACTTCAATAGTAATATAGAAGGAAAATAGGTGTATTGAATGAATAACAAATTCTAGAATAACAATCTTCAATATTTAGTGAACAGTAATTACAACAATAAGTAGGTGTGAGACTTATCATTAGAAGTATAGGTGCAAAGTAGCACTTATTTATAATGTTTATAAAGCTATTGAATAAAAAAAACAAAAAGCTAGCTTTGACTTCTTCTTGAACTACTAACTACATGCATGCAATGCAAATTTTATTATGAAATCCCATTCACTAAAACTGAATCCAGAACCATGCAACTGCTAATAGATTGATAGTGCCAAACTCCTACTTAGAACTCACATCTCTTGCATGACAAAAGCTCTAAAGATAGATGATTTAAAAATAGTTGACTCTTCACTAAAAATTTAAAAATAGAAAATGTTAAAATCAAAAGAAAGATTATAATAAAACAAGCTAAAAATTGAAAAACTCAAAATATGTTTTTTTCATGAAAATAGTGAGGGCTAAAAAGTTAAAAACAGACTTTTGGATAGAGAGCTATAAATAATTTTAATGAAGCTCTCTTCTGTGTTGATCATGGTACAATTCTCAGAAACTCTGAACTCTGACAATCCACTTGATGGTTTGAATCTCAACACTCTTTTTCTTTCATTTCACTACACCAAACACTAACTCAAAATCTGCAATTCCTCACCATGAAAATTTTGCTGTTTGCAACCCAATACAAAAGGTGTGCATTTGGAAAAGGAAAAAGCAACGCACTATGAAAATCACAATTCTGATTTCTGTATTACAAAGGTGCATGCTTGCAGGCTAGGCACACACCTAATAACGTAAATTTCATCCTAAACCTTACCTTGTAAGGTGCATATACTTCTGATCTCAACTTACACAAATTTCAATCTTATATCTTTGCAATAAGGCTCTTCCCAGTAGCCCAAGTGTGCACCTATAGCTTCACCTCATTCTTTCATCATACTCACACATGCATTTGTTTTCACATGGACACTTCAAAACATGTTTTAGGTGCATCTTTCTAGCAATTTCTAACAGAATACACTTCACTTGGTTCTTCCCTTAGCAATGTGTGTGTTTGCAAGCTAGTTACCCACCTACAAACAATGCTTCATGCTTCACTAGGAATTTGTCTTTTGTGATGTGTGCACCTAAACACCTGCAAACAATGCTTCATGTTTCTCTTTATGAGGCATTCCCCTAACACTTACACGTGCACTTTTGACTACAACTTAGCCTTTAGGTTCGCCCCTTGTAACCAAGTGCACCCCTGATAGTCTGGTAGTCTAGACCTTGTTTTGAAAACAGTTTTATTATTATGAGGCATGCCCCTGGGACATACAAATGCACTTTTTGCCTATAACTTAGGGTTTGGACTTGCACCAATGATAAAAGTTGCCCCTTATCACTAGTTACACTCGTTTGTGTTGAGTTTTAACTAATTCCTATTCTTAAGTCTGCACTTCACTTGATCTTGTCGTAAGCTTTTTCAAGTAGTTATACATTGTTGGGAGATTGTTCCTAAAAAATAGACTTCATTGTTTCATTTTTTGGCTCATATAATAAGCCATTCTACAAAGTAATATTCATCAACTCAAGAATGAATAATTATAATTCAAACGAACTGTATCTCACATAAGACATGAATAGGGATTTAGGAGACCTTTCATTGTAAATAAAAGAGAATGGAGGATGCATAACCTGTTATGATGCCAATATATGAATATAAGGCTCAGTAATGTAAATGAAAAGATGAACAGTAATTAGACAAGAAGCAGGGTATTCAGAGAAAACCTTACTTTTCATCCATTAATCAAAATGTGATGTACATATTTATCAATATGAAAATGATTGTCCAATTCTTCTTCTAGATGAGTGTTCAGCTTTACAAAATATAATATGTTATCCTATTATGCATAAGATAATGTACAATAGTGTTACACATTTGACCTGAAAATATATCAAGAACTATTTTCCAATTCAGGACAATTTTATGATCAGAAATGATAGATGAGTGAGAGGCTACCAACCATGAATCCATATAGAAACTGGCAAAACTGACAAGCAAATAAGAAATGCAGAGCTACTTAAACACAAGATATACCCTGATAGAATTGCCATGAAAAACAGTTAAGAAAACAAATAAACTTTTTAAATTTCAAAGTCCTTACTTATACTTTTGAATGCCAAATTATATTCAATTCTTCATCTCTATGTTTCTTTAATGCAAATGTTTGACAGTCGAAAATTCTACAATTATTTACAAGCGAACCTATAAATATATATTTTGTTTATTTCAAATTTGATCCAGTCAGAAATTTACTCTGCAAGTTGTCCGTTCTGGAGGCTTCCTGATTTGTTCTTGAATATAATCATCTTGCAAGTCGTACAGCTGAAGAGAAGAGAACTTTTTATGGGGAACAACTCTGAAAGCACAGATATCTTTCCATAAAACCTTCTCCCTATCATACAAAACAAGTTTGAACCATCAATTATGCTCTTGATGAAGCATGAGCTGAAATTTGACTTTAAATACTGTTTTATTTGGAAAGAGACTTGAGAAACGAAAACTGGTGTTTATTTAATTATCAAAATGCACACACCCATTTGCCCTTATTTCAAGAAACCACAAGAGATTCAAAATTGTTAGTTAAACAGATGCACAAAAATGCTGCAGAGTCGAGAAGTACAAAGCCCAATGGAGCTTACCCTTCTTTTGAATTTGCATTTATAGAGTCCCTTAAGGGCTTCGGGATACGAAAATCAACCCTCTGATATCTGCTTAACCAATCAGACAAATCAATCATATCAAACTAACAGAAAATTGAAGTTCAATCAAAAGCTAGCGAGCATAGAACACGTATTAACTATAAACCTTTAAAACTTGATCTTCATTCAAATTACCCCAATACATTATGAAATTCAACATGAAAAAACTACAGATAATAATAAACAAACATGATTCCCAGCAAACAGTTTTTACAAAATTACAATTTAAGGCAAAACTGAAAAGCAACCGAAGGGTTGAAGCTCAACTGGTTGTGCACAATTGGCAAGAATGATGGTATGTTTCTTGACTAAGCCATCCACCAAGGTTCAAATACCAAGCGTTGTGATTGGTACAGGTTTGACACCTAGGTGACGTTGACAGTCTAGATTTCCCTACTCATGGCAGCTTCGCTTAAGCACAACTTATACTTTAAATGCTTGCTTACTCTTCATGTTATAATCTTCTTAAGCAAGATAAAGACATGCAAATATCTATTTAATCAGGTGTTTCCACCAAAAAAAAACTGAAAAGCATACCCACTACACTTGCTGCTATTACAATTTGATTATCCATAAAGGGAAAAAAAAAAAAAAAAAACCTTGTGCAGGATTTTCGCTTCTGTCAGAAGACTTCGTAACCACAAGTATCCACTTAATCAGACTTCGGAATTATATCATATCATTAGTATTCTATAAATTCAATATATACACACTACTTCATCTTTTCCACTAATAATCAATTACTTCACATGCCAAATGACTGTAATGCTCTACTAATTTTGGAAGTTGTCATTGATGTCACAACTGAAGTTGAAATCGTCATTAATGTCGAAGAAATTTGTTCATAGAAATGTTGTCATAGATGTCAAAGGTGTATGAAAACAATTGATAATGGCCAACGGCCACTAATCGCAGTCCAAAGGCTAATCCAAATCAGTTTAAGATCTCATTCAATGCAAGTTTATAACTATCCTATTGGCATGGCATTTAGTTTCTGCAAAATGGCCAACCACCTTTTGTTTTTGTTGATGCATAGTAGCTTCAGTCACATATAAGGATGATCGTTTAGATTGATTATATATATGAGTATGTATGTATGTATGTCAGTTCACTATGTGAGCTGACATACATACACACACACATTTCTTATGCCTATAAGAATAATCATTTCAAACGCTTTGTAAAACCATCATCCTTGTATTTGATTGAAATACTAAGCAGATACAAGTATATTAATCTGTGTAATCAGATTCAATTCTCTTGCCATGTTTCGAGCAATGATCATTGAGGGCAACATTGTTTTATATATAACAGATCAAGAAATGATCGTATTTATTATATCAAACATACCATTGATCGAGTAATGATCAAATGTAATGCACAGCAGATCGGCGGCTTTCATAATATTGTTTTTCGTTATTATGTTAACTAAACCGATTAAGGATTGGGCCTCTTGAAAAAACCCTTTGGCAAGTGTTGTATTGTTTGAGAGAGGGCCATGTCATGAGCGGACATGGCTCCACATTGGGAGACATGACCCCTCATGACATGTCCCTCCACACATATATATATACATGCCGATATCATAAAGAGAAGTATAGAAATCGATAAATACTCTCCCTTTGATCGGAAATCTCAGACTTGAAGAAATCAGTACATTATAATCTGCATATTGCAAGAATTGCATCAGTCTGAAATAAATTTAATATACATTAACAGTTCTGCATATAATTGCCCAAGTCAATATTAAAATTATTGCCCAAGTTACTTCAGCAATATGGAGGAGGTGGAATCTAATTAATGGAGCACCTGTTAGCTTTAAAGGCAGCAAATAGAATAACAAATTGAAAACAGAGATTAGTTAACAAAGGATGTCTCCCTTGAACAATTGCCTCTCTACATGAATGGGACACCTCTCTTCATAAGACCATGCAATCGTTTAAATAGAAGATGAATGAGAAACAAAAGAAGTAAGCTTTGCAATGAAGATTATTCGAATTTAAGAAGATATAAAATCAGATTGATTTGAAAATAAATAAAAGCATTTTTGAAAGGGCAATCAACATAAAGGAAACGTTAACAAAAGGTGATGTCTTTTCAAAAAGTAACCTCTTTTCAAAGAGATGTCTCTCTTCATGAATATGCATAAGGATGTGTAGATATAAAAGGTCAAAATAAAATGAAGAAGTGTGAGTGTGAATTAATAAGATATATCAAATATACACTAACAGATTTGTGATGAAAATAAAATATATATAAAGATCACAATAAATATTTGAAGATAAATAAAATGTTCAAAGAGACCGATTAGTATTTAGAAGTTTGTTATCAAAGAACATATGTTAGAATAACTGAGAGGGGGGTGAATCAGTTATCCATAGTCCCAATCACAAAATGTATATCCAAAAACAATTTACTAAAACTTCTGCAGCTCGGTAACATAAAGTAGTATTTTGTCTGTGCTTTTACCAATTACCAGTTAATAACATATAGTGATTACCAATCAAATCCAATATGCAACATGTAAAGTATGACAACAAACAATCATCACAATCAACACATAACATGAGATTTAACGTGGAAACCCTGTAAAGAGAAAAACCGCCTGGGACCGGCAACCCAAAAATTGTTCACTCTTCTGAAGTGAGGTCGGTGAAGACCCACCTCTGTTAAAAGTTACAAACACATTGTGAGGTGTGACCTTGTTAGAGGATTTTAGACCAACCCTTATCATCCAACCAGCATTCACTATGGGGTTGATAGGATAACAAATGTACACTCTATGAATGACATTACAAGACTTTCTAGTCCACTCTGTTAAGAGATTTATTTGTTTACAATGGTTAAAATGTAACAGCAGATGATCTGATTACAACACAACTTCAATTGCAGATTATCAGAACTATGTTAAGCTCTTTCAAATCCTCTAATCAATATATCAATTCTGTTTCAATCAATATTCAGTAACTTACTGTCGCTCGGTTATAGCTTTCTAACGCTCGGTAATCTCTGTAGTTTGGTTCTCCTTAACCAATTTGATCAGGCATGCATGAAGCTTGTTCACGCAATATCTCTGCAGTCTCCTTCCGGCATGATTTCATCATGAAATCCTAGTATCTTAAATAGACAAGTAAACCATTTTAATTCCATCCATCAGATTAATCTCCTTTGTTGATTTTGCCGCTTTAACCTTCTTCGGCTGATGTGTCAGTAACACGTTTTGTTTCAATCCCTTAGATCTTCTTCGAATTATGTTAGCCATCGATCTTTGTAACAAACATTATCTTCAACTTCGTAATCATAACACTTTACAGCTCATCAACTTCCATCGGCTAAACTAATCATTTAGTTTTTTTCTCCTGCTCGGTTAACAAAGAAATATGTCGGTGAACACAAGCTCGGTTTATACTGTGCTCGGTATACACTACACTGCGTCAGTGTATACTGAAATGTTTCTTTAACCAACAACACTGCTTTGTGCATTTTGCTCTATCCTTCATCATAGATGAATGCAACATAATCAAGTCAATAACATAAGGTCATAGACTCATTCATAAGTTACCCAATGTATTCCTTATCCTCATCTGTCATATCCATCTTCCTCATGTAGATATATATGTTCTTCATCTCTTCTCTTCTTCTTTCTACAGATGTTTGGGTATAGTAACTTACAAGATAAGTATTGTCAAAACTAGTTGACATCAATGACAACATATTACTGATTTAATCATCTTACATATCCAATCAGCAACTCAGTGATCTTAAATCACAAATCTTCAAGTTATACAATTTATTCAAATCAGTTGTAGTTCATCACATACCCATTCAAAGGGTTGTCTCTTTCCTAAGAGTTGTATATTTTCATGAAAACATAGAAATATCAGATTTGTAAACAGATTTATAGCAAAAATCTGAGAAGTTTATGTAAGAGGTTGGTGCCTATCATTATTTATAAGAGAGATCGGTGTCTCTCACTAAGTTGGTGCTTAGCTATGGGTGTTGGTACCTCCAGTAGGTTGTTGCCTACGAACTGAGGGGATTGGTGTCTCCTATGGGCTAGTGCCTAATAATTTGTAAGAGGATTTTATATATAAGCAATACTGTGTTGTGGTTCTCTCCTGTAAGGGTTTCTACATAAATCTTTTTTTCTCCTTGTGTTGCATAATTTTTGAATCTTATGCTGTTGTTATTATGCAATTAATATGCTTATGGCATCAAGTTTGAAAAAGAAAATGATCATTGTTACACTAATTTCCCCCCACCCCCTGTATAACCATGTGCTCATCAACAAACACTTATATGTACTTTTAAAAAATCATCCTTTATACAAGGCATATAACTGCATTACTGTTTTCCAAAAGAATGAATAGAAAAGCCCACAAGGCAAATAGAATCCAACTCAAAACATGTATATCTATATCCCATCAAATTCATACTGAAAAGAAATAGAACATCATGTAGTTTATTTCCTAACATGCAGCCTATGCATTAGGATGCCAATAAATACACCACATACAAACAATCAAGCAATTTCCTATATTTCTAATATGTTAAGTGTTGACCTATTAAAAACGAAATGACATATAAAATATAATTTTATTTAAAATTTCCCTTCATAGCTAACATATTCCAAAAAAACAAGAATGAGCATTGTGTGCAATGAGAGTTTCTTAAGCATCTTCAAAAGAGAACACAAAAAAGGCTAAATATACATAAACTCAACTCAGCAATACAATGTAACAGAAGATACCCGTAAAAAGGATAGACAACAGAAGGAACAAATTAAAGAAACAGAAATTCCCAAACAAAAACAATCAATCAACCACAAAAACTACAAATTGCCACTGCTTGTAAATAAAATTTGGCATAATTGCATTATTTAAATTGTGATCAAGCTTTGTTGACTGATTTCTTCCTATCAACCCACATTTAAATTGTGTACTGAGATTTTCGGCATTCTTTAATTCATTTTTCTTTGCGATCAAGGTTACCGATATTGTTTTCTATTCTGTGCAACAAATTCAACATCAACAAAATGCTAAGACCAGCTTTACCATTTCTTTTTCTTGGCCCTCCAATTAGCAGATTATGGACTTGGAGATACTATGGTATCCAACAGATTCCCCATCCCAACTTACAATAATAAATAATAAATGTAGAATAAATGTGGGATTTTCTCTTCTTAGCCAAGCAAAAAAATGGGGAAACCCCTTAGCCTACCCAAATATTACTCAATTGTTTTTAGAAGCCTAAAATTTATTTAGAATTTTGGCATACTAGATAAATCACTTGTTACAAAATATACAGCATAAATTGAAAATTTATAAAG
Organism: Chamaecyparis obtusa; assembly: GCA_027943335.1. Taxonomy (NCBI): domain Eukaryota; kingdom Viridiplantae; phylum Streptophyta; class Pinopsida; order Cupressales; family Cupressaceae; genus Chamaecyparis; species Chamaecyparis obtusa. The sequence continues at coordinate 663,981 of BSBK01001775.1, forward strand.
CATTTTTTTTCTTAATTTCCAAATTTTTATATATTTTGAAAATAGTAAATATTATATTTGTTTACATATATTTACAAATTTTATATATATAATGAATATATATATATATATACACACACAAATCCATACTCATACTTGCGGCCCCAAACCCATAGTCATTCTAATATTAGGACTGGTGACTTATTTTTTTGTTGTTGGTTTAAAGTTGTTTTACATTGTTTGGAGAGATCAACTTGCATGCATAGATATTCATGTTAATTGTTAGCTACATGGAGTTTAGGCTCTTTGCCAGAGCCTAAACCAATATGCCAAAGCCCTAGCCAATGGTTTTTTTCTGATCAACTACATTGATAAATTCCTTAAGAAAGAAATTTTATTTGAAAACTCTATATTCTATGAGGGATTTCATTTCTACCGGGTGCATTGGGAATTGAGTTTTGATCCAGCAAACCATGAACCCAGGAGATTTCCAAAATAGATAAGATTAAGAAATCTACCTTTGGAATATTGGAAGCTCTAGGATCTCGTATAGGTATAGAAGAGGATTTCTTCTTGGGAAAACTAGAGTGGAAGCCAAAATCCTAGTTGATCTAGACAGTGATCTTTGATATCTAGACAATTTAGAGATTACCGCAAAAAAGGGGGAACGGAGGCAAAAATAGAAGTGGGATTTGAATGAAATAGGGGGGCGGTGTGTCCTAGGGCTAGGATATATAGCCAGCTGTTCTAAGAGATTGCCCTCATCCCTGATCCTCAGCAGAAGAGCAAAAACAAAATGAAAGAACAGATAATGCAAAATAACTGTAGAAGTTTGGATATAGAAGGGGAAATGGTAGAAACGGAATTAAGGATCCTACAACTAGAAAAAGATAGTATTGCCAATTCTAAAGAGATCAACCAGACAGCGGATAAAAGAGATGCAAAGAAAGTAACATTAAGTGAGAAAGAACTCACTTTTCTCAAACATGAAGCTGAATCCCTTCGATAAGAAATAGACAAAAGATTGACAATCAAAATATGAGAATAGCCACCATACTTTGGAGGATGTGGGACACAAAGAAGACGAAGGCATCGATCTCATAAGGGCAGATTCATGTGTAGGAGAAGTATCCAAACTTAGCCCTGAGAAAATAAAAGACATGTATCAAGAATCTGATTACAAGGAAGTTATTCAACAAGAGATCTTGAAAACAAATAAGGGAACAAGGAATCTCTAGGAAGGAGAAGAAAACGAAGACAATAATAGGGGGAGAATATAGCGAACATGAAACTCGAAGCAGTATGTGAATTCCTAGGAATCTCCCAAGTTCCAAAACAAGAGGATGAAGAGACAATTAGGGAGAAACAAGAATTGATTAAGCAAATTTTGGATTTGGACAAGATGGAGGAAGCAGATCATGAAGCTTTGTTTGGTGATGAGAACTTAAAGAGGAAGATGAAGAAAAAGAAGATAACACGGGAATAGGGCTTCTTCAAAATATGACAAACAAGATTAAACCAAACAATGGCAAGTTGGTAGGCAAGAGAAAGGGCAAAAAATACCTATTGGAGCTAAGATCAAAAGGTGGAGAGGCAGGGGATCAAGCTAGGATCACAACACTTCTGAAGTCGGAATGTTAGGGGCTTGAATGCCCCTAACAAACACTGCTTGGTCAAACTCTGGATCACAGCATCAAAAGCAAACATTATAATAATGCAGGAGACAAAATTGACCAATGAGGAAATGCAATTATTCCATAAGAAGTTAGGCAATTGGAAATTAAAGTGGGTCCAATCATAAGGAACCTCACGGGGGCTTGTTGTCGTCTAGAAGCCAGGAGGAGTTTCCTTTGAAAAAATGGCAAATGGAAAGGATTGGATTCGAGGAAGAGTTAAGAGCCTAATTTCCAATCTAAGTTTAAAATTAGTAAATGTACATGGGTTGATCTCTAATATAAGAAAGAGGGAATTATGGGAGGAGCTAGATACTTTCTTGGCTTCTTTCCCCTCTCCCTACACTATAATTGGACGAGACTTCAATGCAATACTTCATTTGGCAGACAAAAGAGGTGGGATGCAAAGAGTTAACCAATCACAAATAGACTTTATGGATTAGGTTAACAGATGTAATTTGCTAGAGATTGAATCAGAGAATGGGTTGTACACATGGAACAACAGACATATGGGCTTCAGCCATATTGCTAAGAAATTGCACAGATTTTTCTTCCAAGGGGATCTTCCTACCTTCCCCTTTGGTATCAAGGCCTCCATCCTTTTATGCTCAGGGTTTGATCACTATCCAGTGCAATTTAAGATAACAGGGGGCAAAAAACTAGTATTTTGTCCCTTTAAATTTGAGAATATGTGGATGGGCACGAATTTTTTCAACATGATAGAATGCTTGTGGGGGGGGGGGAGCAATTCTCGGCCTCTAAACTGTTTTGCTTTGTCGCAAAGCTAAAATCCATTAAGCAAAAGCTTCTAAAATGGAAGAGAGAATTTCAAGGACATTTTCACAACAAAGAAGGATATAGAAGAGGAATTGGAAGCCTTGAATTTGCAAGCAATGGAGAAAGGGATGGACCAAGAGAGATATCACAAAGAGAAAGATCTACTAACTAGATATGAAGATATTTTAGCCAAAGAGGAAACCTTTTGGAGGCAAAAATCTAGAGAAACCTGGTTGGCAAAGGAGGAGAAAACCTTTAAGTTCTTTCATAATGTGACTTAAAAAGAAGAAATGTTAATAAAATTAGTAAATTGAAGAAAGAGGATGGATCAATAAAAGAGGACCCGATGGGTTGGGGGCCTGGCTCAATTGATGAGAGCTTCTTGTTATGAAGCACAAGGTCACGAGGTCCAGTCTCCCCCAACCTACGTGGTACCAGAGGATGTGTCGTGCCAACATCACCAGTCACGTTAAAAAGTTTACCAGGCACACTACAGTTTAGGGGATGTGCTATACATGATTCCTGCAGTCTTAAAAAAAAAGAGGACCCAATAAAGATGGCTCAATATACAATACCCTACTTCCAAAATATCTTGAATAATTGGGAGGGCTCTAACTGGAGGAATCAACAAAAATTCATTGCAAATATCCCCAATATAGTGATGGAGCAGAATAGTGTGCTAACAAGAAAATTCATTAAAGAAGAAATAAAGGTTGCATTAGATCAGCTAGATCCAAATAAGGCCCTGCAACCTAGCTGGCTTCCAAGCTGGATTCTTTCAAAAGTATTGGCATATCCTAGGAAACAAATTTGTGGAGGCCACAGAAGCGGCAAGAAATTCGGGGAGATTCTTGAAGGAGATCAACAAAACTTCCATTTCCCTCATTTCTAAAAGAAGAATGCCACGAGCCTAGGTAAGTTCAGACCTCTTTCACTATGCAACAAAATTTATAAAATAATGGTAAAAGCAATGGCTAGGCTGAAACTTATCCTCACACATATCATTTTGGAAGAACCAATAGGGTTTGTTCCAAGAAGAATCTTGGATGGACTAATCATAGCCCAAGAGGCAATTGATTCTATTCAAACCAACAAACTCCCAAGTATGCTCCATAAGCTAGACATTAAAAAGCCTTATAATAAGGTGGATTGGAGATTTTAGTGTGTCTAGAGGCCTTAGGCTTTAGCAAGCAATTGGTGAACTAGGTCTTTTATTGTATTTCAAGCCCAAAATTCTCCACTCTTATCAACGTCCCCCCAAAAGGATATTTTAAAACTTAAGGAGGATTAAAACACTGGAACCCCTTGTCCCCTTTTCTCTTCATCATCATGGCAGGAGATCTTGGGAGAACTTTCAAGAAAGCTCAGGAAGAGGGGCTAATTGAAGGAATAAGTTTACAAGTGCAATACTTGCAATTACCCATCAGCAATTTGTTGATGACACAATGTAATTTGGACCAAGGAAGAAAAGAGATGCATTGCAATTCAGGAAAATCCCGAGACAAAATGCATTGGCATCTGGACAAGAGTTCAATCATAACAAATTTAAAGTCTTCTTTTCATTAGAACCCAGGAAAGAAACCAAGATATTGAATACTCTACGATCAAAGCTGTGGGATCCATTAAAAGAAAAAATGGAAAAGTGCATATCCTCATGGAAAGGAGGATGGTTATCTTGGGTTGGGAGGCTAGACATGTTGAGATCTGTTATATCCACCCTGCCTATATATCTACTTTCTTGCCTCACACTCATAGCAAGGATGAACAAAAAATTGATGCAAATAATCCAAAAGTTCTTTTCGCAGGATATGGACGAAAAGAAGAAAATGGCAAAGATATTTTGGAACAAAATTTGCAGACCTAAAGAATTATAAGGAGTTGGATTGAGAAACCAATTATGGCAAAACAAGGCACTTGGTGCCAAATTAATATGAGGAATGTATAAAGAACCACAGTTGAAATGGGTAAGAATTGTACAACATAAATACTTTGAAAATACAAAAGCGTGTGGGATATTTCAAACCCCTAACCCTCCAAAGAGTTCTACGGTATGAAATTTCATTTTGACGTCCAGATTAGTCATTTGGGAGCATATTTTGTGGGTTATTTTGGATGGCAGATCTGCCCTATTCTAGGAAGACTCTTGGGGACAATTTGTAGCCATTTATGGCATTTTGGATACTAGGAGGATCAAAGATCACTTCTAACAGACTTGGGGTGTCAAAGTTAGGGATTATGTAGAGATGGAAGAGAACATCTTTCCATCAACTAGAAATGGAAAAGCATGGATGGTATTCCCTTGCTAGCAAACGATTTGGCTAAACTCAAATAGATTTTGAGGAATAGATCAATGGTTTTCAGGCATGGGCAGGACAAATATACCACAAGGGAGGGCTACAAGAACATCATGCAAAAGATGCAAATGCAAAAGACTGAACTACCATTGGAGATGTGTTAGAATAAGAGGTGTTTGCCCAAGGTAGGAATTTTTTCATGGGCAACAATACAAGGATAATTACTACGGAGTGGTTTAGAAAAATGGGATTTGAAGGTTCCTCAAGGTGGGCCTTATGCAAAATGCAAAAGAATCAATTGATCATCTGTTGCTAAATCACCCTTACAAACGTGTTGGAGGTGGTTGACTACCCTCCCTATATAATGAGTTTGTTCAAATGTTGGTCACAAGGAGGTAGGAAAGATCTCTTTGGAAATATTTGGATCTGTAGACCATCATTACTATTAAGGGAAACATGGAAAGAAAGGAATCGGAGAATTTTTCAAAACAAGGCAATGAACAGGGAGATCCTATTAAACAATGTGGAAACCGACATTGTGGAGATAGTCAATAGAAGAAGTTTAACTCAATTGGTGAAAGGGCTTTCATTCCCAGAGTAAGATAACAACATCAAGAAAGTTTAGTGTGGTTTAAACATTGCTCCCTTCTTTGGCAAAGGTGAGGACACAAGTAAGAAGGAAAGGCAATCTTTCTCTTGAAAGCCTCCTCGATTTGGTTGGTTCAAATTAAACTTTGATGGGCCTTCTCATGGCAACCTAGGTGCTTTAGGAGCTAGTGGGATAGTTCACCTCTAGGATGGATCAGTGGTGGCGAGATTTGCAACTCCATTCGTGGAGGACACCAATAACATAGCAGAATTCAAGGCATTGAATGAGGGTCTTTTGTATGCAAAGATTTGAAGATTGATAGGCTTCAAATTGAAGGAGATTCAGCAGTCATTGTCAATGATGATAGTACCAAAGCAACTCCAAATTGGAGATTGGGATCTTTGTTGAATAGGACTTAAGAGCTTCTAGATTTCTTTGAAGATTTCAGCATCAACCATATATTCAAGAGGGCAATATGGCTACAGATAAGCTGGCTAATGTGGTTGTCGATGATCTTCTCTTTGGCAAATTGGGCCCTTTAGGCTAATAAGAAATGGCCAATGAGATATAGATAATGATAAGGATAGGGAAGCTGAGTTGGAAGCCTTGTAGGAACCACATCCTAAGTGGATGCATATGTCAGCCTATTCCACAATTGGCTCTGGGTCCTACTACAGTTATGATGGCTTCAATTTGAAACGAATGATTTGGTAAGCAATTTGAGTTTGCCATCATTATTTCATAAGGTCATAAGCTTAAAAATAAACACTTGTCAAGATGCAACCAAATCATCTTTTGCTCATCACTTGGCTCTAACAAAACATCAAGGTAATATGATTTAAATGGTACAAACAAGTTTGCTAAATTTAACTAAGGTATGTCACATATCAGTCCATTCCACTATTTGGTACAACCAAGGTATGTCACATATTATTCCATTGAAAACATAATAGGTGACAAACATGCAAATATCTTAATCAGGAAAAAGGCCAGAGAGAATATCTGTTTACTTTCCTATATAGAACCCAAATCCACCAAGGAAGCTCTAGAAGATGAAAATTGGGTCAAGGCCATGGAGGAAGAAATTGAGCAAATTGAAAAAAATGATACATGGGAGCTTGTGCCAAGTCCAAAGGACAAGAATGTCATAGGAACCAAGTGGATCTACAGGAACCAGTTGAATGAGGATGGGAAAGTAATAAGAAATAAGGCAAGACTGGTATGCAAAGGGTATGCCCAGGAAGCTGGACTGGACTATAAAGAAACTTTTGCACCGGTGGCCAGATTGGAAGGAGTGAGAATTCTTCTCGCCTATGTTGCTCACAAAAGATTCAAAGTATATCAGATGGATGTCAAGTCTGCATTCCTGAACGGAATACTGGAAGAAAAGGTCTACATTGAACAACCGGAAGGTTTCACATCTGCACAAGATAGTGGTATGGTTTGTAAGCTGAAAAAGGCTCTTTATGTGCTTAAGAAAGCTCCAAGGGCTTGGTATGAGACGTTGCATTCATACCTTCTGACCATAGGATTCACAAGAACCAGGGACAACAGCAATATGTATCTCAAGACCGGAAAAGATAGAAATCTGATTGCTGAGATCTTTGTGGATGACATCATCTTTGGAGGAGATGACAGGATGAGCAAAGCCTTCGCTGAAGAGATGAAGAAAGAATTTGAGATGTCTATGATACGCGCCATAAAATTCTTCATTGGACTACAGGTCCATCAACTAAAAGAAGGTATTTTTATCTCTCAGTCCAAGTATATAAAAGAAATTATTAAGACTTTTGGACTTGAAGAATCTAAACCGGTTGGAACCCCAATGATAACTAACCTCAAGTTATCAAAGGGGGATGATGCAAAAGAAGTAAATGAAACAATGTATCAATCCATAATAAGAAAACTACACTATGTTGTTCACAGTAGACCGGACATTGCACATGCGGTTGGCATAGTGGCAAGATTCTTTGCTAATTCCAAAGAGACACATCTGATAGCAGTAAAGACAATCTTCAGATATCTAAAGGGAACCGACGAATTTGGTTTATGGTTTCCACATAAGGCAATATTTGAGGTAAAAGTATACACTGATGTAGACTAGGCTGGCAACATTGATGACAGAAAAAGCACAAGTGGTGGTGCATTCTTTTTTGGTGAAAGAATTGTTTCTTGAACAAGTAAGAAATAGAATTGCATTTCACAATCTACTACAGAGGCTGAATATGTTACTGCAGCAATCAACTGCACACAGGTAATCTGGATCAAACAACTATTAGAAGAAGGAATCAAAGAACAGATACCTGAACCGATAGCTATCTATTGTGATAGCACCAGTGCAATTAACATATCCAAGAACCTTGTTATGCACTCCAAGACAAAATACATTGCCATCAAGTATCACTACTTGACAGAGTTGGTACAAGACAAAGAGGTGAGATTGGAGTATGTTCCCACCAAGGAACAAATTGTTGATATCTTTCCAAAGCCATTACCAAAGAGTACTTTTGAGTATCTCAGAGGTAAACTAGGTGTGATACCCCTTCAAGATATTCAGTAAACCTACCAAGGTGATCATCAGTTCATTATGCTTCAACACAGGGATACACCTCATCTTTTCTGGACTGATGAAAAGGGCTGCTGCTCATAGGGGGAACAAATTAGAAAAAGATAGTCTTTTTGACTAGCCTTTGGCATTATTGTCAAAAAGGGGGAGAGTTTGGAAATAACTTGTGAACAGACTGTAGCAGGAGCAGCAGTGACACAATATTGTGGTTGCCCATCAAGGTTTTGCCATCAATGCCAAAGGCGGAGATTGTTGGCATTGAGTGATGGTAACCGGTAAACCTACAATCGGTACAAGTACAAGTATTGTCATTGATTGGCAAAAGAAGATAGAGTTTTGCCATCTCTATTAAGTCTAAAGATCCAAAGAGATTTGTATGAAGGAAGGATGGTTTGGCAGATGGTGCCAACATATAAGAACCGGTCACTACACAAAGCATCAACAACCAACTAAAGTAAACAATCAAGAAATGGAGGATTCCACCTTCAACCGAGGATCTGGTTACAACCGATGTAGTCAAGTACAGAGAAAGCAACAGATAACCGGTGTCAACAACACAACCTAGGAAGGTGCAACCGGTAAGCCAAGGAAGAGAGTGTAACAGGTCAAAGACCCTTACCTGTTCACAACTTGAGGATCTCTACCAATCTAGTAATGACTTCGGTATGAACCGAGGAAGTCATAGTCAACTATCTGTTCCAACCAACTCCTTGACCCGGATTTTCTGCATCAAATCCGAAGGTCTTTGAGTTAAGCTGGTGATCGGTTTGGGGCGCGTCGGGAGGTTTTAAAGCCGAAATCAGTGGCTTTAAAACAAGGCATTATCTCTTGTAAAGGAAAGATGCTTGACATGCATCTATTGTTTTCTTTTTACAGCAGATAAATCAAGGGCATGCATCGGATGTTTCCTCAGTGAACTGGTACTCCACTGAGTGACGAATCCGATTAGGATCTGTAATTAGGTCGTGCATGATGAGCACAATTAGGGGTAGGACTCTATATATTCTTTTGCCTAAGGCGAATAGAAGTTGCCTTCATTCTGTCGAGAAAAAGAGTGAACCTGTAAGCTGTAGAAGCCAAGGTAAGAAGAAGTTTGAAGAAGAGAGAAAGAAGATTGTACAGAGAAGCACAACAGTAAAGGAGAACACACCTGCGGTGACCGGTGACGCTTCTCAGTTGAGCACAAACAGAGATCTTATCAGGCTATGCATAGCCATTTGTAAAACGTCAATCCCTCTATTGTATTCTAGAAATTACAATAGTTAAAATCTCAGTATTTGGGTGGACTCTAACAGGTCCCTTGTATCAAATCCCCTAACTGGGTGACATCTTTCAAGGTATTCGAAGTCCTCTAATCAAGCAGGCACTAACTGGCCTCATTGTAACAAATCCCTTAACTGGGTTGCATCTAACAGTGCGTTTTGATCCTTTAACCGGGAAGGCTCCTAACAAGGCGTACTCCAGAAGAGTACAAAATTTGTGAGGTCTCCTCACACCGTGGTTTTAACCCTCATCAGGTTTCCACGTGATAAATTTGGTGTCACTTTGTGATTGTTTTCTTACTGTTATTATATGTTTGAATCTGTCTAGCTCACAGTTATAAGTAAACTTTACCAGAGTTAAGAGAAAAGTTTTAGAGTTGTTGATTCACCCCTCCCCTCTCAGCATCGGTTGGGACTGTCAATTGGTATCAAAGCCAAGTCTTGTTTTCTTTACCGCTTAACCGCATAAAGAAAAAGGGCAAGATGATGAGAAAGGAAGAACCAAAGTTTTCAAAGGAAAACTTTACTTTGTGGTGCAGCAGAATGAAGTTGTCTATGAAGACCACCGATGATTAGTACTGGGATCATGTTACCACTGATTACAATGAACCCGTTGGCACCCTAACACCCGATCAACAGAAGATCAAAACCGAGCACACGGCGGCTATGGATATGATAGCTAGCACGCTACCTGATCATTACTATGTTGAGATTGAACATCTTGATTCTGCCTTCAAGATGTGGGGCAAGTTGCAAGTGGTTTATGGAGGAGACCCAAATGTTCAAAGAGCCAAGGTCAAAAGCCTCAAAGGAAAGTATGATGACATGAGGATGAATGAAGGAGAAGACATCGAGCAATATAGCAACCGGATCAAAGAGGTGATCAACTCCATCAGAAGCGTTGGAGGAAAGCTCAGTGAAGAGGAGGTGATTAGCAAAATACTGAAAACTCTCAGAACTCGATGTCATTAAGATCTTTTCTATTCAAGAGCTCAGATCGGTGACCAAAGATCAAGTCACCCTAGACTCCCTAATCGGTAAGCTGGCTGCTTTTGAATTAAGTAATTTTGATAATAGCTTAGCTTACCCATTCAGGAAGCAGCATTTAAGTCTTCTGACAACATCTCTTCCACCAAAAAGGGAAGAGAAACCGGTAATTGCTCTACCGGTAAGATTGGTAACCTTGTTGAAAATCTACTCTCAGAAGAGATGGACCAAAATGAGTTTGAAGCAATCATCACTAGAAGATTCCCCAGAGGGAAAGGGAAGTATAAAGGAAAACTTCCCCTGAAATGCTTCTCTTGCAACAAGATAGGACATATTGCTGCAAGGTGTCCTGATAATGAACATAAAGATAAAAGAGACCGGTTCAAGAGCAAAGCAAAGAAGGAATGCTATCTTGCAAAGGAAGGAGTCACAGACAATGAGTCTGAAGACTCTGAGGATCCAGAAATTGTATTTGTTGCAATAAAGGAGAAGAGCACAGTAGTAAATGAAGTAGCACTCATATATAGATCTCATCAGCTTGATGATTGGATCATTGACAGCGGCTCCACTCACCACATGACTGGTGACAGGAACAAGTTTATCAACTTGGAGCTCAATGATATCGGATCAGTGACCTTTGGAAACAATGCCCTGTGTGGCATCAAAGGTAAACGTTCTATTGCTCTCTGCAACAATGCTATCTGTGAAGATATGTACTGGGTTGAAGGACTCAAGTACAATTTAATGAGTGTTGCACAGCTGAACAACAAAGGATTCCAGTTGGAATTCGGACAAGGTTCCTGTATAGTCAAAAATCAGTGTGGAACCCCTGTTGCAACCGGTAAATAGAGCAAAGGCAATCTGTTCTACCTAGACTCAATGGAAGGAGCTTGTTTGATAGCTTCAATCAGAGGAGAATCAAGTAAAATTTGTTTTGTCTCCAAAGAAGACAATAGCTGGCTATGGCACAAGAGACTCTGCCACATAAACTTTGACAGTATCGTCAAAGTGAGCAAAAAGAAATCAGTTAGAGGACTCCTTGAAATTACAAAACCCATCAGTGGAGTTTGTAAAGAGTGTCAGTTAGGAAAACTGACAGGAACAAGTTTCAACAATAAGACATTTACTGCTGAAAATGATCTAGACCTTGTGCACACAGATTTGTGTGGACCAATGAAGACAAAGAGCTATTATGGAGACTGGTACTTCATGATATTTGTAGATGACTTCTTAAGAATGATGTGGACACTCTTTCTTAGAGAGAAATCAGAGGCCTTCCATATGTTCAAAATCTATAAGGCTAGAGTGGAAAAGGAAACCGGTAAAAGCTTGAAGTGCCTGAGGTCAGACAGAGGAGGTGAGTACACCTCTCAGGAGTTCACTCATTACTGTGAGGAACATGGAATAAAGAGATAGATTTCTGCACCAAGGACTCCTCACCAAAATGAAGTAGCAGAAAGAAGAAACAGTACGTTGATTGATTGTGCAAGAACCTTGTTGATTTAGAAGGATCTACCTCATCACTTCTGGAGAGAAGCCGTCAGTACTGCTGTCTACATAATGAACCGAGTTCAAGTCAAAAAGGGAACCGGTAAGACTCCTTATGAACTATGGTTCAAGCATACTCCTAGTGTAGGTTACTTCAAAATCTTTGATAGTCAATGTTACATCAAAAGAAATATGTACTCTAGGAAGTTGGATCCCAAGAGCGATGAAGGAACATTTTTGGGTTACTCTACCAAAAGTAAGGCCTATCGGTGTCTGAACAAGAGAACAGGCAAGATAATTGAAAGCATCAATGTAAAAGTTTATGAATTTTCAGAACCGGATAAGAAGACCGGTCATGCTAATCATGACAGTCTTGAAGGTCTAAAAGAAGGAAATGCCTTTGAGTTGAATAAGCAACAACTAAAGATGAAGGAGAAATACACATGGACAGACATCTAGAACAGGAAACTGTACCTGAAGCCAACAAGTTAACGCAGCATCGTGAACAAGATGATGCATAGAACCATGATGAAGAAAATGCTCAACTAGAAGAACCACACCGGGAACAGAGACCAGTTCTTCCAAGGTATGTCACATATCATTCCACTAACAATATAATTGGTGACAAACATGCAAATATCTTAACCAGGAAAAAGGCCAGAGAGAATATCTGTTTACTTTCCTGTATAGAGACGAAATCCATCAGGGAAGCTCTAGAAGACGAAAATTGGGTCAAGGCCATGGAGGAAGAAATTGAGCAAATTGAAAAAAATGATATGTAGGAGCTTGTGCCAAGACCAAAGGACAAGAATGTCATAGGGACCAAGTGGGTCTACAAGAACAAGTTGAATGAGGATGGGAAAGTAATAAGAAATAAGGCAAGACCGGTATGCAAAGGGTATGCCCAAGAAGTTGGACTGCACTATGGAGAAACTTTTGCACCGGTGGCCAGATTGGAAGGAGTGAGAATTCTTCTCACCTATGCTGCTCACAAAAGATTCAAAGTATATCAAATGGATGTCAAGTCTGCATTCCTGAACAGAATACTGGAAGAAGAGGTCTACATTGAACAACCGAAAGGCTTCACATCTGCACAAGATAGTGGTATGGTTTGTAAGCTGAAAAAGGCTCTTTATGGGCTTAAGCAAGCTCCAAGGGCTTGGTATGAGAGGTTGCATTCATACCTTCTGACCATAGGATTCACAAGAACCGAGGACAACAACAATATGTATCTCAAGACTGGAAAAGATGGAAATCTGATTGTTGAGATCTTTGTGGATGACATCATCTTTGGAGGAGATGACAGGATGAGCAAAGCCTTCGCTGAAGAGATGAAGAAAGAATTTGAGATGTCTATGATACGCACCATAAAATTCTTCATTGGACTACAAGTCCATCAGCTAAAAGAAGGTGTTTTTATCTCTCAGTCCAAGTATATAAAAGAAATTCTTAAGACTTTTGGACTTGAAGAATCTAAATCGGTTGGAACCCCAATGATAACCAACATCAAGTTATCAAAGGAGGATGATGCAAAAGAAGTAAATGAAACAATGTATCGATCCATGATAAGAAAATTGCAGTATGTTATTCACAGTAGACCAGACATTGCACATGCGGTTGGCATAGTGGCAAGATTCTCTACTAATCCCAAAGAGACACATCTGATAGCAATAAAGAGAATCTTCAGGTATCTAAAGGGAACCGATGAATTTGGTTTATGGTTTCCACATAAGGGAGGATTTAAGGTAAAAGTATACACTGATGCAGACTGGGCTGGCGACATTGATGACAAAAAGAGCACAAGTGGTGGTGTATTCTTTCTCGGTGGAAGAATTGTTTCTTGGACAAGTAAGAAACAAAATTGCATTTCACAATCTGCTGCAGAGGCTGAATATGTTGTTGCAACAATCAACTGCACATAGGTAATCTGGATCAAACAACTGTTAGAAGGAATCAAAGAACAGATACTTGAACCGATAGCTATCTATTGTGATAGCACCAGTGTAATTAACATATCCAAGAACCCTGTTATGCACTCCAAGACAAAACACATTGCCATCAAGTATCACTACTAGACAGAGTTGGTACAAGACAAAGAGGTGAGATTGGAGTATGTTCCCACCAAGGAACAAATTGCTAACATCTTTACAAAGCCATTACTAAAGAGTACTTTTGAGTATCTCAGAGGTAAACTAGGGGTGATACCCCTTCAAGATATTCAATAAACCTACCACGGTGATCATCAGTTCATTATGCTTCAACAGACGGATACACCTAATCTTTTATGGACTAATGAAAAGGGTTGTTGCTCATAGGGAGAGCAGATTAGAAAAAGATAGTCTTTTTGACTAGCCTTTGGCATTATTGTCAAAAAGGGGGAGAGTTTGGCAATAACCGGAGAACAAACTGTAGGAGAAGCAGTAGTGACACAATATTGTAGTTTTCCATCAAGGTTTTTCCATCAATGCCAAAGGGAGAGATTGTTGGCATTAAGTGATGGTAACCGGTAAACCTACTACCAGTACAAATACAAGTACAAGTATTGTCATTGATTGGCAAAAGAAAAAAGAGTTTTGTCATCTCTATTAAGTCTAAAGATCCAAGGAGATCTGTATGAAGGAAGGATGGTTTGGCAGATGGTGCCAACATATAAGAACCGGTCACTACACAAAGCATCAGCAACCGGTTAAAGTAAACAGTCAAGAAACGGAGGATTCCACCTTCAACCGAGGATCTCGCTACAACCGGTGTAGTCAATGATGAACTACAACTGATTTAGAACTTGAATGAAGAATCTGTAATTCAAGATTACTGAGGAGTTCATGATTAGATATGCAAGATGATTAAATCAGTATTATGTTGTCATCAGTGTTCCAAGCCTCGGACTCGCCTCGGACTCGGCAAGCTCAAAATGCACTCAGACTCGGACTCAGCCCCCGGACTCGGCAAGGACTCGGCAAATCAAAAAACCCATGAAATGCAAAGATTTTTAAGGATCTTAAGTTTTTTTCCTGCAACATTTAGTCAATTAACATTTAATACACAATAATTGAGATAAATAGAAACTCCTTTGCACACATACACAACTTTGCATAGATCACATAAGTAAAAATACAGATTTCTGAAGAAAATTAGTTAAAGTTAAACCAAATGACATATAGAAATCTGAAATATAGTGTTACTGTCAAATCAAAATGTCTACAATATTCATGGAATATGAAATCCATGGAATCAGAAGACCAAAACATATATCAAAGATTCAAAATAAAGGCTCATAGCCTCATAGTAGCCTATATCCTCCTACGAGTACGCCTAAAATGACTCATGGAAGACTCTAGAGCCATCCTCTCTCCCTGTGTCTGAGGCTGAACCGAAACAGGATCCTCAGTGACATGCTCATCGGCACCCTCCTCATCATCATCCTCCTCATCATCACCCTCCTCATAATCCTCATCATCAGACTCGGATCCACCACTCTCAGCCTCAGGGTCATGCACTGGGTCTCCTCGTGCTCTAGCCTCCTCCTGTGCCATCGCTACTGCCTTTGCCTCTCGATCCACCTGATCAACCCACTCCAAGTCTCTATCACTGAAGACAGGATCATTCATCTCAGTGTTCCACTCTTCTTGTGGGTCAATGTTCTCTAATAGAATTGGAGATGTGTCGGTGCCCAAGATATGTTTGTGACGAAGGTGAAGGTTGTAGTGAACAAACACAAAATCATTCATCTTTTTCACGGCCAACCTGTTGCTCTTCTTGGAGTGTATATGCTCAAACATACTCCAATTGCATTCGCATCCTGAAGCACTAGATGGCTGGCTCAAGATACGAATGGCAATCCTCTGTAGATTTGGCAACTTAGTACCAAACATCTCCCACCATGCATCTGAAACAAGAAAATTTCAAATCAGTTCTATAACTTTAACTTTATCAATCTAGATTCTAAAGTGGTAAACCGTAATAGAATTAGAAATTAGAAATTAGAATTTGGAATCATAGATTCTTACCAGGCATCAATGCTGTTCGATTTTTTTTTGCATATCTCTCATGCAAATAAGTCCCCTTGTGCTTTGGTGTACATCTCTATCTCACGGACTATACTTGTGGAAATTGCATCATAAGGTGACATCCTCTTTATAACATCATAGAGGCAAGTCCTTCCCTGACTCGGCGAGTCCTTCCCCGATAGAATTGGAGATGTGTCGATGCCCAAGATATGTTTGTGACAACAAAGTTGAACAAACAATCAGCACTCCTTGAATGAGAGCCAACCGGTTTTCTTCCTAAAACCCCAATCCTCTTCTCTCAAGCCTTTTTTCTCTCTTCTTTCCTTATGCAAGTGATAGAATGACCTTTTTAGGTCAATGACATAATATAAATGCCAAGTCAAACATTAAAAATGACTTAAAATAATTTAAAAATGCTTTTTTAAGGCGCTTTTTAACGCTGCCAGCCGGCCGAGTCCTGGCCTCGGACTTGCCGAGTCAGGTGAGTCCATGGACTCAGCGAGTCCAGGCTAGTCCTTCCCTAACTCGGCGAGTCCCAAGTCCAGAGTCCGGGACTCGCCGAGTCCTGTAACTATGGTTGTCATTGATGTCAACTAGCTTGACAATACTTATCTTGTAAGTTACTATACCGACACATCTGAAGGAAGGTGAAAGAGATGAAGAACAAAAATATCTACATGAGAAAGATGTACATGACAAATGAGGATAAGGAATACACTGAGTAACTTGTTGATGAGTCTATGACTTGATGAAATTGACTTTATTATGTTGCATTCATCTATGATGAAGAATAGAGCTGAAAGACACAAAGCAGTGTTGTCGGTAAATAAAGCATTTTAGTATACACCGACGAAGTGTAGTGTATACCGAGCGCCGTGTTAAACGAGCTTGTGTTCACCGACGCATTTCTTTGTTAACCGAGCAAAACAAAAAGAAATTAAATGATCAGTTTAGCCGATAAAGTGATGAGATGTAAAGTGTATGAAATTGAGGTAATAGATAAGGTTTGTTATGGAGATCGACGGCTAACATAAATGAAAAAGGATCTAATGGAGTAGATTGAAACGTGTTACTGACACATCAACCGAGGAAGCCTAAAGCGGCAAAATCTATGAATATGATTAAGCAACAAAATCTGATGGAGGAAAAGAAAACGATTTACTCGTCTATATAAGAGACATTGATTTCATTATTGAAGAGAGCCGAAAGAAAAAGATACTGCAGAATTATCGCATGAAGAAGTTTTCATGCATTCTGATCATACTAGTTAATAAGAACCGTGCTGCAGAACATTTACCGAGCTACAGAGAATTATTACCGACAGATAGTAAGTTGATAGAATATTGAATCTGAAGTGTTATATTGATCAGAAATATTTGAATGAGCTGAACATTGATCTGTAAACTGCAAACTGAAGTTGTCTTAAGGCAGATCATCTATTGTTACATATTTAACCATTGTATATAGTCAAATCTCTTAACCGAGTGGACTATGAAAGTCTTTTGATGTTTCATTCATAGAGTGAACATTGTTATCCTGTCAACCCCAGAGTGACTACTGGTTGGATGATAACTTCTGGTCTAAAATCCTCTAACAAGGTCACACCTAACAGTGTGTTTGTAACCTTTAACAAGGTTGGGTCTTCACCGACCTCACTTCAGAAGAGTGAACAATTTTGGGTTGCCAGTCCCAAGTGATTTTTCCCTTCACAGGGTTTCCACATTAAATCTCTTGTGTTATGTGTTGATTGTGATATTTGTTTGTTATCATACTTTGCATATTACATGTTAGATTTAATAGGTAAAAACACAGACTGTGAAAGAATTTTATGTTTACCGAGTAGCAGAAGCAGTAGAATTGTTTTGGATTATACATTTTGAATTGTGGGACACTGATAACTAATTCACCCCCCTCTCAGTTATTCTAACAGTCAAGTACAGAGAAAGCAACAGCTAACCGGTGTCAACAACACAACCGAGGAAGGTGCAATCGGTAAGCCAAGGAAGAGACTGTAACATGTCAAAGACCCTTACCTGTTCACAGCTTGAGGATCTCTACCGATCTATTAATGACTCCAGTATGAACCGAAGAAGTCATAGTCAACTATCTGTTCCAACCAACTCCTTGACCGGGATTTTCTGCGTCAAATCCGGAGGTCTTTGAGTTAAACTGGTGATCGGTTTCGGGCGCCTCTGGAGGTTTTAAAGCCGGAATCAATGGCTTTAAAACAAGGTGTTATCTCTTGTAAAGGAAAGATGCTTGACACGCATCTATTGTTTTCTTTTTACAGTAGATAAATCAAGGACATGCATCGGATGTTTCCTTAGTGAACTGGTACTCCACTGAGTGATGAATCCGATAAGGATCTGTAATTAGGTCATGCATGATGAGCACAATTAGGGTAGGACTCTATATATTCTTCTGCCTGAGGCGAATAGAAGTTGTCTTCATTCTACCGAGAAAAAGAGTGAACCTGTAAGCTGTAGAAGCCAGGGTAAGAAGTTTGAAGAAGAGAGAAAGAAGATTGTGCAGAGAAGCACAACAGTAGAGAACACACCTGCGGTGACCGGTGACGCTTCTCAGTTGAGCACAAACAAAGATCTTATCAGGCTATGCACAGTCATCTGTAAAAGATCAATCCCTCTATTGTTTTCTAGCAATTACAATAGTTAAAATCCCAGTATTTGGGTGGACTCTAACAGGTCCCTTGTATCAAATCCCCTAACCGAGTGACATCTTTCAAGGTGTTCAAAGTCCTCTAACTAGGCAGGCACTAACCGGCCTCATTGTAACAAATCCCTTAACTGGATCGCATCTAACAGTGCATTTTTATCCTTTAGCCGGTAAGGCTCCTAACAGGGCGTACTCCAAAATAGTACAAAATTTGTGAGGTCTCCTCACACCGTGGTTTTCACCCTAATCGGGTTTCCACGTGATAAATCTGGTGTCACTGTGTGATTGTTTGCTTATTGTTATTATGTGTTTAAATCTGTCTAGCTCACAGTTATAAGTAAACTTTACCAGAGTTAAGAGAAAAGTTTTCGAGGTGCTAATTCACCCCTCCCCTCTCAGCACCGGTTGGGACTGTCATAGATCCACAAAGATATGCAAGATGAAAGAATTGACTTCCCTGATGAAGAGGACAGGGCAAAGATTAAAGTTGATGGGTTACCAAACAACAAGGAGGCGAGGAGCCAAACTACAGCTCTTCCAAGCGACAAAGGGAAAGCAGCGGCCATGAGGTAATTGCTTATATTTTCTTATATTTTTCCAGTAATCGACCATAGCAAGGAGTGGAGAGGAAAGCACAATAGAGTGCCTAGAGTATTCACCGCAACAAGCCCAAGTGCAGCATATAAGACCCTGTCAAAAACAAGTGGCGGGAACTCTTGTGCATCCAACATGGGGTGGGCTCTACTTAGATAAGGAACCCGCCTCTGCCCTCCCAATCGTGTATCCTTACTAACCCAATACATTATTACTTTTATTATTTAGTTTCACTTCCAACAACCAACCATCATACGAATTCGAGAGGAATGCATGATACAACATTTACTACAACTATGCCCAAGGGTGTGATATAACACCCCTTGGACAAGTTGTAAGAACTCTTGTCCATCCAACATGTGATAGGCTACTTAGATGTGAAACCCCTCTCTTCCCTTCGAATCCTATCTCTATACTAACCCATTCATGATTTCTTCTTTTAATTTGTTTCGCTTCCAACAACCAATTATTCTAGGGATTCGAGAGCAATACACAATAACATGGCCTAAACATTCACCGCAACTTAGCCCAAGGACATAATAAAGCACCCCTTAGCCCACAAGTGTCAAGAACTCTTGTCCATCAAACATGGGGTGGACTACTTTGTGATGAACCCATGAAATAGAGCCACTTGGCCTGGACAAAAGTATTGGCTACCACCTATTGTTGTGAGGTTTTCACATCATCGCCCCATTGCAAATGGGGACCCCTTTTTTTGCTTTAGCAATAGGAGTAATGATATTAGATGCTTTTAGGTGGTCTTAGATGGTAGCAATTTTCAAGTCTCCAAGTCGAAGACATGAATTTGGGCAACTTTGGCCTACTGAGGTAGTCAAGTCTGTCAAGAATATGGGTGAGAGCTGGGATAAGCTAGTCATGGACATGGAGTTGAAACCAAGTGATTTGTGATGAAATGAGTTACAATCATTAGAAAAACCTTGTTCCATCTTAAATTTGATCTTAGAAAGTCAGGAAATGTTGTGGGAGGTAACACTCCCAAAGGCGTGTTGAATCCTTAAATTTGGCTAAGTTTGGAATTTTTTAGAAACTCCCAAACTCTAGAATCTTTATTATAACTCCTATGAGGCTGAAACCTATCTTAAACATCCTAGAAGTATTTATATAAAATATAACTTAAAAGTATAAGAAAGGAAAGCTTATACTTAAATGTTATATTTTATATATATCCTCTCACCCTCTTAGCTGAAGAAATTGACTTGAAGAATTGGGGAGTTAAATGAATATTGTAGACTTTTGACAATGACACTATTTATATTTCAGATTTCTAATGTGTTATTTAGTAACTAGTTTAACAGTTAACTTATTTCCTTCATAAATCTGCATTTATACTTATGTGATCAATGTAAACTTGTTTATGTGTGCAAAGTAGCTTCTATTTATCTCAATTATTGTGTCTTTGATGTTAATTGACTGAATGATGCATGAAAAAAGTTTTAAATCCTTAAAAATCTTTGAATTTCTTGGGTTTTTCAATTTGTCGAGACCTTGTCAAGTTCGGGCGCCAAGTCTGAGTCCAAGCCCGAATCCAACTTGCCAAGTCCGAGGCGAGTCCAAGTCTTGTAACTATGAGATATATATTAAATGCCAATTGATAGTTCACATATATTTAAATCAGCCATATCATATATGTCTATGTTCACAATTCCAATGAAAATCAGAAAATCATTACAATTACAAAATCAAAATGTAGTTCATGATTCATCAATCAGGATTCACTGATCAAAATCATAAGGATCATCAAAAAATTCATCTTCATCTTCAACTACTGCAAGTTCAAGATCATTTGAACCCAAAGCGGTTCCACTTGCACTAGATGCACCATGTATCGGGATGTAATCATCATCATAATCTGTAGTGAGTCTAGTAAGGTCCTCAATGGGGTGGTCATTTTTTCCCAACAATGATGAATGATTTCCACCTTATTGCATAAGGATTCACATTCTATGGGGTCATTCACATGTTTTTGTATTGCAATTTTTACCTTCTCTACCATTGTCTCTGTGCCATAGACATCCCCTAAACAAGGTGCATCTATATCAACAAATTGGACCATAATCATGGCAGGCCTAGTGAAATCCAATAAATATTGCACACGAGCCCATCAACTGTCATCCAATACCAACACCTTGACCTTTTCGGTCCTCTCTGAATATGAAGCCTTCCATACACCCCATTGATTGGAAATAACTATTTAGCTCAATGCCTCTTGCACCTTGAGAAGTCATCTCATAACAATAGTATGAGATGCAAATCAGGTCTCAGCAACCTAAGTAAGTTAATAACAATATGTCAATAAATATTAAGCAAATTTATATACAAATTGATAATTGAACATGACATAAATTTATTAAAATAAAATTAATTAATTAAATATAGTAATTACAATTTACCTTCAACAACTCCAATTTCGAGAAAGTTTTGAATATTGATTGTGACATTTGGTGGTTCGTCACAAACATCTAGATTTTCTACCCCTCTTGGTATATCTGTTCCACCCACTCTATTTGAGTGCCAATTTGTTGCATCACCAAGTTGAGGGAGTGTACGGTGCATGGTGTCCAGAAAATGTGGTCATATCAGCCCTCAACCAAAGCACCTGCACCCCTACAATTATTTTATTGTTTGTGATTACCTGGACCACATTCTCAATACCCACCATCTCTATGGACTCAATGAGAATTCTGGAAATGAACTGTGCATCTTTCACTTCCCCTTCATAATCAGTTGCCCTCAAAACATTGCCCCTTTGGGGAACACTGCAATAACATTAATCAACGGGCGGTTTCTGGTATCTCTCCATCCATTGGAAACAATAGAAACACCTGAATTAATCCAAGAATCTCTTATTGGTTGAAGAGATTTCTCTATATAAGTCCTCTCTTTTTGCAATATGGTGGTACGCACCTTTTCATATCCAAGACTTGTGTAACCAACCAGCGCACTATTGATGGCCGCCACCATCTCCTTCCAATATGGTGATCTCACCAAGTTGAAAGGAAGACCATTGGCATAAAGGCAACGTCTAATGGCTTGATCAACAATGTCTCTTGCCTCCATTTTAAATGTCGTGTTTAATGGACCTCTTTTGCAGGTGGTAATTTCTACTTCAGCTTCCACTTCTGGTATAGGCAAGAATGGATGTTTGGAGGCTGCAACTGATTCAATGGGTAACTGCATTTTTTTCTTTCCGAATGGACCAACATAAGAAGTTTGTTTTGATCTTTTAACCAATCTATCAACCTCTTCTTATTGTTTTGCAAATCATCTTATTTGTGCAGGAGACATCCCTTCTTATCTTTGCCTTTGCACATTCCCATCCCTTTACCAGCAGGGCCATAAAGGGAAGTTTAACTCAAGAATATGATCTATTAAATGGTTTACTATCACATATATTACACTTCCAAATATATGACCCACCTCTTGCAACCTATGAAATTCTTGAGGTATGTCTCCATAAAGGAGATCCTACATCAATTTTGAATTTATCAGCTCCTTGCCCTCCCACTGAACTTTCACTACCCGTCATTCATGCAATCTGATTTCTTACAATCATAAGAAATTAAATAACTTTAAATTAGAAAAAAACGAAGAAATTCAAGCATACGAGTGCAAAAAAAGATAGAAAAATATTAAAACAGAGATCTAAACTTGTTTCTTTAATTCTTTTTTCAAAAATGGAAAAAAAATTGAAAAATTTCATCCCAAACTTGAAAAATTCATCAAAATCTAAAAACAAATCATTAAAAGACTCAAGAATAGGGTCAAATGCTTACCTTAGATGCTTAGATCTCCTTTGTGGAAGTTATTTGGCACCCCTCGAACGATCCTCTTCGAAAATAATCACCTGCCCTTCGAAATGCCAAAATGGAGACCAAATGAAAAGAGAGCAAAATAGCAAACAAAATAATATGCTAAAACAATGAATGGCCTCTTTTAGGGTCGTTTTAGGGTTTAGTGGAAAAAAATAAAAAAAGATATATATAACACATGTTTTAAGTGAAATAATTTAATTTTTTTGAAGGATTTTGGCTTTTTTTTGTCAGGGCGTCTAAATGCCCCTGGAAGCTCATAGAAAGCATTATAGCTCCCTATGGATGCGCTTGGATGTGCATCCAAAGGGATTTGTAACGCTTCTTGTGAGCTTCAGGGAGCATCAGCTTCTGCCTCCGCCTTCGCACTCATCCACTTCCGCCTCCGGCCACTGACAAAGAGCACCTGGTAACTTGGACTAAAGCATGTGTGATGGGTTTAAAAAACAAGTTCCCTTTGATGAATTCTTAAGTGTGGTTATAATCTTCACTCCTAGTAAACAGGGATGGTGAATTACATCATGTTGTGACTTTTTCACACATCGTCCCATTGCAAATGGGAACCCCCTCTTTTTGTTGTAGGCCTTGTTTTTTTTACTTTCGTTCTTGGTAGGTTTTGGCTCAATTTCCTAAAGTTCCTTGTGTTTCAAATGAGAATTGGTGAAATTGGCTAAGTCTAGAAGAAAAGTGTTGTTCAGCTGGCTCCTAGAATGGAAACTATGTTTGTCAGTGAATTAGGTCAAGTGTGAATGAGAATTGATCTTTCAGAAAGAATTGCTGTGAAATTTTGAACATTTTGACATACTTGCTATTTTTAGTAAGTTTCACTACGTCTTGGAATGGCCTTATTTTGAGTTTGAAAGCACTTACTATTTTTAGCAATGTCTATTTTTAGTAAGTTTCATTGTGTCTCCGATTTGCCTAATTTTGTGTTTAAACAAACTTACTATTTATAGTAAGTCTAATTTTGGCAGATGGATAAGCACTATTTTTGGCATGGAAAGTTGTGAAGATTTTTTATTCTAATCCAGGAAAAGATGTGAAAATTCTTGGAAAATCCTTGTTCTAGTATCAAATTTATTAGAAATCTTGAAAAAAACAGCTATGGAAAAGAACACAGATGAAAGCATGCTAATTACTGAAATTTGGTTGAGCCTATGTAATGTCCCCTTTATGGGACATTTGAAATTAATTAAATAATTAAATTTAAGTTGTCAAAATATAATGACAATTAATTTAACAATTTAATACAGCAATTAAAGTGACTTATTTTGCCAGCCTCAATTAAAAAATTAAAGTCAATTAATTTTAAATTAAAAGGAAATGTAATGGAAGGCAAAGAGACAAGCTAGAAAAGCCAAGAGTTTCTTGGAGATTGCTACTAAAGTTTAAGGAGGGAATTATTTAGGCACCTTCAAATATTTTATTCAATTTGATAAAATTGTTGATGCTTTGACATTAACAGAAAATTTCTGGAGACGAAAACCTTCAGGGATTTAGTAGGAGAGTTGGACGGAAACCCGGTTCTTCTTGGAGTGGATTCGTGATGGAGTCCACACTTGTACAGAATTTGTAAGGTTGATTTATTACAAATTATTCTGCATATTATGGTTCTGAAAATGTTATCTTGAAGAAATAATATTTGTGGACATTTTATATTGACGTATGAATTTTAAGTGGGTCACGATTCTTGTTTGAGGCGTCTCTCATAATGTTTGATTTTTGTATGTTGTGAGTCGAAACTAATTGAAGCTGGGTATGTGATTTACGTTTGATTTATTAACGTGCAATATTTGCGTTGAAGTTGAAGCCATAAATATATCGAAAAGAATATTGTCCAAGTTATAACCAAGCTTGATAATTCTGGCATGACTATAGCATAAGGAAATATTATCAGTGGCTCGTTTATTAAATGGAGGCATCATAGTTAAATGAGCCAAGAGATTTTATTAGGACCTTGAAATAATATTTGTCATGTCGTGAGGGGAAGCTTTTATAGTTGATTATAGTCGGTATCATATATTTGTAATAATTTGTGTCTTCTAATGATGTGTATTGGTGCTGGATAATATTTCTGGAGCCGCTCTTACATGGAACGGAAGTAGCGCAAGAAGTTGAACAGTTGAGAAAAATCCCTCTAGGAAGTGTAGAAGTCCTTAGTTGTTCAAGATGATTGGAAGGCCAACAGTCTGGTACATGTTCATTATTAGTGCCTTTACCAGAAGTTGTATTCATGGAATTCTCATGATTACAAAACATTTTCATCTGGAATTATTCGCCACAGCTATAACTTGCCAATCGATGGGGAGAGAATTCGAAGGCCTTCTGTAATAACCTATTTGGATTGTATTGGGTGTGCATGGACTGTTCGTGAGTGATCATTTGATAATTCCAGGCCGTATCAACACCACGGGTCTATCTTCTAATCCTGGCACCCACATCTGGAACATAGTTCGAATTCTTTCTCTTATCTCTGGACTCTAAGCATGGTGATGTAGAACATAAACTACCAGTGTTCTGTGGATTCTAGAATTAAATACAATCTGGTTGAATGTAGAGCGAATCAGGCTAAAAAATAATCTTCATCCAGATTAATCTCCAAACTCTTTGGCAAGAGGTAATTCTGGGCATTGTGTATTACCTGAGCAGAATTCCTTGTGACAGTTTCCTGGCTCAACAGTTCCCTCACTTTGCTCATGTATGACTCCTAACATTCGTGTGAAGCTTCCAATCACTGGCTGGTTGTTAAAGAGACGGGTTTATTCCAAACAATCTGAGGAACTGAATATTGCACAGTATTATAAAAAAATTCTCTATCTGTGAAGGAAACTGGTATCTGGAGTAAAGGTCAATACCTTACTCATGAATTCTGCAATAATTGGAATCCTCTGTATTATGCCATTTCTATGATCATTATGTGTGTGCTGCAACTTACTGTCAAACATTTGGTATAAACTCAAGCTCATTATTTGATTATACAATATCAGTAGTGATGAGGTTTTAGCTGATTGACATATATTGAGTGTAAAATTCCTAGTAATTATTCGAGGAAGGCATTACAGTAGTATAATTGTTGTCTCTATTCTAATATCAAGTGATTCATATTATTTTGTGTTTGTCAATCAAGAATTTTTACTTGCACTTCATGAGACAACTGTTTCAATCAGCAATAGGAAAGTGAGCAATTTGATCAAGATTCTTATAGGAGATCTTACAGTGGTATCAGAGCATCCAACCTGCCAGCTTTTGGGTATATTACAGATTAATGCAACCGAGTGACACGGAGTTAAGATATTATCAGAGGAAACTACGCAAGATTTGGCAACCACCACAAGTACCTAAAGGTACAACTGTTGCTGGTTTGATTGGTTCTTCTAGTTCAGAACAGGTTACAGGTATGAGTGACAGAAGGAATAATAATCCACCACGAGATGAGGCCAGGGAAGTCAGAGACACTCTAAGAGAAATTCAAACAGGACAAGAACAAGTGGTTAATATTCTTCAGCAGCCTACAGTAGCTATTCAGCAGTTGAGTGCAAAAAGATCCCATTGTAGTCATAGTGTTGGTGGTAGCACAATTGCTTCCCCACGAGGTAGAAGAGTTCATACAAACTCTTTAGATAGACATTTGATGCCTACTTTTGTTGATGGTACTGATGAAGAGGAGAGCAATGGCTATACCTGATAGCATTATGACAATGCATGTTGAGTGATTTACTACCAAATCATGTCAAAGCAGATGTAAGCTTCACACACTATATGGGGCAGCAAAGAGAAATCATGAGGACAAGGCAAGAAAGAAGGCCTACAAATAAAAACAAAGATTTGAAGGATGCTATGAACAAGTTGACCCTTCCTCGATTTGATGGCAATGGTAAGACAACTGCTCGTGCCAAGATACATAGTTAGACACCTTCCTGACACGTAAACTCAAGAAGGAAACAAAGGCTATTAAATTTGCTACTATGCACTTAGAGGGGGCAGCATACAATTGGTGGCATCATGGTCTCATAACACAAGATCATGGATTCATTAATTCTAATGAAAAATTCAGTACTAAGCTGATTGTTCGATTTGACAGGAAGGATATTGAAGTCTTCTACAGAGAGAATTGGCATAGTTGAAACAGAGCGGCTCATTGGATTCCTTCATCAATTTGTTTCAGAGGATCTCAATTATGGTTCCAGATATGTCACAGAAAAGGAAGGTAATGCTGTTCACTAAAGGTTTGAATGAAAAATTTAAGGGGATTGTGAAAGTTCTTAAGCCAAACACATTACAAGATGCAATTGAAATGGCAATAGACCTAGATACTTCATCCACTTCTTTTGTTGCCTAAAGGAAATCCGAAAAGCTCTAAATCAAATCAGAAAATTGATGATCAGCCTAAAATTACCACTCCTAAAGTAGATTATGAGACAAGAAATGAGCTGAGGAAGAAACTATGTTTCAATTGTAAAGAACCATGGACTCCCAAGCATAGGTGCCAAGGAAAAGGGAGAGACTCACAATCAGTACGCAGCTAATAGTTTGGTCTATGATTAAGTCAAGAAAGTAGCATTCACAATTACTCTTATCCAACTATATTACTCAAAGCAAATTCTAACTAAAGAACTTGAAATTAAATCTATTCTAAGTGAGGAAATGTAGAAATCATGCAATACTCCAAATGATACAAACAACTCACCATTAAGACCAACAATGAATTAAGAACGATTTTGAATTATCATAGCAACAATTTCAACAAGTCTCTCTTTAAAAATGATAGGAGTGGGGTTTATATACGAGCCCCAATTATAATGAATTGTCAAGATTGATTTGAAACCAACGGCCCCGATTAACTCACAAAAAATCCTAATTAGGGTTGCTACAATCATTAAATACGTAGCCAATGATAATGAGGCACCACCCTATGGGGCAATGAGAAAATTACATTCCATATCCCCTTGAGGATGAACCAATGAGATAATAATATGTTCCACATGTCCATTTGTTAATGATTTTGATTGGATGATCTTGGAGATGTCAACTTGGAGCTCTTTGATTGGTTGAATGATGATTGAACGCCACCTCGACTTGCTTATCTTTGATCTGTGTTTCAATTTTGCTTCTTCATCCTCTTTCTTTAGGAATTTATCTCATTGAACTTGTCCATGAGATTTTTCTTGATATCTCAATTTTCTTGAAGTGACGGGTTTCCCTCCATTGATCATGGACTTGTAAATCTTCATGTCCTTGAACCCTTGATGATGGCAATCTTTCTCATTTGTAGACCTTTCTTCTTTGCATAATTTGATAATCCCCATGTGGTAAGGTTTTCTTCTCCCATTGCTTGGGACATCCTTGATACCTTTATCAGTTACCTCCTTGGCTCGGAATCCTTTAACCTTCAAACCTCATAGGGACAAATTGGAGTTCCTATCAACGTATCCTTGAATTGAATCCTAATTAATCCTTATGGAAAATTGATGTGAATCGGGACAAGTTGATCTCCCTATAAGATAGTTCTTATTCTTCGAGCGTTTAATCAAGTAGAAAGTTGCCTTGCATAGCGACACATGAATGTCCTTGAATTTGAACTTGAACATGTCCATGGACTCCTTGTTTTTAAATCCGGACTCATCCACGTCCCTGCTTGATGAAGGCTTGATCTTGAATCCTCTAAGCCTCCTTCTTGAATGTATCAAGTTCCTTTTGCCTTGTTGAGGAATTATCCATGTTGTAATTGCCTTGTTGAATTCTTCTTTCCTTATCCGCTTCCCTACATTATCTTGAAGTGTTGTTCTTTGAACTTGATCACTTTAGGCTAGTCCTTCATAGCTATCCTTGGCCTTGAGCTTGAACTTGTCTTCCACCTTCTTTTGTTCACTTCCTTGCAACTATCCTTGTCTTTGATCTGAACATGATCCAAGTACAAAGCTTTAAGTCAGCAAAGTTTAAGGGACTCAAATAAGGAACAAATTTCAGACCTTTAAAACATTTGATTTAATCCTTAAACCCAATTCAAAGACTTAAGAAATTTACACTCATAGACTGCAAGTGAAATATGGATTTGAATAAAGTCCTGTTGATACGAGTTTTGTTCCACTTACGCAACATGCAGGACTAAACACACAATGCTTCGAGAAACGTAGAGCATTAACCCCTCTTGAATAAAGTCATCTCCCATGCTAAGCTTTGCAATGAAGATCATGGAATGACTCCAAGGTTCCTTACACCTGTGGATATCTAACTCAGTTGAAATGATGTGATTTGTTGGTTAATCACTTAGGCGGGCTTACCTAATTTATTCAAGGATGCCAACTTACTTGCACTTCTAAAGATTTGGCTTCGCAATGTGCAATAAAAATATAACCGTGATTTATATCACTTCCAACTTTGTTATTCAAGTCCTACTATCTAGACTACTTCTACTTCTAACTATGGATGGGAAGACTAACTGATGGACTACGACTCCTACCAAATGGAGGCTTGCCTACGACTTCAACTCCAACTAGTGCAAAGCTTCAAAGGATCTCAAATGGTTTTCATATCAACACCTTCCTCTCAATCCAACTTAGAGTACAAATCAAAGATCCAACGCCAATTGAACTTGAGCACAACTACTAGATTACCACACAAGGCACCCTTGCATCTACAAGGAGCTAGTGGCCTAGTTTTATAGAGTCAACCAATCAAACATCCACCAATATCACCACACAATCTATCTACTTTTACTCTTACTTTAACAACTTTGAAATAAAATCCTATTTTAATGGAGAGATGTAAAGAACCATGCAAATACACCAAAATGATCATGTATATCCACCATGCAAGACACAACAATGAATAGAGAACAATTTTGATAGTATTTTGGCAACAATTCTCCAACATAACTCTCTTTACAAATGAGAGCAAAAGGCCTTATATAGAGGCTCAAGTACAATGAGTGGCCAAGATTAAAAGGCAAAAATCTGAAATCAAGGGCCTTGATTACATCCCATAACTCTAATTAGGGTGGCCATAATTACAACCAATTACATGAGGGTAAAAAACATGTGCGCCAATAAGAAAATTACCATAATTTTTTCAACCAATGAGAACATAGAACATTTGGCATGATATGATTGCACATGCTTGAAAGAGGAATATTTTGATTGGAGGAGACAACCAACTGCCACCCCATCATCCTTATCCTGTTATTTGATCTTTTTGATGAAGGGAAGATATCCTTTAGATGCTCAACCTTGTCCACCTCTTTCCATGAACACCCCTACCAACATTCAGGAGCATGCCTACCAACTAGCAACAGCATGTTATTTGCTTACCGGATATTGAGAGGGGGGGTGAATCAGTAAATCCTATCTTAGATCTAATTTCAAACTTGTGAACAGATTCTCAGTTGTAAAGCAGAAAATAAACAATCATTCGCAAGCATAAATAGAATCACACAGATCAACACAAGTATTTATACATGGAAACCCTTGGTTAGAAGGAAAAAACCACGGTGAGACAAAGTTCACAATCTCCATTAATACCAAATGAAGATGCCCTATTAGGAGCTTACAAAGCACTAGTTAAGGTGCTACCCTGTTAAGGGATTTTCACAGAGATCTGTTAAGATCTAAACCCTGTTAGGAGTTGCCTGGTTACAAGACTTTGAACATCAAAAAAGATGTTACCCTGTCAAGGGATTTTTACAAGGAACCTATTAGGTTCACTCTGATAGAGGGATTTCAATATACTTTCACTTCTTATAAAAGCAATGATCTCTATTGACACTGACTGTCTGATTGGATCATACCTGTTGATCTCTTCCCCGGTTTGCCTAGCTGTTGATCTCTCTGTCTTCCCTCACCTTTGTGCCTGTAGCACTGCACAGAAGATACCTCTTCTCTTCTCTATGCAATCTTCATCTATCAACAACAGCAACCTTTGCGTCTTATGACCTGTATATATATTAAAAGAGTTCATCGCAATGAGACCCTTAACTCATAGAACCGCCAGGCCGCACACTCCGCAATGAATCATGCAATCAGCAACAACTGCAAGTAATGATCTGGAGTTCACCTTGTAAGACATCCGCAAGGATAAAGCTAACTCTTGTTAAAAAAGCTAACTCCACTCATAACTAGTGGATGTCCCGTATAGTCCGGCTTCTAGCTGAAACTGATCCTCTTAATCCAGTGCGGATCTTTAGCTTGTCTTAGACCGAGACCGGTGTGATCTTGTATCCGGTTCAACTTATACATGCACTCAAAAACCGGTGCGCGTTTTTAGATTAGTCTACCGGCGAGTGCACTTCTCTTCATCTACCGGTGCATACTCTTATGTTGCTCGGTGACCGGTGTCTAGAAGACAAGTGTTGTGAGTGACCGGTGACTCCTTACCGATACAACGTGTTTGTAGATGAACACTAATGACAACTCAAATTCCTAACACAGCACCTCTACCAACTCGTAGGAATTTTCTCATTGCCATGTCTTGAACTTGCTTGCTTGTACTTGTACATTTGATGTCTTGATTTTGAAATGGTGAAGCCTTCATGCACTTGAATCTTGAACTTGCCTTTGTTCTCGCCTTTAACTTGGTGTGAACTCCATTGCCACTTGAAATACTTGAACTTGAACCTTGCATCCTCCTTCCTATCAACCCTACCAAGTTGCAAGAGGGCCCTCACCAAGTTGCAAGAACTCCCCCGCCAACCTAAAAAAAGGCAAAGAAACAAGTCACTCCATTTCATTTGATAAAATATTGCCAATAAAACTTTGAAAATAACATTTGATCAAGCTAATCGAATTAGGATTATCATTCAACTAACTTGCCCAATCACAAAAAACATGAACTTATCCACATGATCTAGGCAAAAACATATTCAATGGATGTAACTTGATGCCCTAGGAGCTGGATAAATGATGTCAAGATTGCAATGAACCAATTCCAAATTCGGATTTGCTTAAATCTCTGATTGTCTAGGCACAAAGAAGATGAGAATTGCTCAAAAGGTAGGTGAAAATGAATGCCAAGATGATGTCTTCAAACCCCAAGACCAATTCACCACCTCTAGAAGCCTTCAAACTTGAGAAAATTGCATGAAAATGGCCAACAAAATCCTCAAAACAAAATCGCCCATGGCTGGAAATGCATTTCCAGAATTTGTAATCATTAAATTTTCTCTTCGAAACAATGAGATATGATGCCCAAACG
Organism: Chamaecyparis obtusa; assembly: GCA_027943335.1. NCBI lineage: Eukaryota > Viridiplantae > Streptophyta > Pinopsida > Cupressales > Cupressaceae > Chamaecyparis > Chamaecyparis obtusa. Next base: position 695,886 of record BSBK01001775.1, read on the forward strand.
CCTCTTTAAATACCCATCTACTTGCCAAAAATGGACAACTTGCATGGGGGAAAAAGAAATAAAATTAAATCACATCCCCTTGGATTAAATTAACCTTAATTAATTCCAGACATTGATTAAATTGGATCGATTGGAATTTGGGCCAAAATTATAATAATTAAATTTCATTGAATTTTAAAATCTCTCTCAATTGAAACTTGCAAACATGGTCCCCAAAATTGCATCGATTTTCACAAAATTATGGATTTAAATTAGCTAAATCCGAAATTGACATAGGCACCAAAATTAAAATTTGAAAAAAAGATCATGTAGGCCCCTAATTAAGTTTTACACTCTCCCAATTGTGGACCCAATAACTTGCCTTGAATTTCACGCCAATTAAGCCTAAAAATACATCGAATTTAGCACACAAAGGGGCCCCGAAATTAATTTTGAGTTTCAAGCAGGGCAATGGTCTCAAGTTTATATCAATTTTTTGCACCAATAGGCTCTTTATTCAAATCAAACTTGCAAGGTGGCATGTTGAAAATGAAAGTTTTGTTTAATCCACCTCATGAAATTGGTAAAGGAGCTTGTGACTATTTGTAAGAACACGCTATCCAACTTGTAAAAGCTTATCTCACATCTTGCACCAACTTACACCAACCTACGAAGCCAACCCCTCCAACTTGCACAATCACACTCACCAAGTTGCAAAGACTTGCTTGCCAACTTGAAATCATTTTGCATCCTTCCTAGCAAATTGTAATTTTCCTTAGCCCAAAATAATTTTCTCAAGAATAATAACTCCACTTGGCTAAAAGAAAATTATTTTCTCACCTTAATCTTACCATTTTCCCTTACAAACTCCATGTTGAAATTTCATCAAGTTATTGAAATTTTGCCATGATGCAAGAGCACCCCTACCAACTCACAGGGACATGCCTACCAACTTGTGAAAAGTGAACATTAAAATTGCAATTTTGACACTTAGAATTTGGATTTTTCAAAAATTGTTTAGTCAAAATTACTCAATTAAATTGCTCAATTCCATTTTTTCAATTTCCACAATTTGCAAAATTTCGTCAAATTTCCCAAAAAATTTGTAAGTCCATGAAATCCAGATTTTGCCTGCAAAAATTTCAAGTCAAAAATATATTTAAAATCGATTCTAAATACAAATCTTTAATTTGGATTTGCAAGCAAAAAATCATCTCGCTGAAAAACCAAAATACAGACTTAGCCAAAATCACAATTTTCATCATTTTGCAATAAGAATCCAACCTCTTCGCACCAAAAATTCTCACTGCTCAACCTCTCAAATCATCTCCAAATTTTGCATGCCACTTCAAACTCTCCTTTAACGTCACCAACATAGGAGAACTGCCAAAACACCTACTGCTAAAGCAAAAAGAGGGGGTCCCCATTTTCAATGGGGCGATGGTGCAAAAAAAATCACAAGTCCAAAATGAGTTATTTTATCCTTAATTGCACTGGTTTTATAAAGAAAATCAGACTTTGAAGTTACTAAATTCTAAAGATGAAGTCTGCAGACTAAGTCTGCAAGCATGTATAATCAGACCTCAAGACTATCGAAACATGTCTTTAAATGACCAAATTTATCTTTTAGAATGACAAAAATCAGACCTCATCACCAAAGAAAGAACTCTGATTTTCTGAGGACAGTACATGGTAAGTGTCCTAACACTTCATCAAATTCATTTAAATCATGATCCAAGGTTTCAATATGGATTAGGGATCAAATTACAAACCCAAACATGACAACAATCTAACTTTCACCATTTTGATAAATTCAGACTTCTGAGGACAACCTCTGAAACTCACCTCTTTCGGGTGATTTTGACCCTTAAAATTGGTATCTTTTATGCAAAAATACCCCTCTAACACTCAGCAACAGCCCTTATAATGATTGGACAAGTTAACGATTTATGGTGATTTTTCCAAAAATCACCCCTGCCTAGGTATTTGACATAACTCTGAAGACAAATGTTATTTCAGGCCCTTTATGGCCTTGGAATTTGCATCAAATCCCTCCAATAGGTCTGCAATAAATATCAATCAGATTTGAGGACAGAATAAACTCAAAAAAAATTCAAAAAAAAAAATCGAACCTCGTGGTGAAATTTTCAGACTTAGTCTGAAAACTTACTAATTTCAGCCCCTTTGATGCCTCGCATCAGTCCTAAAAATCAGGTTTTGACCTTGTAATCAATCTGCAACCAAGTTTGGAATGGTTTAAGAGCTTGAGAATTTTCTACGATTTTTCAAAAAACAATCGCCCCATATGGAAAAATTCTCAGATTTTGGTATGCGAACACATACAGCCCCTCAATTCCACAAAAATGGTCTTAAAATTCCAGTTCTTTCTCCCAAATATCCCTGTGATAAAATCTGATATGGTTTAGTGAATGAGGAAATTTCCAGAATTTTTGCAAAAAATGGGCCCTCATGGAGAAAATCTTCAGAATAAAATCTGAATCCTCGTGTTTGTCATCTTAACTTGTAAATTCCTTCCTTGGAGTGGGAGAAAATTTATGATTTTACATTAGCAATCAGACATATCAGATTACTAGGCAATGGTTGATGTCTCTCTCCTCACTCCTTGGATCAATTTTCACCCTTCTTATAGCTACACGATTCCTCTCCAGCCTCTTGGCTTTTGTCTTCATCACATTTGACCACGAATAGTCAATCCTTTGCATTCTCATATAGCTGTTGCATGCCCTTTTAAAGCAATTTTTGGGTTGGTGTTTCACTCACACAACCAATGTGGGACTAAAACAACTAACATCAAAACATATGCAACCATCATTTAATTTATTTCCCTTATTATACCAAGGGAAATAGACTATAATAAGGATTGCATACATAAAGTTTTAATTTCTTAGTCACCCCTTTACCAACCCCAAAGGGGGAAATTCAAACTTCATTAGGCTTCATCCTTGTTTACTTTCCTTGTGCAAAAGGGGAAATTTGATCCCCATTGGGATAAATTCCCAATTCTATACTTAGTTATTTTTATCTTGATTTGTCCACACAAGGGGAAATTTGATCCCCACAAGGATTTCCATTTTGTTTCACTTCAATTATCCATGTGGGGAAAAGCTCCGTTACCACATTCGCTTGCTGGACCCCAAATTCGAAATTCAATTTGCTCCAAATTCATAAACAGTTTGAATTCGCTGCAAATTCGACTTTTGACTGAGACAGTCACTGTAGATTTGGTCATCATGACCTTGGTCGAATTTCAAACGAATTTGACCGAGTTCGCAAATGCCCGCACGAGCCTGGAGAGAATTTGGATCGAATTTGTTCTGACCTCGTTTTTGTTGACTTTTTATTAAATTTTTTTAACATTTTGTTTTGGCAAATTAAACCTAAAAGTGACCCGATACACACCAAATACACGGCACGGCATATATCACACCAAATACACGACATTCTCATTCCGTTTTATCGTTTTCTCTCCTCACACAGCACAAGTTTTATCATTTTGTGGTCATCTACCAGAGACAGGCCTTCTAGCAGCAACTGTGTGGTCTTCTGGTGTTTTGTAGAGCCCGTGGGTAGCTATAGGTAGGTTTTCTAACTTGTTTATTTAATATTTTGTTTGTTTTTAAAAGTTTTTTTTACATTTTTTTTACAAAATGAAATGATTTCCTTGGTTATATTTTTTTTCCTGCTTTGTTTGTTGTTTGTAGATTCAAAGAATGGCTGCAACTGCAACTGCAACTGTTTCTAGCACAGGAAACTCCCACTTCAAAATAGACAGATGCTCTCCACTATGGAAATATGTGGAAATGATTCGACCAATGGCAGGTGGAGGAGGTTATTTGTGGATTTGCAACCATTGCAAAGAGGAATATAGTAGCTCTTATAGTAGAGTGAAAGCACATTTTTGTTTTATTCCACAACAAGGCATTAAATTTTGTACAGGGAAGCCAATAGTTAATGGGGTGCTACCTAATGTTGTAATTGCTGGATCGTCCAATAGAGATAATATATATATATAGTGTGATATTGTAGAATACAATTGCCTTTTGTTATTGATTGATTCTACAATAACAATAGAGTATATGTATATATTGAATAGTCATGTAATGAATAGACATGACCGTATATACTTATGGTCATGTCACTTCATTACATAACTATTAGTTAACATATCTTAACCAATAGTTTATTCATACTTTGTATAATATATATTATTATACACATGCATATTAATATATACTTACTTTTCAACTATATTATATAGTATATATATATAAATATATCTATATTTATATGCATATCATGATTATCTCATCGTTTATTAAACACGAATGAATAATACTTTAACACTCCCTCTTGAGAGAGAGTTTAATAGAATTTGTAGAATCTTTTCATATCATGATATCTGGCACATCCGGGACAAACCCTTTTGGGAGTCGATCATGATAGGCGTCAAGATATCCAGCACATCTGGGACAGACCCTTTCGGGAGTCGATCTTGACAAGTTATTACACATCCAGTAATAACATAAGCAACAAGATATCCGGCACATCCAGGACAGTCCCTTTCGAGAGTCAATCATGAAGCTTGGTTAACTATTTTTCAAGATCGTCACCTTGAAATAGTAACCCGACACACATGAAAGATCGTCACCTTTCATAACACAAATGAATGGGCCCATAAAGTCTACCATGACTTCCGACACTTCAGGACACACAATTTAATGTAGTCTCGTCATGAAAATAGACTTGAATATCATGATCTCCGCACAGTCGAGACACACAATTAAGTAGTCTATCATGATATGGTTTCGTTATTACACATCCTGTAATAACAAGAGTCAAGATCTCCGCACAGTCGGGACACACAATTAAGTAGTCTATCTTGACACTTTGGTTCACTATTATCAAGTGAGGAAGGCTTCCACCTTAAACTTGTCTATCAAAGACAAGAATCATTTAAGATACAAAATGATAGATCACTAAGGCTGAAAATCTCTTTTCAGCTAAGACTTTATTCCTCAACATCAGGAATACTTCCTCTGAATTAATATGACCACGATCCTGGGTTGCCATCTTAATTTGATCTTCTAGCTTCTCCCACTGACATGAAAGCATAGCCTTTTCACATGGTAATTCATCATAATTCTCTGCTACAGTTTCTTGATCACTAGGTAACCAACAAAACATGGTCTACTCCCTCTGAATCAAGATCTTCAAATGTCCACTTGATCACTAGGTAACCAACAAAACATGGTCTACTCCCTTTGAATCAAGATCTTCGAATGTCCACTGATGTAGATCCTTTCGCTTCCTCTTCTGTCACGAAGGCATACACTGTTTATATGCTCATCTCAGTGTTACTGTAGGACGTGACTCCATACCTTTCTTCCTGAGAGAATCGATGTCTCATACATGAATAATCTGAATAGACATAAGGTTGTTGACTCACATTGACTAGCATAGGATGCATTTTGATCTTTTTCAAGGCCACACCATTAACACTCCCTCTTGGACTTGAGGGAAGATAATAAAGACCTCTAGTATGATGTTCATCTCAATGAACTGTAGTTTCAAGATGTATGAATTACTTCAATCAGAGATCCTATCCATGTGCATCTCATCTGTGATTCTATCCACGAGTTTCCACTTCTATAGCCTCAGAATTGTTTCACCTTCAGCAATGATCTCCCTCTCAATCAATATGATCGATTTTGTCACAAGTTGACTAAATCATCTGCTCCCTCTGAAGCTCAAGTTCATCAATTCTTAAACTTTCTGAAGATGTCAAGACTCCCTCTTACTCTGAATTTCTCATGCTTTCGTCCTTTTATATTCCCTTTCGTAAGGTGAGCCCATACAAAAAGTATTTTGAAGAATCCATCTCGCTATAGTCCAAAGGTTGTACACAAATCCATGAGTACTTATTATGAAATTTCACTGTCGTAGTGTAATCAAAATCTGGAGTAGTGTAGTTGTAGGAGCCTATCAGTGCCACATGTGCAACGGACCCTACACTTAGTAGTCCATAAGTACTTGTGATCAAAGAATCATCCTGCACTTATTATAGTACGGAACAACCCTGCATAATGCCTTGATTGCATCATTCTTCTTTTCCTACAAGAACATTCTTGGAGACAAATGAAAAGATAAAGGCAAATAGCTCTTATAGTACAAACATGAATACATATAAGAAAATGACTACAAAATTATAAAAAAATTAACTCAAAGATGAATACTTATCTTAAGTTTCAAATATTTCTTTCTTTAAAGTGAGCCCATAGTCACTTGATATCCTTGATAAGATATCAACCAATTCTACCTCTTTTCCTTAGCACACTTTGTTGGAATGCAAACTTATGTTGTTTAATTTACCCATCTTTCTTGATCATTGTGATGCCCATAAATGATCAAACATTATCTATAGAGGTCTAACAAAACTAACATAAGTTTTGTTAGTTTAGGATATAAGAAAACATAAGGGAAAAATAACTTGTACCCGGATTGAAGCAATTCTGAAGATGACTTCCAAGTTGCTCTTGAAGGTCTTCAGACCTGGTCTAACATCACTGATGCATACCATGTTGACTAAAATTATTGCTCAATGTATATATAAAGGATGCAATATGATAGGAGACTGACTTTTAGATTTGCATTGTATGGTTATGTTGATTGTTTGTATGTTCCTTTGCTCCACTACTACTTGTAGCTACTTTCCACACACCATTCTGATCCTCCTCTGAAGTCTTTTGTAGCTACATATACCAGATCTTCTATCGTCGAATGGAGGCCCTTCTCTGCAGAACTAATACTCCTCAATTTTCTCTTGTTCAATGATTTTAGTGAATCCCCTGCTGCAAGGTATACACCGGGAGTGAAGATTTATAATCTCCAATTGAGACTCACTGTCAAAGTCTACTTTTCTATTTGATGCGTTGACAACCTGTGAGGAAATGGATTATTACTTGTGCCTCTAGACCGTCGTGAATCTTCCTTTTTGTTTGACTATGTTGATCTGGATATCTCGGGTCCCATAGGTCTTAGTCCAAATACAGTGGAGATGATATGTTTCTTACTCCTCCTTGAATTTCTATATGTTATAGGGAGTGTTCACTGGTGATTCCAATAACTATATCCTCCATTTTATTAATACCGCTAGCCTCCAGAATATGTATCCGTAAGATGCTTCCTTCGTATATGGGGATAGAAACGTACAAACCATCGTTCACTTTTGCTATACGCTATCAACCTCCTTTTGACCCGCCATTATTGATGCTACACCCTTTCTTAAGTCAAAGAATGATTGACTCATTGTCGTTTCTATAGTTAATAGTCTCTATTTGAAGTCGTCTACCCATCGCATGTTCTTGAGTTTTTGTAGCATGATCTGGCATACTAGTCCAGCCCTTTCGACATCTCTCCTTCTGTGTAATGTTCCCACTTTCTGACTTGAGTAATGAAGGCTAAACCTAGAATGGCTTTGGTACTCTGTTTTAATTAAACTTTGCCTTTAGTTATGATCTTCTATTGTAATGTCCCATGTATCGAATAGCATAAATAATGTTTATCACTAGCTTGTACCAATAACTCGTTTATCATTAATCCACAACATTCTTCTGGTTCGAATGTCCACCTTTAACTTTTTTTGATAATTATTATTGGGTTTATGTAGTATTACATCATTCACTGTTATTTGAAATCATAATACGACTGGATCATAATACGATTGGTGTCAATCAGAAATCATCCTTTTATTTGTAAATAATTAGTCCTATTTGAATCCATGTGATTGTGTATAATGCACTTATCGTGTCAATGTTGGCTATCGTCGGCACATAGATCCAACTTCAATTATAAACTTTGCTATCGGTAATCATCTATCTTAGTCAATAATAAGTAGTTAACTTAGATGGTTGATGATAGATATCGCTAGCCATGGGATAATTTGCAGATGTGGAACCATGAATTTGTTCCTAAAATAACATTGATTTTATTTAGCTTTTGTGACAGGAATCAACCTCATCATATTGGATATCTCCCAAAATAATTCAGCCTCTTTTCTTTCATTCAAATGGTTCGATGTTGAAATTTTCTTATTCTATTTTGACCACTGATAATATTTATTCACTATAGATTATATTAGCGATCACTGGCCATTCCGTGTGTAAAGATAGTAATCACTGTTACTTATGGATAACTTAGCAATCAATGATGTTCCATCTGCGATGAATTCCTCTTCTTCGTGTAATGGTCCCTCTTTTAATCTGTTGACCGACTTATCCCATGTAATTCCAATTTATATGTCAATGACCTTCTACATATATTGCGGCCTATAATGCCCTCTTCATTCGCATGTATTCATGTTAGATTCTATCGTTGACTGTATGAACTGGGTGCTGAGTATCCATCCCGTTTACAACCAGTGTTCATCTTATCTCCTCCCCATCCTAAGATTTGTCGAGTGCAGGATTGAACACGATGTTTCCTTATTTTACTTACTGATCTGTATATATATATATTCTCTACAGGTTAGGCTCTGATACCATGTTGTAATTGTTGGATCGTCCAATAGAGATAATATATATATATATAGTGTGATATTGTAGAATACAATTGCCTTTTGTTATTGATTGATTCTACAATAACAATAGAGTATATGTATATATTGAATAGTCATGTAATGAATAGGCATGACCGTATATACTTATGGTCATGTCACTTCATTACATAACTATTAGTTAACATATCTTAACCAATAGTTTATTCATACTTTGTATAATATATATTATTATACACATGCATATTAATATATACTTACCTTTCAACTATATTATATAGTATATATATATAAATATATCTATATTTATATGCATATCATGATTATCTCATCGTTTATTAAACACGAATGAATAATACTTTAACACCTAAAACCCTTCTTCCAAACCACATGGTGAACAAATATATTCAAGAACAAAAACAAGCAGACAAAGCAGCTGGGAGGGCACATTCTCATCCTTTGCAAAATGCTAGAGAAAAAAAACATTATCTATGGCTTCAATTTCTACTCCTAATGAACCACCTGCAGACGGCCATCCATTCGTGCGTACTCCTCAACCGGTTGCAAATAAGAGACCAAAGGGGCCCTTGGAAATATCATTTCAGAATAAAGCTAGAGACATTGTCGAGGAAGACATAGCGAGATGCATCTATGCAAATGTATTGTCAGTTAATGTTGTTCGCTCACCATATTGGCAAAAAATGGTGAGATCAATTAATGAGGCTCCGAAGGGGTTCAAGAGCTCGGGTTATGAGAAGGTACAGACCAATTTATTGGACAAAGAGGTGATCAATGTAGAGGCTGCCATGCAGCCCATCAAGGATTCGTGGATCGAAACAGGTGTGACCATAGTATTTCGATGAATGGAAAGATACGAGAAATCGTCCTTTGGCAATGTTATTGAAGTGTCCACAAGAGGTGCAATGTTTCTGAAGGTTGTGGATTGTGAAGGGGAGGTGAAGGACAGACTTTTCATTGCAAACATTCTCGTCCAAGCCATTGAGCAAGCTAGCCCTTAAAATGTTGTTCAGGTTATAACCGACAATGCCAAGAATTGTAGGGCTGCCAGGTTATTGGTTGAAGAGCGCTTCGAACACATTTTTTGGACACCTTATGTTGTGCACTCACTCAACCTAATGCCGCAAAAAATTGGCACTAAGATTGAGTGGATTAAAAAAATATATGAAGATGCACAGGAGATCCAAATGTACATCACAAACCACCATATGACACAAGCCATATTTAGACAATTCTCAAAATTGGAGCTCTTGAAAGTAAGTTAAATTATTTAAAATTTAAATATGTTTTAGAAATTTAGTCACTTTAGTTTAGTAAATTTCATATGTTTTTAAATTTTAATTTTAATCTTTATTTTAATTTTTAATTTATTATTGTTTTGATTTTAAAATAGGTTGCTGACACTTGCTTTGCCTCCAACACTATTGTTTTGAGACGCCTTGTCAAGGTTAAAGAGGCATTGCCTAGAATGGTAATCAGTGCTAATTGGAGCATATGGAGGCAATCTAATAGTGTCAGGGCAGCTTCCATTAAGGCAATGATACTAGATGACTCTTGGTGGGATCCTCCTAAGTACCTCCTCACTGAGCCTATATTGAGCATGATCCGATACACTAACATGGATAGGCCTTGCTTGGGTGAGGTAAATGATGGCATAGACTCCATGGTTGAGGATATTAGAAATATCATAAATGAGAGAGAGCAAGATCCTAAAGAAAAGTTCTTCAAGGAACTACAGATAATCATGGTAGAGAGATGGAACACAATGACTACCCCTTTGCATCTACTTTCCTTTGCATTAAGCCCCAGGTTCTATAATCAATCGGTCCTCAGGGGGAGTACCATGTAATGTCCCCTTTTTAGCGTGACAATGACTATGGATGGATTAGCCTATCATGTGACCCTTGTAGGCTAATGAGGATGGACAGAGGGTCTCTTTCAGTGGGGATCTACTTCTGGATTCAGTATGCTTTGGTTTGGCTTTCGTTTGGTGTCATTTGGGCTTCATTTGCTATACTTTTGCCATGTTTACTATTTATAGTAAGCTTGATGTCGTTCGAGAAGGACCCTTTCTATTTTTGGAAAGTGCATTTGGTCACATGGGGAAATAATAGGTGTGACTCCTATTTCAGACTGCATATTAAAAGGATCCCGAAGTTGCTCAAAGGTAAAAGGCAGCGCTTCGACGACTCTTTCACGAGCACATACGACCTACAGTGAGGTTTGAATTCATGAGTTTCGCAAGCACCAATGATTGTATTTTTGATGCTCTTGAAGACAAGAACAATGCTGATGCTCATAAATGGTGGCACTTCCATGGACAAATGTACCAGCACTTGCAACCCATTGCCATCAAAATTTTATCACAAGTAAGTTCTTAACTCTTAACATTCTAATTTCTAATTCTTGTTGATGAATATTGAATTTATATTTTAAAATTTTATATTCAAAACTCTTAACTCTCTAATTTCAAAATTGTAAATCTTGATAGGTTGCTAGTTCATCATCATCCGAGAACTGGAGCACATACTCCTTCATCCACTCAATAAAACGCAACAGACTAAATTCCAAGAAGGCAGATAACTTGGTCTTTGTGCATTCAAACTTGAGGCTCACAACACACAAAGACAATGCTTACAAAAAAGGGGAGGCAAAGCAATGTGATGTTGAACCAAAGCTTGCAGAGTTGGAAGCCCAATTTGATGCACTTGCAATTGATGATGGTGATCACGAGCTACATAGTGATGTTGAGGCTGATCCTAAGGCTGCTAGTACTGATGCTAGTGGCACTTTTTGTGCTTCAAATTTGCAACAGCAGAATGATGATGATTTGTTTGATCGTTTTTGATGATATTTGATCAGTGATGACTGATTATAATTATAAATGTTGATATTATTGTTTTCAAACTGAAACATTGATATGGTGGTGTATTTTGGCATTTTGTAATGGCATTTGAACTAAAACGTTAATATATGTGGTGGTGCATTTTGCCAGGTTGTTTTGATCTTAGGCTTTAGCATAGTGGTGCATGAATTTATTTGCTGCAGCATATATATATATACATACATACATATATACATACATATATATATATATATATATATATAATTTTTGTTTTTAAAAAAAAAAAACTAGTACGAACGAACCCAAAATGAATCCGAACCTAACCCAAAAAAAATTTAAATGAATTTCAAACCCGCATCCGTACCATAATCCAAACCGACAACTTGGGGGTAAAGCGACCCTCATCTAGATAGTAATAATGTCCATACTTAGAATTTTTTTCTTATCTTCAATAGCCTTCAAGAGAAGAATCGACCTCCATCTGGATTTGGGGGATTTCTATGTTCATCTAGACAAAGGGGAATTTCATACTCCATTCGAATTTCCTAGTTTCGGAGCTCAAAAAATTTCGAAGTATTAAAAGGGGAAAAATCATCTTCATCGAGACAAAGGGGAAAATCCATACCCATCTAGACAAAGTAATTGCCTTAAAATATGTCCAAGCATAAGTCCACAGGGAAAATCACTCTGCATATGGACTCTTCACTTTGTTCCAACACTTAGTTTTTTCATCGCAAATATCTCTTCAAGTGGGGAAATTCTTCATCCATCCGGATTTTCATATGCTTAAATGGGGAAATTTTATTTCCATTCGGATTTTATGCATTTTTATATGGAGATTTTGATTTTCATTAGGATTTTTCACAAATAAGTATGGAAAATCAATTTTTATAATGATTTTAAAGCCCTTACGCATAAAATATGCATTTATAATATATTTTGGACTATTTGACTAGCCAAAATTTTAAGGCACTTAGGATTTTTTGCTCAACCCATTGTTGGAGTAAATTTTAGGTTTTCTGAGAAGATATCAGTTCTTGTTCTTGATTGACATCTGAATCATGCCTGTGTCTTTTTCATTTTATGTATCTACAAGAAATTGTCCAATTGAGGTCTGAGTCTCTAGTTCACCATGTGTAAAATGCCCGCATATCCTTGCCATAGGTCTTGTTTGTCTTCGATAGGGTTTTATCTTTAATAATGTCTTGAGTGTACCCTAGACCTTATGATTTCATGTTACTTTTCCGGGCACTTAAGTTCCCAAATGAGCACGTGGTTATTCATCCTCCCTTGTGTTAGCTAAATCTCGTAATAAAATTGTTAAGTCCTTTTTAATTCAGCGAATAAGCGACACGGTCAAGGGTTTAATTTGTTTTATGCAATCGTATGATCTCCATTTATGGTTGGCGGTTAGTGAAGTCATCTGGCGATTCAGCGATAGTGTCTTCACCAGATCGCGTGATTCTTGGTGGTTTTCCCTAAACATCCAACGATTCAGCGCAGCAGTTATCGCCCATTCGCTTGATGTAGCGGTGAAGTTCTGAAATATTTGGCGACTCAGCAAGGACCGTTAATGAAATCCTTGATCGACGGTTGTTATTAAGTCTTAGGATAAAAGTTGCAATTAGTGAAGGATTCAGCGATTCAGTGCAACAGTTATCACATGATTGCTTGATTTTGATGGTTAGTGAACTAACATTCAGCGACCTAGCGAAAGAGGCTTTCACGTAATCTCTAAGTCCCAGCGGTTAAGTGTGAAACATCTGGCGATTCAGCGACAAGCTTATAAAAGGGTGATAGTTTGTTCAATCGCATATTCTCCGAATGATTGACAATTAAGGTAATTTATTTCGCGATTCAGCGAACAACTGTATTTGCTTAATCGCGTAAAGCTGGCGATTAGTGACTTTGCATCTAGCGATTCAGCGACAAAGTAAAAGGGTAACAAGAAAAAGGTTCTTTCCCATTCAGCGATCAAGCGACTAAAGGTATTCACTTAATCTCGTGATGAAACGGTTAGGTCTTAAAATATTCAGCGATTCAACGAGGGCCGTGGATAATGATGAAGATCAACGAATGGCGTTTAATCTCAGGATTGAACCAAGGTTAAGAAGAATATCTAGCGACTTGGCGATAAAGGCGTTTCGCTGAATCACATAATATAACCGGAGTTAGTGATGGTGTCTAGCAATTATGCAAATACAATTGTCGCTGAATCGCGTGATCAAGCTTGAGTTAGGTAAAACATTTTGAGATTGTGCAAATGCAACGTTCGCAGAATTGCAAAATACAACTGAGGTTAAAGAGAAAATCTAGAGATTGTGCGAAAGCCTTCAGTTGTTGAATCTCCAGATTGAGCCGGGTTAAGTTCTCATAAATGATAAAGAAAAAAAGTTGTTCTGACATGGAAAGGTACTGTGCCAAGATGGAAAAGGTACAAAGGCTAGCCAGTCAGATTTTAAGCGAGGGTTTTTATCAGTTTTCGAGGGCTTTAAAGCAATAACACAGTAATCATTTGTTTTTACTTACTTTCCAAATTTTAAATGAAACCTATCAACATCTCACCTTACGGCTAGCTCTGATTTGAATTTGGTGTTATGTAAGAGTGAATGCTGAAGTGACTTGGATAGATTTGCTGCAATCTTGGCAATCTTTACGCATTCATTGATCAATAATATATAGACAGCACATTCACACCTTTACACTTATCAGTTTTTCAGAGAGCAATTGAGAAGTTGGAGCTATTGCAGTGTGTGTTTAAGCAGAGCAAATTTGCAGAGTTAAGTGTCATTCAGAATTGCAGAGATGAGTCAACCTGAGTCAAGCCGAGCCTCATCCAGTGAGGAAGCAAAGGAACAAGGAGGTGAGGACAAAGGAAAACCCAATTATTCAGATGAATTTGTCACGTTGCTCCCAAGTTTTAATCAGAACAAAAAGGTTAGTGATGAAGTCTTCCTAGATTATATGTCAGAATGTAGGGATCCAATTACCCCTTCCTATTCTGGTTATATGTTGTTTAACTACATTTATAATAATCGTTTTAGACCCATCCTCATTTGCAATGCATGGACACTAGATATGGCCAAATTAATTGTTCCTGATGTCTTCCTAGATGTTGACCTAATGCATGAATTGGCCAGACTTTACGACCCTGTGTCTAAAACTATCAAAAAAAGTGACCAATCAGCCCTAGTAACTCTTGATAGGGGATCCTTCATGAAAGCTTTTAGCTTATATTTCTCATCTTCCATAGAGATTGACCTCAAGAAAGAAAAGAAAAGTATGCAAGCCAAGTTGAGCTTGTGAAAACCCAGGTTGTCCGGCATATGCCTAGGACTAGCAAATATGTTGCCCCTCTCCCCGCACACATGAAAGCTCCTTATGAGTATAAGGCTCTCCATTTCTATATGAAATATCTAGCATATGGGCTATGTCGAGTTTTAGGGATAGATGGAGATGCAGAAAGGATGCCAGCAGATATACTGATGATGATCCTGGACATCCAAAACTCACATGCTAACACAGACTATGATTACATTCAATATGTAATTGACAGAATGCATGAGGGTTTGGTAATGATCAAAGAAGATAAGAGGCCAGCAAAATTCATGCACTATTCTCTCTTATTGCATATGATTTTGTATTACAATGTTGACAGTTTGGATGGGCATATGCTGAGACCAAGGATAATGAAGGAGGGAGAGCAAAATCCAATGCAGTTCTGGTTGAGAGTGTGGAACTACACCTCAAATGAAAATGATTTCTGTGCATTTCAAAATTGGATAGTCTTGCCAATTTTGAACATATTGGGGACAAATATAACAAGGCTACCAATTAGGTTGCTAAGGCTTCTTAGGCCTAAAGAGTATGTTGATAAGTGGCAAATAGGTCATAATTGGGGTGACTTCTACTTGGGCCAGAACTACACATTGATTAGAGTCTATGGATACCCACAGCCCCCACACATACTTCCAAAATATGTGTCACCACATGTTGCCCTGCTAGAATTCCTTTGGCAGTTGATATGGACAAATAAAGAACACCTGGCTCCACATAAGAAGGGAACCTTCACTCCTCAACAGTTCAAACTGTCAAGCTTTCTGATTGGTAAAAGAGCATTACCACAACTCAGTACATGGTTGAATCACTTCAAGATGGCCTCTGGTGTGTACAAGTATGTGGACTCTGAGGATTTCATTAAGAATGCCAGGAAGATATTCATTCCCCCACATTGGTGTTATCAAAAATCATGAGGGATGTGATGATGAAGATGTAACAAGAAATATGTTAGATGAAGATGAGATTGGAAGAAAGCTTACCAAATTCTATGACTTGTTGAATTTGGAAGCTCAAATCTTAAAGGCTAGAATTGCCTTTGGAGGATTTTTCCTAGACCTCCCATATTTAAAAAGAATTGACAGAATGATAGCAATGTATGACATCCTATCCAACCAGCTAGAAGCCCAACCTGAAGAGAAGGTGGAAGTGAAAAAGGATTATTCTTCTTCTGATTATGAAGAATATAGTGAGGGCTCATATGAAGAGGACATCCCACCCCAAATAAATGAGCCTCCTATTGTTGATCTGAGTCAAGATGTCCCAGAAGCAGAAGATGTATCTCAGCCTCCTCAGAAAAAGCCAAGACTTGAGGAAGGAGAGCCCTCAAAAGGAAAGAAACAAAAGAAAGAGGCTGATAGGGTTGCAGCCCTAATACCTGGTGATAGGTCATACTGTAATCATATGAGAAAGAACATCAGAGAAGGTAAAAAGGTGGCCACACAAGAAGAAGTCGAATTGCCCCTTCTGCTTTGCAAAGATGAACGAGAAACATATCAGGAAGAATTGCTCAATGATGACCAATTCATCAAAAGTGAGGAATTCAAGAATTTCCTAATATGGAAGAAGCAACAGGAAGTAACCAAAACAGTCACTAAGGATATTGATCCTGATGATGAAGCCTTAAAAGCCCTAGTTGCATATGACCCTGAGTCAGAGACCATCACTGTTTAGGAAGCTAGGAAACTGGTTAAGTCCAGTGGAATGCTATTGGTACCAGGATGGGATATAACATCAGCATTCATTATAGATCAGATTAGAAGGCAACCTGAGGGCAGTCTTTCTTATGAGGACCAATTCGTGACATGATAAGGGGATGTGGGTATGACCCTAAATCTCAGGCCTTGGTGATGTGGTCTCTTACTCTAAGGACTCAGAAGCCCTCCCTAGTCAGTATAGAGGAAAAGATGGAAGGGAATAAGATCATCTGGACAGTTCAGAATACCAGTGATCTTGAAGTATCAAAAGTAGTGACACATTTTGCTCATTTGAATAAGGCTAAAACTGCTCAGTTGTCCAATCGGTATGGCAAATTGTTTGATGATGCCATTGCTCTAGCAAAGGACAGAGAAAAGGGATTGATGAAAATCAAAGTCCTAGAGGATGAGCTTGAGGAAATGAAAGCTAAGTTTGAAGAAGCATCAACCTCC
The DNA here is from genome assembly GCA_027943335.1 of Chamaecyparis obtusa. Taxonomy (NCBI): domain Eukaryota; kingdom Viridiplantae; phylum Streptophyta; class Pinopsida; order Cupressales; family Cupressaceae; genus Chamaecyparis; species Chamaecyparis obtusa. The sequence goes on from BSBK01001775.1 coordinate 712,786, forward strand.
TCTAGTCCTACAAATTGAAGTTGCAGTGCAATCAGTTGCAGAGGTACCTGGTGATGAAGCAGACAAAACAGAGAAGGACAAGCTGGATGTAGCCCTTAAGGCCCTCTCTGAAATTATACAACATAGATGTGAAATAATTAAAGGGAAGATGGACTCATTCCATAACTCATACACTATGTTACACAAGACCAATGATAGGTGAAAGATGCCATGGCTACTTTAGAGCCACTATTCAGCATATGGTCTACTAGAGGGGCCCTCTTTGAAAAGCTTGAATTATTACAGCCACATAGGCAAGATATTCCAGAGTCTGCGGAGGTGGGAGAAAAGATAGAGCTTATTGGCGCAACTTGGGCATTCTTTAAGGGAAAGGCCAATCAAGTAAGGGCAAAGATGGACATGTTTGGCCCGGACTTCAGCAAATATCTCCCTCCAATTTACAAAGATGATGGTAACATCATAGAAATTGAGGAGTGGAAATCAAGTGTGAATTAGTTGATGACTAGGCAAGAGGCCTTCCTAAATGATGATGGCTCCTTAGACATGGACAGGTTCAACAATATTCTGGATGACATTTTCAAAGTTGAAAATGAGTGCACCAGATTTGTTGCTGACACTAAGGCCATTACTGATTCCAAATGGGACAAACAGGTCAAGTTGTTGCAGAGCTTAAAGGTGTATACATGGCCCACGGAGGAAGAGGTTGAAGCATGGGACAAAAGCACCAAACCGAAGAAGAAGAAGCCAACTGCTATTGACCTAGAGGCAATGGAAGAAGGGTGAACCACATGGCACCTAATCCTTGAGCGCAGGGAGGGTAACTATCTTGAAGAGGATGATGTATGTTAGCCAGTAGGCAGTCATCATTCACAGAACAACTTTCAGCAATTACTTTGAATATCAACAGACAAAGGTGCCACTTGAGAAGTTCACTATGAGTAGAAACGGATTTCTGGAGTCAATTTTCCCTTTTCTATTCAATTTGAAATGTATTTTGTATTCTAGTGCAAGTCACTATCCTAGCCATCTGAAGCTTGTTGCATCCTTTTCTTGAGGATTCCAAGATGGCTAGTGTATATATAGCAAGTTCTCTATTTTGTAAAAGGGTGGTGAAATACTTATTGTAAGGAGAGTTTTTGCATTAGTGTTTTGATTCTAAGAATCTTAGTCTCTAAATGTACTGATACAGAAGATTTATCAATGAAAATATACTAAAATTCCTTGTATATATTTTGTTGTCTTCATGTATGAATTTTGATTTCTTTATGTATTGAATCTGTTAGGCATTTTTGATACATCATCTACAAGGTAGATAGTGGGGTTAATCTTAAGTTTCTCTCAAGGGAAGGGTAAATCTTAAGAGAGGTTTCAAGGAATTCATAATTTTTGCGGGAATCTGATGACAATGTATGTCAATGAGAGGATAATTTGTAAGGCATTTTAACTGGGTTTTCGGATTATTTGATTTGAGAGATTTCCTATAGATGTATGTTTTTTGACTATGATGCCCTAGGATTTGGCACTGGTCATTGCTTAAATTACATCTCTCACCATCAGCAATATAAAATAACAATTTATCTTAAGTTTTGTTAAATGAAACAAATGTTCTTATCTATGTCAAGTATGCAGATGATTGTTGTGATTCTTTGAAGAATTGAATCTAATAGGTACACCTACCTGAGCCTGAAGCTCGAAGTGAAGAAGGATCTAAATCCTTAATACCTTAGTGTTTAGTATTGATAGGTGCATCTGTTGGGACCATAAGAGTTAAGTATCAGAGTTTTCTGATTGGTATTGATCATCTGCAATCTTAAGCACTAACACCCACCACAACTTGATCTTGAAGAAGCTTAATCTACACATTCTAATTTGCACTCGTAACCCAACAACTTGATTACTCAATCCTTCCTCAACCTTTTGAGATCCGAATTGCTACTTCAACTGCCAAAACTTAACAACTACGAGTAAAAAGCGGGTGTCCCCATTTGCAATAGGGTGATGATGTGAAAACCTCACAACAGGAAGTCTTTAAACTACATGGCTTGCCGAAGACAATATGAGTGATAGGGATAGCAGATTTCTCTGCCTATTTTGGCAAGAGTTATTTTGTCTAACAAGTACAAAAATGACACCCAGTATTAGTTATCATCCGCAAACAAATGGACAAACAGAAATAGTGAACAAGTGGATTGAAGAATATCTACAGAACTACGTAGCAGGTTAGCAAACATCTCGGGTCAAATGGCAACATCTTGGGAAATACTGCTACAATACAACTTATCATATGTCGATTAGGATGTCTCCCTTTAAAGCATTGTTCATCTATGATGCCACTTTGTGGCTCTGATCCACACTCATAGTAGAGTACCTAGTGCTGAGGATTTGATTTGGCAAAGCAAGGGCATTCTGGAAGCCCTCAAAGAGGATTTGCGACAAGCCCAAAGTCAATAGAAGTTATATGCAGATAGACATCGAACAAAAAGAGCATTTGAAGAAAGTGATATTGTATTTCTGAGGTTTCAACCTTTTAGAAAATCATCTAGAAGGGAAATAGAAAAGAGAAGTTTAAAACCACACTTTTATGGTCCTTATAGGGTGACTAAAAAGGTGGGACAGGTTGCTTACAAGTTTGAGTTACCTCCTGACAGTAGGATTCATAATACTTTCCATGTTTTGTGCTTGAAAAAAGCCATCAAACAACAAATCAACCCGTCCATGGAGCTCCCACTACTGGACTATGATATTGATCCTTGAACCTGAATCTGTTATGGATGTAAGGGAGAAGAGATTACGTAACAAAGCTTTCCAGAATACAAGTTCAAGTGGAAGGGACTAAGACCGAAAGATGCAACCTATTGGTTCCTGAAAAGGATTTTACACTAAGGGAGACACCAATATACCTAAGACAGATTCTACAGAGGGGTTAGTTCAAATGTGGGGAGATTTGTAGGTAACTGGACCAACTATAGGGACAAGACTGCCCTCTGCACTTCTGGCTCTGCAAAACGAAGGTGGGTACACCTAATCCAGCTCAATATTCTATACTTCACAACCTTCTCAAGATTTATATAACAGATGATATGGTGAGAAAATACTAAATGATAACCAATCATACATTGATTCTCAATCACCATAATGAACATACGGCCCTATAACCTCAATATTTTATAGACTTGGGATTGGTTATGTTAAAAATTTGAAGAATATAACCAGACTACAACAGACACATATCATTGTAGAAGATACTTATTCCTAACCAGTGCCTTATCCTGTGGGTTAAATCTTAAACACAGAGTAGCATACAAAGACCAACTTTTGTCAATGATTCATGACCCTTAATACTACCACTTGGTGACAATATTTATCTGTATATCCAGATCCACACTACTTACAAATATCCTTGTGCAAACCAGATGAATCTATATCCTATCAAAAAAATCTTTAATTTGATCCTAGATTAAAATCTAAGGAATAGCAACATACACATGGGTAAACACCAAGCAATGGACCAGAAAATCCAAAACTCACAAGATAGACACAGAAGGAGAGAACTGAACCTGAAATGTTTGTATTACTTTCAATGAATCATGTCCCTGTGTACACTTTGTTTCAAGATATGAACCACTCCAATAATAGCCAAAGACCAGAAGCTTTCTTTGTTGGCATTAACCGGTAAGGATGTAACCTGTACATGGTAAAAAGGTATTGTCATTGATTGGCAAACAGGGGTGCCTACAGCGTTCAGTCATAAACCAAGGAGTGGTACAATCGGCGCAACGGGACTGGGGACATAGTAAGTAAGAATAGGCACTGTCTCGATTACTGTTAAAGCTCTAACTGATCATCAGAGCAACCGGTAATGACACAACCGGTAATCAAAGTTTCAGTACTATGACCGATAAAGTGTTTTACCGGGATCGAGGATTCAACAGGTACAAACAGAGAAAGGAATGGTAAGAGGTGAAGGTTTTTACCTGTGCACAACCTAAGGATATAAACCGATCAATAAAGATGTCATCAACACTGATGAACTAAGGAAAGTCATAGTTAACAAACACTTGTGTGACTCTTTAACCAGGATTTGTTGCACAAAATTCGGATGACTTTGTGTTATCAAGATGATCGGTGCAAGGCGCGATTGAAGGATTTAATGCCAAAGTTTATGGCTTTAAAACATGGAGAAATCTCTTGTGAAGGAAAGCTTTCGACACGCATTTGTCGTTTCCTTCATAAAGCAGAAAAAGCACATGGCATGCATCAGATGTTTCCTCAGTGAACTGAGACTCCACTGGGTGATGGATCCGAAGGTGATCTTTAAACAGGTCGTGCATGTAAAAAGCAGAAAGGGCAAGAAGCCTATATATTTCTCAAACTGTGAAGAATATTATTTTCCTTCATTCTGCCAAAGAAAAAGAGTGAACCTGTACGTTGAGAGGCTACAAAGGTGAAGAGAAGAAGAAAAGAAGAGTGTGCAAGGAAGCACAACAGCCTAGGAGAACATACTTGCAGTGACCGGTGATGATTCTCAATTGACAAAAACAGCAATCTTATCAGGCTTAGCAAAGCCATTTTAAAAAGATCAAACCCTCTATTGCTCTATGATAATTGCAATAGCAAAATCCCAGTATTTTGGGTGGACATTAACAAGTCCCTTGTATTAAATCCCTTAACCAGGTGACATTTGTGTAGGTGTTTTAAGTCCTCTAACCAGGTAGGTTCTAACTGAAAAACGCACAATACTGAGAGGGGGAGGGGGTGAATCAGTATTTACCGCAGACTTTTAAAAATAAAAGGCAAAATTTAAAGAGCACACAGCAGAGAAGACAAGACACGCAAAATTATCTCGTAGAAACCCAAGACGAGAAAAACCACGGCATCACTATCCAGATGGGCAACTACCCGTTTACATCTGAGAGCTCCAACTCTCCTTATCACTTGGCGAATCAGGCTACAACCTTCACTTGAAGGATTTACAATTTAGAGACAAAATGAAGTTCAATCAATGTCTTCACAACAGCATGAAGACCCTTTTACGGTAGATGATCTAACAAATTTATATATCCAACTGTGCTCAAACTATGATGCTTTTGCACTCACTGCTATTTGATGATATACAGTCCTGTACTATTACCACAGAGAACAAAGTTCTCCACTTGTTCACTCTCAAAACTTGTCTCCCTCTTTTATCTTTAACTCCTCACCTCCCTGTATCCTATAAAAATGAGTTTAATCAGCAGCAATTCTGTACCATTACAGTCACCTTTTCACACAAAATGACAGCTTACATACACCATAAATTCATCCCCTTTTTATACCGCTACTACTACTGTGTACATCTCCCGGTTTTTATTTTTAAAACCTTACGCTTAATACCAACAACATCCTAAACTATTCTCTGTCGCATCATGTTCACCTGCGTTGTGTATTCAATTTAAAAATCTGCCTCACTGTGTGTGTGTTTTCATATCTTTTCTAACACAGCACTGCTGACGCTGGTACTCTATTTTAGAGTTTAGTATTTCCCACTTTTGCAGACGCACCTGTTTACTCTTACATCTTCTCTCCTCTCTATTCACACAGACCAAGAACTAGCCATTGTAGAATGGCGTTCTCTGCCCAGTTGAATACGCGCTCACACAACACAGAACTTCAATGATAATCTGCACTTGCACTCCCCCTTCCGAGAATGTTCTCCTATTGTTTTTTCAAGGACTGTGTAGTATTCATTGTCTCGAAGATACTCCCGCTTTCAAAAAACTTAGCATGAAAATAGAAACAATATTCTTTCCACAACACTTCTTTCACACGATGATTATTTTTTTACAACCGAATACATCTTACCACACTATGACTTCCAAAAATGTTTTTCACTTAATGCCTGAAGATGCGTTTTTTTTTTTGTGTGCATTCATGTTTCTTGCTCCTATGCGTGCCTGTTCTCCAATTTTTTTCCGATGCTCAACAAACTAACTGCCAACACCCCTCATCTCCAGTCCCTCCTTCCGTTTTTTTTGCGTACGTTCTGAAAGACTGAAAAATCGACAGTTTCAACAACTGCTCTCAACTCTTATCCGTTTATTCATTACACGTATACATGACTGCCATCCTCATGATAGACTGTTACAAACATGCCTCCAAAACTTTTTTATCAAGACCCTCCCCCAACTGCCTTTTCACAGGCCCGATACCTTTCTTAGGCCAACTCGATAGCTCTCTATGTGTTCCGCAACTGCACCCTCACAGTTTGACACCTGTCCCGTATTCTTTTTCATATCCCATTCTTCAATTCGTATTTACTAATCAATTGACTGTTGGATTCTTGACAATCAACATATCACTAGAAACTGCCAGCAGAGTCGTTATTGAGAGGAACTCACACATATATGTTGTAGACTAAAGTATCGTGCAGCAGAATCATAACAGTCATCATATAGACACAGTATCATAACAGTCTTCATATGAGTTGGGTTCATAAAGAACACTTATCAAATTGTTAACAGGAAATACGAACAGGATTGACAGGGCACCGCTTCCTATACACTTAGCACCGTTATTCAGTCATCAACACTCATACACTTGGCACTGCATCCTATACAACAGCAGGGTATAATCATACTGGTGATACGACAAGAACATAACTTGTGTACAGCAAACTGTAGATTGGCACGAACTGTTTGATGTGGCACATTACACTTGTACACTCTTAGCATATCGATGACAAAACAATGTAACACTGACAGGCCTTATTTCTTAAATCCCTTAACCAAGTCGCATCTAACAGTGCGTTTGTAATCCTTTAACAGGGAAGGCTCTTTACAAGGCGCACTTCAGAAGAGTGCAAAATTTGTGAGGTTTCCTCACACCGTGGTTTTCTCCCGATTTGGGTTTCCACGTGATAAATCTGGTGTTGTTTACTGTTTGTTTGTATGATTGCTATTTCTGTGATAGAATCTATTATGCTTACAGTTTTGGTTAGAATATATCAGATTTAGTTCTAAAATTTTAGTGGGTGTTGATTAACCCCTCCCCTCTCAGCACTGGTTGGGACCATCATTCTTTTCATGCAATAATACAGTCATATATAAATTTGTTACACCCTAGATTGAGAACAATTCATCAGTCAGTTTTCTGCAACTAGGAAGAGACTTATCACAAGAACTCAAGCAAAAACTGCAAAAAAGACCTCTCCTAAATGATCTTGGAAATCCTTACAAAGGACTGCAACTAACTTAGGATCATTTAGGGAAAAATTAGGGTTGCCAACCATCACAACAACCTGAAGAACAACAAGAAGTAAATGCAGGCAGGAAAGCCTGAAAACCCGAGAAGGATCAGATCAAATCTGATTTACAATTTTGGTTTTATCATCACAGGCTATCTACCATTATCAAATGAAAAAGCTTCTTGTTGTAGACAGTAATTTAATGCCAGGACCCTCTCAGCAAACTTGTGTGTACCACGGTACAGAAAATACTAACAACCATCATACCCTAGCCGCCTTCTACAATAAACCAGTCCCCTGAATTAAACTAAAACGACGCTCAAGGAACACAGATCAGATCATGACGGTTACCTAACACCTTGTTCATCAATTCTCACTTGTAACTATCCTTGGAACAAATCAAAATCTGATTTGGTTCGTCGTTTCTGGCTCACCGACTTCAAATCCTGCAAGAAAAACCCTCTAAAAATTCAAATATTCCGACCGCAACGGTTAATACTCAATTTTAAAACATGGTCGTTGATTTTCACCCTTTCCCATCGCATCGTGTGGCTGTTGCAATCCCGCAATTGGTAACTTTCACACAATTTCTCATCCAGGATTTAAGCCCACCGCACAATCAAAAGATCTGGCGGCAATCAAACTGCATCACCCTTGGCCCCACTTCCTCACTTTTCACTAATGGAAGATCGAACGGCAAGCGTGATCTTGTGATCACTAACCATCGAGCACTTTCCCATAACGGTAACATGCCAACCATCAGATCAAAGATGATCTGACTACACTTTACGTTCCTTCGTTCTATGTTGTGACGTCAGTCGGGACACGCAGCAACAAGGCATGATCCCACGAAGAATAACCATCATGCATCTCTGGATCAAGGTATCGCGCCCACCGTCGGATCAAACTTGATCTGACCGTGATTTACTTCCTTCTTTGGACTGGCGAGGATGACGTCATATGGGACAGGTGTCGCCCTGTCGCAATGAATAAACATCGTGCATCTCTCCATTGCAGTAATGTGCCAGCCGCACGATCAACTTTGATCTTACTGCTCTTTATCTTTTGCTTGAGCTCTGACATCGGACCCACCATCCGCGATGAAACGATCGCTATAATCCTCCCCGATAACATCATCGGCAATCGAAAAGCACAAAATCGCTCCCTATCAATCTCCCTTAAGTTCTGATAGCTTTATCGCCATAAGATATCTCGAAGCATCAGTAGGGGATCGGAGCGCTTGAAATTTGTCTTCGCCGAAGCCTTTTCACACCCAATAGAATTATCGGTGTATCTTATGCCAATGGACAATGTTCATAATAGATCGGTGACACATATGGCGATGCAGGAATGGACATCACATGAGCTTGAAAACAAGATTTCTGACCCCCGATGAGGTGATCGGGAAAGGTTTTGGCGATGTGTCATCGAATCAAATCTGACTATCCTTTATCTGCATCCAAAGCACTGACATCGGTCCCACCAGTGCCAGGTGTTGATCAGTCGTGATCCCATGAAGGGTAATCCCCTCGCAGCTTTTCATTGCAGGATCACGCACACCGTTAGATTAACTCAGATTTGACAAGATATAACAAGGCCGAGACTTAGGAAAAAATAAAGCTCAAGACTTGGGAAAATATAACGGCCCGCTAGGTGAAAGACTTTAAAAAGAACTTGGCTCCGCCTAATAGTAACTTAAGACATGTGCGGAAAAGGTGACTTAAGTGACAAAAAGGTAACGAAGAAATAGAACTGGGGTAGGGTTTATGGACTTAAACGGGTGAAATTTATTTTTTTTGAAACCATTAGAATTTAAAGACCTAATTCCTTCATACCTTCGACATTTTATAAAGGATTTTGCAGGATAGGACCATTTTCATCAAATTTTTTGCATTGTCAAGAAAATGGGCTAACACAACCTAAGAAGGAATTGAAATCTTCAAACACCTCAACCTGAAATTGCTTGAAGTCAAGCAATTAGGGGACAGGAGGACTGCGATGAACCCGTGAAATGGAGCCAGTTGGCCTAGACAACACTGTTGGCTTCCTCCTATGCATTCTTGTCTTTTCTGGAAAATTTGGATTTTGTTTTTTGTCTCCTAATGACAACCGACTTCTTGAAGGGGGCCAAATCAGAATTGTTTTTGTCAAACCAGATTTGAGGGAAAAATCAGATTTATTTTTTGTCTTCTAGGGACAAACCGCCCTAAGGTTTCTCTCTGGCAACTATGTGCCAACTATCTACCACTATTTGCAAAACGGAAGCTTCTACCAACTTCAGCCAACTCTCTGCTAACTATGGCTTTCTTCTTTATACATTGGCATCCCTTCACCGAATGCAATCGGATTATTTACTTGCCTTGCACAGCAAGTTAATGTACCACCCCAAGTGGGTATATATTAAAGACTTTTGTTTTTTCGGTATGCTGAATATTTTGCTTTTCATTGAGCACATTGGACATTGGGACAAAACCCCCAAGAGATCTATGTAATCTGTAAGCTTAAATTGTTATTGTTAAGAGATTCTATGACAGTTCTATGTACAAATTGATTACTGAATTTACAGCTTCTATATAAAACTTGTTTATTGACACTCTGAATCTATGTAAGAACTATTGATTTTCTGAATGATCTATAGGCAATTTGGAGACACTTGCAGTGAAGTTTTCTTCTCCCGAATCAATATTGTGCAGTGTACCCTGGGCACGCGTCCCCCCCAAAAAAAAAATCCCCAGCGTTCCCAAAACGAGGATGCACCAGGGACGTGTGGATGGCGTTCTGGCGTCCCTAGCAGCGCCACCCAAATCATCGTCGTCCACTAAAAACACGAGGACGTCCCGGTGTCCCTGGAGGGGATAAGGGGACGCAACAGCGTCCCTCAACCCCTTAGGGGACGCACAAGCCTCCCCCGTCACGCCAAATAGATAAAGTGCACCTTAAAAAAAAATTATTTATTTGTTTTATGATTAGATACTCGTACTTTTGATATCTATTATATAATAGAACAAATTCATTTGTTGATTCGACTATTTAAAATTTTATTGTTCAATGTTCAATGTTCCATGTTCAATGCAATGTTTAAGTATTTAGTAATTACTAATTCTAATTTACAATTTTGTCCTCAATTTTGACATCACAAAATTGTGGCAACCCTATGCAATTTTCTCATGGATTCGTAGGTGCATCCTCTATGTTTCAACGCATTGATAAGGTGTCATGAAGGCAGTTCGACATCCTTGAATTGTACTTTATGTAGCGTTATTTGTGTTCTTTTTTTAGGTTTCTGTCAAGTTAATCCTCGTAATGCTTGTCAGAACAAGTTTTTCTTCTTTGACTGCAAGCATTTGATTTTTGGTAATCTTCATGTTTATTCTTCGTTTTTCTCTTTCTTGTAAGTAGTTTTTAATCTTATTTTTCCCTTGGGTTTATAACCCTTGGAATTTCGCTCGTTTCGAGCTTAGGTGTCAAACGGAGTTGTCTAGCTCAAGTTATAAAGGTAAAGGTGGGGTTTTTCAGGCCAACTGCACATTTTATTAAGAATCCTCCAAAAGTGGACTTTTTAATGGCAATTGCACGAAATAAAATTATTTTTAATATTTAAAATGGATTTTAACATCCATTTTAAATTTTCAATTCATTCTCAGTTGATTTAACCATAGTTTTTAATGTTTTATGAAAATTAACCTTTTTAAGTCTATTTTCACGTTACTTTATTGAAAACTATAGTTATTAATTAAATTTAATTACATGAGACATTTAAATATGCATGAAGGTGGGGTTTTTATCATTCATAGCATATATCAATATGCAAAACACCTATTAAAAACCCACTACCAATAAAATCTAAGTCCCAAATGCATAAGAGTGGGGTTTTAAAATGCAACTACATATTTTTTAATTAAAAATATGTCACTTAACATGTGTAAGTGGGGTTTTTATATGTGTTTGCATATTAAAATCTCATTATTATAAACCTTTAATGACTTAAAGGCTTTATAAGTGGGGAATTTGAACCCAATAACACATGTTATTGCATTCTCAAATTCCACTAGCATGTGTTTTTAACTTAAGTGCACAATGGTGGGGAATTTGAACTCAAAAACACATGCTTTTGAACTTGCATATGTTATTGCATTCCTAAAACCCATTATTAATGACTTAAAAGCACGAAGGTGGGGATTTTTAACTCAATAACACATATGCTATGTGCATTTGATGTTTTAAAAGTAAAATATATGTTATTGATATTCAAAAACCCGTTATTATGTGAAGAGCCTGTCTGGCTCTTCGTTAGAAATTAACTTTTCTTCTTGAATTGTTTGCAAGTTTTGTTTCTTTTGTTTTGATAATAATTGAATTTTTTGAATCTTTTCCAAAATTTAAATAATAATAATAAATGACAGCAATTATTTCTGCTCCAAACTCATCAAACAACTAAATTCTATAATTTGCCAGAATCCAATTAACATTTACATAAAATGAATGCAATATGGCACCTTAAGGAAACGTAGCATGCTGAAGTTGAAACGCAATTGCTGGAAAGAAGACACAACCTTAAGGAAAATGAGGCTCGACTCCCAAGGATGAACTACAGCCTCCCAAAACTAAAACGCAACCCTTCTTATTTGCCACGCAGCCTTCCAAGAAGAAGTCGCAGGCTGCCAAAGAAAAAACGCAGCTTCTCTAAATAAATTTGCAGCCACAGGTGAAAGTTCGTGGCCTCCAGATGTATTTTGCAACAAGGGAAGATACAACAGCCTTCCGTATAACTAACAATCACAAGAATAAAATCGAACCAGTAGATGGATAACATAGTATAAATTATAGATGCTCAATACTCAACAAATCTGGTATACAACAACACCAAATTTGCAACCACAAAATCAGAATTGAATTTCCAAAATTCAATTCCAAAATTCACCACCAATAACTGATGATTCAAATTGCAGAAGAGAGGAATCAGTCCTCAAACCCTAGCCAAACTTCTCCACTTCCAAACTTCATAAAAAATGCTCAATTCATGAATGAATTTCCTTTTGCCCAAAGCATTGCTTTTATAATAAAAGATATCTTCTCTCACACATTTTTCACTTACAAAAGACTTTGCTTTATGTGCACATTTGAAATATAATAAACTCTTATATTTCTCTTCACTTTAATGCTGAAAATGACCCTTTTCATTAAAATAATGCTATTCTGACACATAGGGTCCCTGTTTTATGAGCTCAGGATTTAAAACTTTTCAACCCGGTTCCAACGAGCTACAACACTAAAATGCCTAGAATACATTCCCAATAAAAATGGCAACCTTATCGGATTTAATTAAATAATAAACATAATTCACCCATCTTGCGAAAACAACTGAGGAAGCATCAGAATCAAAATCTGACAGCACATGAGTGATCCTAATGATGAAAGATGATGAATGAACCTGACAGGGTGACTTACTAAAAATAGACACTCCCTCCAAGAATCTTGGAGTCCAAACCGGAAGCTGGAAATAAAATCTGAAAGCATCATATAACTCCTCTAAATCCTCTGAGCTCAGTGGAACCATAAATTGACTTATTATAAATAGTAAGTCCCTCAAAAAGGGGCCAAAACCCACAACATGGTCCTCTAATCACCAATATTAGCCTACAAAGACCCAATGATAGGCTAAATCCACTAAATCCAATGCTAGCTCAAAATGGGGACATTACATATTACTTCTCCAAAAGAGACGTTTTCACCAAAATGACTAAGAGTGGCTATTTTTTACTCAAAAGCACATGCTTTTAACATCAAAAAAACCCAAATTTAGTCTATTTTAGACTAACGTTGGGCAAAGATGCATAATGGTGGCAATTTTGGAGCCAATAACACATGTTATTGACTCCAAAAAGTGTGTTTTTACTCATTCTTGCTTATGTTTTCATTAAAATACACAGTGGCGATTTTTGAGAAGAAAACATATGTTTTTGAGTTAGAAAAACCCACTCTTTTTGGGTGTTTTGGGCCAAAAACGGATTTTTGAAGGACAAACACACAAGGTTCATCATCAAAAACTTCAGATTTGTTCCTCCAATAGGGTGGTTTTTGCCTTAAATCCATCAAGGATTAACCTTGGCTCATCAAACTTGCAGATTGAATTTGTTTTCCTCTCAAAACAGCCCGTTTAGGGCACATTTTTGGCCATTTTCTTCCACCAAATCCAAACGTTTGCTATTAAAGGAGAGTTCTTTGGCATTACTTATCATTTGTAGCTTGTTTACAATCTTTTTCAAATTGCACTTGATGCCTTGGACACCATTTTTTATATGCATTACATATTGCATATGTTTTGATAAAAATGGTTTCTATTATTGTGCATTTTTAATCTCCAACTTCCCACACTTGTCAAGCTACGGATTTTGACTCAAGAATGCATTCATTTTGCAAGGATTGAGTCAAGATTCGAAGTCTATTTAAGTCTCATTCATGCAATCATTCTAAATCCTTAAATCTCTTCATTTCATTTTCAGATTTTGCATAAGAGACTAAAGAGACTTCTTCCTTTGCTTCTTGAGGGAAAGAGGTATGATCTTTATCAAATTTCATAGGGCTATGTTGTTTATATGTTTGTTCTTTGTTTTTGTTTGCAAATCTCTTCATTTCATTTTCAGATTTGCATTTGTTTTGTGTACGATATGTGTTCCTTCTATCTTCTATTTCATTTCTCCAAATTGCATATGCAAGTGTTTCATCTTGCTTGCATATGCAGTCGGGATTAAAAACCCCATTCTTAAACAAAATTATCAAGGAGAGCAAACTCACTTTGCAACATGCTTTTGCATCCAAAAATCTCACTTTCATGCTTACGCGCACTCCATCCACGCTTGTTATATCGCTGCCATGTGACTCAAAACTCGTGATGGTGGTAGTTTGCACATTTGCTTATGATGAAAACATAATAACTCATTATAAGTAGATGTTATGCTGCTCATTTTTCACACATAAAGCTTGTTGTCCGCATGTGCTATTACCCTCCAAAAACCTGTTTTTGGGTTTCTCTACCATATAAGCACACATTTTGAGCTCAAACACATATATCCATTTGCTGTCCCAAAAGTTTCCAGCCTTCCTCCATATGCAATCCCCTTTGAAAAACTCGTTTTTGGTTTTTCTCACCATATGAGTGACTATTTTGAGCTCAAACTTATTCACCTTTCCGTTGTCCGGAAGTTTTACAACCATTCCCCTTGTTCACAGCATTCCAAAATCCATACTTGCACATCAAAAAAGCGTGCAATAGACCCATCCATGATTTATTTTATCACCTACTATGTGCTGTTCATTCATATGTAATACCCGCTAAAAAACCCATTTTGGTTTTTCTCACCACACAAGAGCCAATCTAACCCAAACCCATTTGTTCTTTTGTTGTTCACAAGCATTCCAGACACTTACCTTACCCAAAAAATCTCACCTATGCCTAAAATGGATCCATCACATGAAGATGTACTCATGTTTTGAAATTTTCATGTTATAGCTACTCAGGCATATCATATTGCCATGTCAAGAGAATTTCTAGCCAACACCAAAAAAGGAAGAAGAATAGGCCCAAAGGATTGAAAGGGAGAATCAAGAAAGGTTGGAACGTGAGAGGCAAAACTGAAAGAATGATCTAAGATGGTCTTGCCTTCCTATGCTAACTATCTAGTTGTGCAACCAAGTTTGGATATAAACATAAGATAGGAAGATATCATTTCAGACTTAGGGGCTTTCATTTGGAACCAAAGAGAAGACGACACACACTATACAATTGCTCGGGCTATTTTGGAGGAAGAGGAGGAAGTTGGTATTGAATTTGAAAAAGAAAGACAAAGAATTGAAAGGGGGCTTAGAGAAAGATTGGAACGTGAGGAAAGAGAAAGGATACAAAGAGAAAGGGAAGCTCGTAGGAGAGCTCAAAGGCCAACCTTAAGAGAAGTTCAACTTCGAGGGAATCAAGTGAATCAAAATTAGAACACAAGCTGGATAAGAAAATTTGATATTTCTCCCTAGAAAGATCTGAAAGACTACAATCAGAAAGAATGCTTTCAAGATAGAGATGGAACGAAACAAATGTGTTTTTCAAGAAACAACCACCATTATAATACAGAACAGGCAAGGATGCAAGTTCTTGTTCCAGATCAAGATACTTCCACCAAACCGAGCATCCTTGTAGCAGCATGAAGACCAACAATGGATGATGTAATAGGGATCATGTCTTGTCAGGCATTTAGAATATTTTCATCATGCATTTGTAATTTGTAATCGACAGATTACATGAAATAAAAAGGGGATGTAATTGCATGCAATAGTATTACGTGCAAAGTTGAAACATGTAATCAGGTTGCAAGTGCATTAGGCCTTGTAGCATTGAATAAGTCAAAATTAGTTTGTTAGTTAGAGAACAAGTCAAGGTGGTTAAGGGTTTTCCCCTTCTTTCTCCACCTTTCTCTCCACTCTTTTCCCATAGAAAGGAGGGAGATCATTGTAAATAATCATCTTTTGGCAAGCCAAGAAAATTTTGCCAGTTTGTATCTACACTCTAAGACTTTGAGCTCAGATGTAAATTTGAATTACTTTCAATAAAAGGGGCAACTTGCTTTCAAACTGTGTTGATTCAAGGTGTTATCTGATGACATTTTCTGGATATTGATTGTGAGTTTTGGAGTTTTGCTCAAGAGGGATTTGAATTCAATTGTGCAAACTTTGAGTTGCCTATTGCATTCAAGGCCAATTTGAATTTTTGAAAACTTTGTGTTGCAGGAGGACAAATTGTTATAGTTGGTAGTGGCTGCAAATACTAGGAGTTGAAGACTTTGAGCTTCAGCTTTGAGTGTTTTATTTCAATTTCAGGATTATTAGTGAGAGACTTTGAGCCTCACTATTGGTTCTAGTTATTCTTCAAATAGGATTAAACACAAGAGACTTTGGGCCCTTGTTCTTAATCTACCAGATATAATTGTAACTGCTTCCTTAGGAGTTGTTCTTATGTCAACTACAGAGTCATCAATATTATCGTAGCAGTAAGATATCTTTGTAGAGTTAGAAAGTTGTTACTTGTGAATCTTTCCTAAAAAAAACAGAAAAGATTGTAAGAATCATCCCTTTGTTTAATTTCAGTTGAAGTCCTACTGAAGCCACTTGCAGTAAGAAGGGAGCCTCCCCTATTGCTGAGAGGAGATATTTATCTCACTATACTGTTGCCTAAAGTTACAATTTTGTAAAGTGTAGTCTTAGCAGCTTACAAAAATTTTAGCCAACAATCTTATGTTGTTATACATCTTTTCATAACTAGCATTTTAAATACCACATGTATAGTATATAGTATATACACCCCACCCCCGTCCCCAACCGCTGCCCTGTAATTGAGGCCCCTCTGTCCTCCCAACCCGGAAACCTATCCCCCCGTTTCGACGTCCTCCCGTCCCCCAGGGCGGTGTAACTATGATATTGTGCAATCAGTTTAGTTTTTTGAATTTAATAATTTAAAGTAAAAACAAGGATTTATATCATACAGACCTGAGGTCTTTACATACTTAGATGGAGGATAGATGGGGAACACGTCCTGGCCTCCCAATTGTGTCTCCTTACTAACACATACATGATTGTTCATAGGAAAATAAATAGATTAAATAAATAATTAATAAATCTAGATAGATTAGAAATTCTCATTATTAACTATACCAAAATACATAAGAGATAATAGATTAAGCAATATCAACACTTTGCATACGACAACACTTGCTAGATCACAAGATTGCTGTTTTTTGCTGAATGCGGATCACTTATATCAAATCTGATCTTCCTTTCTGCATAATCTACCTTTCAAATCTGCTCAATAATATATTCATGTCTGTTGTAGCAATATATTCACGTCCTCTATAATAAGCCTGCTCTAATTTGTATGATACCATGTTCCCCTTGTTTCCTCCTTTTCATTCCCATTTTATCTTCTACTTATACTATTTCAAATGCCCAAACGATGCAACATTATGTAATTTGGTGACTATTCAAGACAGGTTGGGCTTTCTAACATATATTTAATTTATTTTTTTCTGATCTTCAAAGAGAGGCAATACCTAACCAAGGAGTCAGTCGTAATATTTAAACTTAATTTAATCTTATTTACATCTTGCAGGTCAGCCACCATATACATGTTCTTCATAAGTCAAAATTCTGGCCTAATCTGATTGGCCCTCCTTAAATAATTATGGCAAATATCTATTACTTATTTTGGGTTGGCCTTGCACTTGTTAATCGCCTAGGTTTTGATTATGTAAGCTTGGATTATTATTTATTATTTTGTATCTGTTTATTTTGCCCTATTCAGCCCTTTGATCAGGATGTAATTAGTCTTAATCATCCCCTTAATAGTCACAATTAATTATTATTATTTATAAGAGTAGTCTATGATATGTCCTGAGTTTTAAGGGTGTGACGCTAAATCTGAAACATAAGGCTACCAAAAAACCAAAAAGGAAAATATTAGCATGGATCTACATAGATGTGCCCTCTCCTACATGCAAGTTGTCATTGTCATGCCATCACTGTGAGAGTACTAGCTGAGTAACTCAGCATAAAAATTCTAAACCAATCGAAGTTTCTCCCTTAGAATCTCAAAAGTTTGCTCAGCCAAGGGCTTCATCATAGTCAACTCCCTCTCTATAAAACAACATCACACAAGAAATCTAGCATTTTACTTCTCTATGTTGTCATCCACTATATTCTTCACCATCACCACCCAGAATGAATCACTAACTTCCCTTATTAAATACAATCTCTCAAACATTTTCTATGTAATAGCATGATAGTCCTTTTCCATGACATCTCACCACACCTACTCTCAAGTTGGCTGCTTAGAACTGAAAGGTTCTGCATCAATGGCAGAAGACATCCATGCAACATAACTCGAAAACTTCTTAGAGGAATAACTCACCCAAAAGGAAGTCTTCAGCACTTCTACATGTTATTGTGCCTCCTCCAATGTTAGAGTAGTCCATGTAGGCTTCCTAGTTGTATTATAAAGCAATGAGATATATGATCCTACAAGTGAAACTAGCTAATTAAAAATCAGCGCTTAGGACAACAATTTGTTCTATCCTCAACCTCCAAATGAGGATCCTACGACGAGGACAAGCATCCTATTCAAAGTCCACATCTCAACTCACTACATTCCACTGTGATGTAACATAGACCACGTAAGCCATGGAGGACACACTTATCTGGACAAACACACCCTTCAAACTATGGGATTGAAGCTGTCTTCTTCTCCTCTAGCACATGAATGTAAACAAGACTCCCAAACACCAAAAAAATGAGAATCATTAGGTTTCTCTCCTATAAAGGCTTCTTCTGAGGTCTTGTCCTTCAACAAAATCTAAGGACACCGATTCAAAATGTAAATAGCACAGCTAAAAGAATTAATTGAGGACCCAGAGCCAATTTTAATTTCCTGTAGATTAAGGGATAAAATAAGAGAATTAGTATTATTTTAATTTGGACCAAATCATTTTAGTGTCAAAAGTAGCAATTTAAATATCATAATTAAAACGTGTTTTGAAACACTTGATTCAATATGTAATACCACAAATGGTTTTAAATACTTGATGTAATATTTTATTTAAAGTGCTTTTAAAGACTTGATGTAATATTTAAATTGAAAAGTGTTTTTAAACGCTTGGAAGGAAAATAAAACTCAAATGGAGAGCCCAACCGTCAACTATAAAACAAATTATTTTCTCAAAAGTAAATCATCCAGTTTTGTCATTTCATTATTCCGTATCTTCTGAAAATTGAAGCATTTGGGGAAGAAAACTGTGTATGAGATTTAGATGACGAAAACCATCTCGCTTTCCATATTTGGATTTGAGGACAAAAACCCTTGTACATGAGAGGTGATTTCATCTCGAAGTTATGTGTGTTGATATGATGAAGAAATTATTGAAGATTTGATCATCAAAGATTGAATCGATAGGTTACTTGCAGATCTACCAATTGACAGAATGTTGCCATTGATGACAAACATGCAAAGACAAAATTGTCATTGATGTCGAAAAGAATAGTCAAGATCAAATGTCACAATT
This sequence comes from Chamaecyparis obtusa, assembly GCA_027943335.1. Classification (NCBI taxonomy): domain Eukaryota; kingdom Viridiplantae; phylum Streptophyta; class Pinopsida; order Cupressales; family Cupressaceae; genus Chamaecyparis; species Chamaecyparis obtusa. The sequence goes on from BSBK01001775.1 coordinate 732,103, forward strand.
ATCATTGATGTCAAAGGGAAATGAATGTCACAATGACTTAATGGCTGACAATGATAAGCCAAATGTTCCATACAGTAGCACTAATAGTTTGAATGGAAACCATTGTAATTGCTGGTAAAAAAAGCAGATTGATCACATCAATATATCCTAAGCTACAAGGTAATGGAAGAACACAAAGATAAAAGGAATTAGTAACCACTTATTTTCAAAGCAGAACTTGGATGGAAGAAAAAGTCAATGGGACTCTATAAATCTTGGGGGTTATCGCATTTTCCAAACTCACATTGGCTTACAAGAAACTGACATCTTGGGGATTCACCATAGAGCATGAGAATGTCTTTGGATCTATTGCACTAAAGTCACATGTATCAATGAAATCTCTTCAATCACTCTCTGAAACTCAAAGTGCATAATCTATACGCTGATATTCAAAACTCACAAAAAAACACATCTAGATTCAATTGTATTGCTGTCAGCTCAAGAATTCTATTTTGTTTTTCGTCACTCTCATGTAAAGCCCCTCCAAACAAATACATTTAACAATATCTATTTGCAGTCATCATGAAACCAAAACACCTCGAGTTTGATTTGCTATTTAATGGAAAAGGACACACTATGGTAGTATGAATAGTTGTGTTAAAAAAATGGTGTCTCAACCTTGCAATTATTAAAAGGTGTTTCTGATAAAAGTTTATTGTTGATAAGTGAGTGCAGGAGGTTTATCATTAGCTCATAGATCTAACAGTGTATATTTTGTGCACATTGATTGCCCTAGAAGGTGTTGTGCCTTGCCCACATTGCCCGTCATAGACTGCATGAGAAGATGTGGGCCAACCAATTGTGTTATAAAAGTAAGAGATTTATGTGATCCTTTCTTGGAAAAGACATGTACTCTTTCATTTGATATGTTACTTACCATGTTGGCATCCTCTTACTCTTTGATGGGTCCCATTATGTGTTTCTTTGGTTACCCTATTTTCAGCCCTAAACAAATACTTACTCATAAAGCAGTAATAACACACGAGTGGTTTTTACTCAAATTATACTCATTTCCAAATTGGCTACAACACTAATGATAACCCCCACCACTAAAAGTTGTTCAATCATGGTTGTATGTTGCTGAAGGGGTGGTGATGCATCAAATTTAAAAAAGCTCTATATGTGGGGGAACTAAACTCAAACTACCAACTATTTTGTATGAATATCATAAAACCAAAAAAATTACAACCCTAGAACTTAGAAAAAAATCAACATTATAATCCCTACATTATGTAAAAAAAGTTTTTAAAATTTTCAAAATATTTTTTAAGAACATAAAAAATCTTGAAAAAAATCTTCAAAATTTAAAGGAAAATTACAAGATTCACTCATCTTTAATAGATAAATCTTCCCCGTGGGCTCTTTCTCTAGTGTCATTACATCTTTCTCTCCCATAGCCTTCACCTTTGGGAAAAAAAAAGTGCTGCAACTTTCAAAATCAACAATTGCAGTTTGGAGGCAAAAATGTTATTTTACTCACTTGTGTTTGTGAAATGAGCCAAAAGAACTTAAAGAGATCTCATTTTAGGACAAATTAGATATTTAGGAAGTTTTTCTTTTGAATGTTAAAATTTTGATTTTTCTCACTTTTATTTGGAAGGCCCATGGGGCTACCTAGGTTCACCCAAGCTCCACCGTGGACACCCTAGGTTCCCTATGGTTCATTCAGCCCTGAATTGGGAACGGAACTGGGCCCATACAAGCAAGCAGAAGAGTTCCACAAAACTTGGCAACACAAATATATATACTTATGTATATGATCAAAGTAGTTTGTAATTGATTAGTTTTTTCTGTCTTCAAAGATGATTTAGAGAGAAGTGTCTAGAAAAACCTTTGATTCATTAGAAATTCTCCACATTTCATCGCTTTTTATATCTGCTAAGTCAGAGTTCAAGTCCAAAACCAACCTGCCAAGTATGTGCTGAGTCTGAATGTAGTAACTATGATATATATATCCTCGGCACAGATCAACCCCTGATCACACCACTATCCCCACAAACTAGAAATTGCTTTTTGTATGCCTTGGTGAGGTTCTTTTAGTTATAGAATTTATGCTATTTATTTTATGTTATCAAAATTACAATTTATTTTGATTATATAAACTTAGAAATTGTTTTTCGGATGCCTTGGTGAAACTATTTTAATTATAGACTTTATGCTGTCTAGTTTACGTTATAAGAGTCCCCATTTATTTTAATTATATCCTTTTTATGTTATTACTTTATATTATATCTTGAGGTTCAATATCTTTACAAAAAATAATGCTACATTTAGTAAAAGGAAACGATTCATACATGACAGATGGGATGTTGAGGAAACCCAATGATTGCAGAAGATATTCCACAAAACCTGCCATGCTAAGTCACATGATACGAAGTCTCCACAAGTTATTCTCTCCTCAATTTCTTCTTATTTCATATTCTAGTTGATTGCACATACTAGATTTTTTTATATGTTTAGTTAAATGAACATTCAAGGCTTTATCATTTCTACTTCCTAAATTTTTTTAACAAGATTGCTGCATAAAATCAGCAATTATGAAAGAGCAATAGAGGCCATTACATGCGTGATTCTGGATCCTTTCTGGCATCATAACCATTCCTAATCCACAAAGTGCGATATGGACCACACCCAAAGTAATATGCTGTTCTAAAAAGAAGCCTGCATGCAAAGAAAGTAATGTAAGACCTATGGAAGTATGAGTCCAAACAGAAAGTAAAACCACAAACCAAAATGGCCAGAAAATATTTGAAGAAAATAAACATTAAATTTCCTTACATGTAAAAAACAATCGAATGATTTCTTTCCGAGTTCCAATTTATACATCAAGAGTAGAAAGTATAAAAGATGAGAAATCAAATACATAATGCAATAGGCAAATTAAAAGACCTTTTCAGATGATCATATGTAATATTTAGTCCATCATCTGCCAAACGTTCCTGCAAGGTGCGTTTTGGCCAGATTGGTCGCTCCTCAAAGAGCTTAGAAACAGCAGTTTGCAAAATCCAGTCATTTGAACCCTTCACTATTTTGTCCTCCCAGTTTATCTTTTGTGGAATTTGCGTGATTGTCAAATCAAACAACAAATTGAACTATAGCCTTGATTTATTTTGTTAGAATAAAAAGCTCTTGCATATTTGGGGTGTTTCACAGCAGAAAAATAACTAATTTTAAAATTTGAACAATCTTTTGGTATTCACACATCTGAATCCTAGGCATTAACTTAAGCAACAATTCAATCACCTAGTTAATTTTACTAGAAATGAAAGAGAACAAAGAAGGCGGTGGATAACAGTATCTTGGATATCTTCTATCTTGAAGTCAAGCCCAAAGCATGGAGTTATATCCATCTGCATAAGAAAGGTAAACAGAAATGGCTAAGTTTCAAAGAGATTTTGGGCCAAACAATTAGCAAAACCTATTTCTGTTAGTATGCCTATAACAATTTCATTCACCAATAAGATTCATGCATTCTACTATCAAACGATAAACAAAACACACTTCTCTTCCATGAATTCACTTAAGCAATTAAACCTTAAATAAACCACAGCAGCAGCAATAAAAAACTTCAAGACTATAGTGTGAAAACTCCTCCAATTGTCAAACTCCAAACTAATAGCATTTAAACCTGGTTCTCTAACACTTAGGACTGCACACAAAAATTTGTTCAATATACAATAATGGAGCTATATATGTAAAATAAATTGATCAATCATATAAGTTACAAGAAGCCACACTTATACAGGCATTGCAAACACTAATAATTATTGATTGGATGCGTTGAGTGGATTAGAAGGTCATCTGCACATTTATACACGGTGATTCTTCATCAACCATCTGCAGCGCCAGTCCATGTACTAGTTTGTATACAGTGAGTGATAGTTAGCTCTATAAGTTTTTATCAAACCCTGCATTGTAAATTGCTTCGGGTCTATTTCTTAAGTTGGTACATACATTGCTTGTGTCTGGATTACCATATGTTTGTTGATTAATGTACCATCCTAAAAAGTAAGCACTCAATTTGTGTTCATTTTGGGACCATTTTTAGCCTACTTTAGTGTGTTTCTCATGGTAGGAACTCATATTGCACCTAAATGCATACTTGATTCAAATATAGGTCCTCCTTCAAACTCGAGGTTGGCTCTAACTTCTATGAATGATTTCTCATTTTCCATCCATTCACATAATTCATTTCCCACCTAGGTCCTATGCATTCAATTTTGGATTTCGGGATTTGCCCTGATTTCCTAGCAGACTATGACTTTCACCACCCCTTTCTAGCACACTCCCCTAAGTCTCGGGCAAAATTTGGCTTGCCTGGACAAGGCCATCCAAGTTGGCCTTGTCCTAGGGCATTGAGTTTTGCTTGGTTCCGGCCCTGATGCGGGGATTTTTCAACTTGATCTTTAATTGGGGTCGGCCTATGAAATCTAAGCCCCGAAATGTGTATAAAAGGAGACCTCTTCCTCTCATTTTCACATCCATTATCACACACACGCGAGCTATCAGTCATTGTGCATTCAAGAGATTCCAGTGTAAGCAAGCATTCATTATTGAAGGCATCCATTATCAAGCATTCAAACCCATCCAGCATTCAAGTGCAAAGAAGTCTTCAAGCATTTCAAGTCTTCATTCTATCATTTCCATCATGCATTCAAAGCATTTCTTTCCATAGATCTAGCTTCTTTCCCCATTGGAGGCCAAGCAAAGGAGTTTGACATCAAGGAAGGAGATCTACATTCATCCATCAAGTCTTATTCTTCCTCAATTCAACATAGTAGCGAATTACAACATCTATTACATAAGGTTTTGTCGTACATGATTTCTTTTTGATTTTTGTCTTGAGTCAAAGCTATTGCATCAACATTCTTGATCACATGCTTAGAAACAATTGCATCTACATGGTATGATATAATCCATTGTTTAGATCTAATATCTTCTACATGGCAGCACTTCTTTACATTTATTTCATTTCAAGGCTGATTCGTAAACAGGGGTTTGACTGAGGCAAACCCCTCCCTTCAACTTTCTTCCCCTTCTTTTCTGTGTGCAAAAGCAGGTTGCGGAGTTCCAAACCCGGATTCGGGAATATCAAAACCAGTTACAAGACCACTGCAATTTTCATTAGATTTGGAATTAAAAGGACAAGGTCGGAATTTCCACCCTCATCCTGGACTAGGTCGACCAAATTGGCATTGTCCTTTAGGTCTGAGATTTTCACAGACAGAAGTTATAGGCACCAGAGTTCCAGATCAAGAATCTTACCTAATTCTGACAGCTCTGCAACAGTCAAACTCAGATCTGAAGGTCAATTTTGCCCTTTTTGTTTCCAAGGTGAGTTCATCCTCCTATTTTCCTTTTGCACATACTTTCATAGATCAGATTTACTTTGTTTTAATCATTTATCACATTTAAATATCATCTTTACACATCATAATCATTTCTCTCATAAGGAATCCAAAACCCTACATTGTGTAGATCACGAATTGGCACCGTCACTCTTTGGTTGTGTTAATCGGATTTGTATTTCAATGTATGAAGGATTTGGTGATCTACCATTGACCCCCATTTTCTTCATTACAATTAATAACGAAAATTGAAGGGTATTTGCAGATGTTAATATGGCAATTGTTTTCCAATTCATAACTGCACATGGATCTTACTAGTAGACATCTCTGAGTAACAATAAAATGATATTAGACAGTGAACTATATCTATTTTTCTAGTATTGTTGCTGGTGCGTATATATTAACCCGCATACACCAATTTCAAATTTAGTCCGTGACATCACAGTTAACAGTGCATAGGTAAGTCACATTTTCTGTAATAATTTGATTATTTTTTCATTTCAAGGTTTTTAACAAAATTCATTTCAACTGGTGGTTTTGAATCCATAGTTTGGAGTTAGGTATTTGGATTGATACGGGTTTGCAATTTGTATTGTTGTTGATCAGAATTAGCTTCAGTTCAGTATGGCACCTACGTCTGAAATTGACTCATTATTTCAACTTGCAAATGTTAGAAATTTCATCTATTTCCCAAGGTTATCCAATTGTGGTCATCGCACATTGACTATACACTAATTCACGTCATGAATATATTACAGTACATAGATGGCTAACAGCCACAGCAGCAGCCTATCTATGAACCAAAAATGCATCATTTAATAGAGTTTGCATAACTGTCTTTTTGTGACAAACAGCCCATATGCTCACAGGTGATAATTAACTTGCAAACTTTTTATTAGATTATAATAAATAATCTCATAAGTAATTTTTACAGACTTAAATGTTAACTTTGACTTTCAAGTTTCAACCAAAAAAAACAGAAGGCAACACAAAAAATAGCTTTTATGCTAAAGGAAAACACTTGAGGATAGTTAAAAAAAATTGAAAATGGTTAATGTTACAGTTACATGCACTGTAAGTGGTAATTTTCTTGTGAATTTAATTTTAGAGTGTAATTTCCATGATATATGATCCAAATATAAAATCACAACCTGCAATGTGTAATTTTATAAGTTCAGTGCAGGCCCCTAAGAATGGTGAATATATGTTATCTGTCCAAAAGCTATCGATTGAATAACAGCATACTGGTAAAGTAAAAAAGAACTTCAGACAAGTGAACTTACCTCCCACTGTTGTTGCATAATTTTCTCTTGTTTCTGCTTTGCTTTTACAATGTTAGAAGGCTTTAGCCTGAAAAAAAAAATGAAAATCTCAACATTACCAGTCAAGTAACAGTAAAGAAAATTAATAAAGTAATAAAATGAAAAACAAACAACAAATCCTTGTGACAAAATGTATGCTTATTCAAGAATTTACCTAACATCTCCCATTTTTTGTTTGGTAAGGAAGAATGGTTATTGTATATCAAACTCAAAAAATGATCAAATCATACTGCTAAGTTGCCGAATCGGGTAGGGGTACGTGGGTTCAATACACCAGTATCGCAATTTTTTTCAGGGGGGTTTGGGTATGTTTTGGGTACATTTATAAAACAATAAAGTAACATATATATCAACAAACAACAAATCCTTGTGACAAAAAAGAATGCTTATTCAAGAATTTACCTAACATTTCGCATATTTTGTTTCATATGACAGAATGCTTATTATAACTCAGATCCAAAAAAATTCCAAATCATTCTACTAGGTTACCGAATCAGAGACGGGTACATGAGTATGATACGCTAGTACGGCAATTTTTTCGGGTGGCTTTGCATATGTTTTGGGTACATTCATACAAAAACAAAAATATGTGTGTGTGTGTGTGTGTGTGTGTGTGTGTGTGTGTCTAGTGTCAAAAATTGCACCCCGTGGATTGTAATGTCCCCTTATAAGATCCTTTAGGGTTTGGGACTTAATTACTCACAATTTCAATTGCAAGAGACTTCTTTCTATCTAAAGCTTGTACTCAATTCTTTAATTGGCCACAGATAAATTTGTATAGTAACAATATTCTTATTACAAATGTCTAATACCCCATTATCAATGCCATTGTAACAAATGATGGCAATTATCTTTGGTCTCCAATGATTATTTGTATAACCTAAGATCAATGTGAATATAGAAAAAATAATGTCTTGTATTGCTCTGAATCTGACAAGAAATCTTATTCAATTCTTATGGAAGTTGTGAAACTTGTATTGACTGAATATTGAACAATATAAGGGAATATTATTAATATAGTATATTGATCAAGTTTAGAACAATATTGCTGTTTCTGATGTCTTCTTTCGCATGAATGTGATTTGAACTACACTGATCTGAAAGTATATGATTGACCACTGTTTCTGTATCTGCCTTTTATGTCAATGCGATATGTTTGATACTGACTGGTCTTGAAAAGACCTTGAAGGACTCTTCTAATCACTTGTCCAATATACTATCTTTTGTAATGGCGATGATCAATGATGGCCGATTTGCAATTGGCTATCCCTATTTCAGATGTAATTCTTTATTGTTTACGCAATGGATGTATCGATATTTCTGATCGAAACCTCTATGCTCATGCAATCTTGGTTTTCTAGCCCGCAGTGGACTATTTCCACTGGAATTGGAAAGTATATAGAATACTCTCAATCAATAATCAAATGCCTTTGGAATGGTATTGACACCTCTTAAATATCCTACAACCGGATGAGAATATAAAAGATTGCAACTTTTCATTGCACCTCCTTGGCAACTAATCTCTTGGTAACCGCACTCTTCATGCAACTAAGGCTTTTAGTAATTATTTGTTTGACTAAGTATCACTTCCACATAATGAATTGCTGCCCTTCATAGACCGTCTGACTTGTTTAGTTTAAGTCACTACCGGTACCATAATCGCTGTTTAAACAAACTGTTACCTTCCATTTAATATATATGTTGTTGTTGCTCAACCTTAATAAATCGGATCATAATCATTATAAGATCACTGTTATTAATTCACTGATAGCTTATATAAAAAATCTTCAATCGCTGCTGTATATGTCATGATGGTTGACTTTGTCATTCTTTGTATATTTTATAAGTGCTGTCTAGCAACCATCTCTTTGTTAATCAACCAGAATTACCCCCATTCCTTGATACAGATCATTGTATACTGCCATCTATTATCCAATGTTCGCAAACATATGACAGTCGTCCTGTAATGTGTATGTTCTTAGTGAAGTTGCATCGGTTTCTTTTATGAAGTCATATCAATTGAAATTCATCATTGCCTTCAGCAACCACGATAACAATGATCAGTCATTTGTTAATCAAACAAAATGAGTTCTTTATATGAGCATATCTTTCGCATCGAGTCCTTGCTTCTAATACTCTAATATGATTTTAACTTATTGACCATTGGAGCTATTTTAATTGCTGTCCTCTACTTAAGAAGCTATTATTATTTATAAAACATAACTGTCCACTAGATTAGATGGGAAAATCACATGCATTTATGACACCCTCGCATTAGGCCATTCATGATACAATTAATGATAATGATTTCATAATTCTGACATCAAGGATTTCAAAGGTGGAGGTGTTAGCAACCCCTGGCCCAAATTTGGGATCAATTTGGCTAGACAGTAGGGCGGTGCACAAACATCCCGAAAAGATTCTGAATTCAAATGAGCATATTCGCATCAGGCTTCTTTGGAACTACATATGTTGTCTCACAAAAACAAAATGCCTTATGGAACGGAATTAAAATGAAATTTTCAATTCTTCTCCAAAAATAATTCATGTCTTCAAACCTTCTCGTGGCCTTTGATGCTAAACTAGACTGAACTAAAATGCTTTTGTTGATTTAATCAAAATGCCATGTCAAAAAGACTTTGCAAGGAGACATTGCACGTCAATCTCAAGTATAAAAAATGGTAAATGCAATTGGTGTCTGAATAATTTCACTAGTGGCATTTATCACTTCAACTAGCATTAGGCAAAGGAAACAAGAAATACAACTGCTCCTTGTCCAAGATGCCTTACAGATGTTACATATAAGTCAAAACAAGCTCTTCAAGAGACTCCTATGGGTAAGGCAAAAAAAGGCTAGAACTGAGATTGAAAAATGTTCTAGTTCTACAGATGCAAGGAGGCATCGCTCGGATAAGGAAGATGGTGAAAATGAGTTTTCCAATGAATATTGGTCAACAACTTTTTCTATAACACGTGGCCAGAACATAGGTGGAGAAAACATCAATTCTTTCTTCACACCTTATACTACACCAGGATCATAGACCACTTTGGAGAGTACGGCTGGAGGGAGAATGTCCATGAACAAGCAAAGTGGCATGGCCCCGCCTCATGAACCTAGGGAATAAACAGAAGTCAAATTAATAATAAGAAACAGCGATCAAGTTAATAAAACAAGAAGAGATGAAAACAGCAATCCAGTTAATTAGGAGATAATTGAAGTTGTTAATAAAATACAAAAAGGTGTGATCAAGGAAAGAAGGTCATTGTTAAGTCAGCAAAAAGGCACAACTCTTCCCGAAAGATCACCTCTAACAAAGGCCACCTACCCTCAAGGAAATGATGAGTTATAAAGGAAGAAGGCATCAAAAACAAATCAAGGAGGAAGAATAGATCAGCTGCATATATCATGAACACAAAATATATATTTATACAGCAACAGCATTGGAATGAGTCTGACAAATGAATGATATCATGGAACTTTTTGAAGGATGGAATAGATTAATGCAACTGAAATCTTTTATTTACAAAATTTTACTGCAGTGAATAACATTTCCACTCAGCAAGAGTCACTAAGCCAAATCGTGAGCCAATAAAATAACACCATTATTCACGGTGACGCGTGAGAGGACAAAGTTATTGTGGGAGCATTTATTCGTTCATTCATAGACGAATTCTATCTCTATCTCTGAATTCATGAACTCCAATATGGAGTCCTATATTGGGTTGTGCCCAAATCTCACAGAGGATGTCTACATTCCTAGAGTGAACTTTCCGCGAACTTGTGCAAATATTCTCGTTGCATGACTCCCTCATATGAGTGCATACAACCCCATTGAGCATAAAGAAGATAGAGATAAGAACTATCTGTACAGCAATCTGAAGTATATTCGGCAGCATCAAGAGACAAAAGACCACCAATGCCCTTCACCATTCAGCGACATCCATTACTATCATAAGAACAGAAAGTAATTGCAGGAACATCCAGATCGAGCATAGCAGACCCCTGCATTTCAGATTTGTTATTCCGGCGTCTAGTAATCAGTTGATTACACATGTGGTATTATCACTGTCTATGCATTATTTGTCAATCAATTATCTTTATATATATTTATATATAGATAGATAGATAGATAGATATAATTCGATATAGAATGCATATATCAATAATTTGTTTGTAAACTTCCATCATTATAGAAGGGAGGAGGTGTAAGGGAAATAAGACAAACAAGGATCCTCCATTACAACCTTCTCTCTAACTCTATAATGATGGCTACTAAGTCTTAGGAGATGAAGCATGGATAGGGAAAGTAGATATAAGCACTCCACCTGGTAGGGACCCAAGATGGATGTCCATGTTGCCTACCACTAGAGCCAAGAAAGCCAAAGTTCCAATCTTGGGCTTAGTGTGGGACGGCTTCGAGCGGACCTGTCGTGCTTCTTCTCTAATGTGTTTGCAATAATGATGTAAATATTCTACGCATATCGTGTGTTATGGACTAACCCTAATAATAGTTTTATATATATATATATATATATATATATATATATAACATGTTTCTTATATTATGATTGCAGGATACAAATCCACAATTGCACTATTTGAGGAGATATTTTACTAGGTAATATGTAACCCTAACCCTAATCAAACTATTCTAGCTTGCAATACCATGATGCCATATCTCCATATTGGCAAGGTATGGTGGATGCTATTGCAACTACAACCCCTACGTTTCAGACCCCATCTCATAAGACATTGAGGGTTGGTAAAGTCAAACAAATAAGCAAAAAATTGCAAAATTGATCTCCTTGGAAAATCCTTGCTTTGGTCTCATGTCAAATGTGTTTGATCCCTTGACCCTTATCTTCCTTTGATCCTCACTAAAGACTTTAATGTTGTTTCCAGCTTAGAGGAGAAACAAGGAGGCATAGTTAAGCTTTAGCCTTCTGCCAAACTTCAGAGGAACAATATAGATTTCTTGAACCTAATAGACTTAAAACCTAACAATGGCCTATTTGCATGGAAGAACAGAATATATGGGGAGGATGCTATTTCTAAGAGGTTAGATGGTTTCTAGTTTCCGAATTGGTGATAGTTAGGCTTCTGGTTCAATGTTTTTACATTGGAGAGAATCAGACTACTGGTCGATCAAATTTTCAACCAATTCTTTTAGAGCGTCAAAAAGTCCTTTAAAATTTCAGCTTATATGGCTTCGGGACCCTTCTTTTCAGAATTTTATGCTTGAGTGGTGGCGCAAATAGAAACCTACTTTTGGCATGAGTGTTTATTCCCTTGTTAAAAGGTTGCAGTTTGTGAAGTGTAAGCTTAAAAGGTAGAATAATCAACGCTTTGGCAACGTCTATTTGGCTAAGGTCTACTCAATCTTGTTCGGATAGCATTACTCGCTAGATTTGAGATCATGGTCTAAGGATAGTGATGAGTATGAAGCGATGAAGGAATTGGACGAATGGGAGCCTCGTGAGGAGATTTTTTGAAAGCAAAAGTTTTGTATTGATTGGCTTCAAAAAGGTGATAGAAACACTACCTCTTTTCAGATTTTGTTGAAGATAAAAGAAATTAGAATCTAAGCACCTCTCTTTTGTCCCCTAAGAGACATCAGCTTTCTACTTTCAGTGATATTTCAAAAGATGTTTCTCAATTCTTTTCAGCTCTCTTTACTAAGGACTCCCCCCCTGCAAGTGATGAAGAAAATTCTATTTTAGAATGCATTCCCTCTCTCATGACTAATGAAACTAATGACGGTCTTACTTGACCTATTTCTTTGACTGAATTAGAATAAGTAGTGTTTCAAATGAAAAAGGGAAAAGCCCCTAGTCCTAATGGGTTTCCAATAGAGTTGTGCAAGAGACAAAGAAAGAAACACATGTTACAAGCCATGAATTCTACAATCCTTGGTCGTATTCCTAATAAAGGAGGAGTCGATTCTCTAGATCTCTTTAGACCTATTGCTCTCTACAATGTGGTTTGTAAAATAATTACAAAGCTGATTGCAAAGAGGCTTAAGCCATGGCTCATTAAATTGATCTAAAAGGAGCAAGGTGTTTTTTTAGCTAGTACACAAATTTTGGATGGGATAGTGGTCATGACTAAGCTTATTCATTCTATAGCCAACTCAAAGGATAAGGCAATGTTCATAAAGTTGGACATGGCCAAAGGTTATAATTGTGTTAAATAGGCTTTCCTTCATAAAGCAATTTTCAGTTTTGTAGTTGGAAGTTTGTGGGTCAAGTGGGTGATGTTTGCCTGCTGGGGTAAACTTAGTATTGCACAGACATAGTACGGGAAATATAATAAACACAGAATATATCAGAGAATAATAAATCCTTTCATTAATCATTCGAGACTGGCAAGTACATTTATATCATAATGATTATACAATATTATCTCCCATGTCCATCCTTCGAGAGGGTATATAAAGTACCCGAAGGGCCACGACCGAAGCGTCGTGACGTAACTGTCTAACCTCTCGGTCACTAACGACCAAGAGTAACATAATACTTTACTAACATAATAACCCGTACATACAATTATCCCGACAACATCATCCCCCCAAAAAAACAAGTCGTCTCCGACGACTTACAACAATAGGGAGATGAAATACACTATATAGAATAAGAAAATCACTGAAGAGAAGCGGCGGAGGGCATCCCTGAAAAAGCTGAAGTGCCGCCCTCCCCATCAACGTTGCGTCGTTGTTCTCTTTCCGTCCTATCAAATTACTCTCGTGCCAGTACCAAACTTGTCTCCAAAACATACTTTTCAGCTGTAGCCTCCGCTAACACAATACTGTCTCCCTAGCCAATCTGACCGTGATAGCCACCCGTGCCAACTTCTCTGCTTCCAACTCCTGGGTACGCTGAGACAAGTGTTGCTCTACTGCCTCCAACTGGGTGGTCAGCTCCTCCCAAGCTCTCTATGCATCCACCAAGACAGTCTCACGTCCAGCCAACACCTACTCCAAGTGCCTCAAAGCGTAGTACCCCTCTTGAAAGACTTGCTCCAGTGCTCTCTTCACCTCCGGCATGCAGACACTCCATGCCTGTAGCAGCTCCGATCTCATCAACAAGTCACACTCTCCAAGGGTTGATAACTGAACCGACTGGGGGTCTAGGGGGCAACGCCCCCAGCGGGGTCGAGGGGCAGCGCCCTCGCGGGGTCCTGGGGCAGAGCCCCAGGCGCGCTCCCAGTCGCGATATAGGGTGGGGTCGAGGGGAAGCACCCCCGCCGCCAAGACCAAATTAGCACTCTCAAACCCACACAAAAGTCTATGGAACACACCATTTTGTGATTTTCTTCTGATCCCATACTCTTTTATGCAAACTGCTTGCGTTTTCCTTGCTGCCTCATTATGCCCTTCCCTTCGGTACCATAACTTACTCATTTTGAACTGTTTTGATTTGTCGTCGTTTTTTTTGTTTTTCTTTTAACAAAACTTTTCCTCGGCTGTTGCCAGTCCTTGCCATCAATTACCATCTTTCAAATTTCTCCGGCTTTGTTCTCCCTAGCCGTACAGCATGTGCTTTTTATGAACCGTATGGATTTTTCCAGCTCTTAGTAATAGAACGATCGTACGGATGTGGCTCCTCCCTTTGTTTCTACGACAATTATTTCCGAACCTGTCCTCGCTATGCGTCCTCTGTCCGTACGATATTTTGTTCTCGGACACGTTTTATTTCTTTCTTTCCGTACGGTGACTGTTGCATTAAAAAAATGGGCCAATGCTGGGTCCCGTTGCCGTACGGCATTGACTGCGGGTTTGAGTGTCGTACGGCTCAACTATATACTATCACTCCTTCCGTACGGCGCCGTACAAACTGCGTTTTAACTATACGGTATTTTAAACACCATGGATGTTACCGCCATACGGTGCTCTCGGGTTGCCGTGTATTGCACAGCCGTACGACACTTGACAGCCATACGACACCTTATATTGCGGATGTTATTAACGTACGGGCATGGATGCTATTGCCGTACAGCACTTGACAGCCGTACGACATCCTACAATGCTATGGCACTTTTGAATGCCGTACAGCCGTGCGGTCCAATCTTTTTTTTTCATTTTTTTTTTCATTTTTTTTTCCACCGTAGGGTCATGCATAGCCGTACGGGTGTTTTTCAATTTTCTGTCTGGAGGCTTCTCTGGTCACCTGTATGGACGCCTGCCGAGTCCCTCTCGGTTGCTCTGTCCCTCCTTTCTGATCCATCCTCTCCGGGTAAAGTTTCAATTTGGTCCCGTTGCCGCCGTCATGTGTCCGTTCGTGGAGAGCCCACAGAGTGTGCAGTCGTTCCCTCTCCCTGTCGCCGAGTCTATTTTCAATGGCGATCCAAAAGCTTGGAACCATAAATTCTACAGGGACCACGGTCTCGTTCCCGTACATAAGAAGGAGAATCAAGATTTTGAAGGCTACAATCTTCCACACAGGATTCCAGTCGTCTCTCGTGGCGATGGTTTTCAGATTTCTCTCATCCCCGAGGTTTATTTTTTTCAACTCTTCTTTTTTGTACCAGATGGGTTCCTCCTTCCGAAACTCATGTACAGGGCTTTCTTTCCTTTCGACTTCCCCTTCTCAGTATTCTATATATTCCGGAGGGAACTCACTCTGGGCTTCCTCAATCTTCAGTATGTTGCAGGACAACGGAAATAATTCATAATCACCCATCTGCCAGTGGAATAGACCGTCCATCGAATCTGTATCATCCTCCACTTTCAGTATCCCTTCAGCATTGGGCTCCATGGTTTCTTCCCCTCCATCTATTCCGTCATCTGATTCCGAATCGGAGGAGGATGCCATTTCTTCTCCGACCCTCTGTGTTGTTAGGTCTATTACAAACTTCCTTCCCCCTTTCTCAAGTGACAGGATGTTCTTTTTCCAGTTATGGTTGGCTCTGGCAGTCACCAGCCACCCCCTCCCTAAGATGGCATCATACCCCTTCTGCTTCAGGGGAATTACTACGAAGTCAAGGATGAATGGTTGGGTCCCGATGGTTACCTGTTGTGCCATCAGAGTTCCAAGGGGCTTGATGTCGTGCTGGTCGGCCCCTAGTAGATTGAATGTCGGCGGCCACAACGTCGGTTTCCCCAAGCTTTTCCAAGTTTCTTCTGGGAGGACATTGACGCCCGACCCACCGTCGACAATTGTGTTCGTGAGGATGGTACCCAAAATACCCATCTCCACCACTGCGGGATTTCGCCCATTATTTATCGATACCGTCACGGGGTCGGCTGCAGAGCCGCCTAGGATCTCCATTCGTTCAACTGTGCTTGCTGGAATGTTTTGGCCTAGGAATAGGGCCGTTTTCAGGTGTGGCATAGTTTCCAGTAGGTCCTTGACCTTTACGGGTATCTACATTTGCATCATCTGCCTTAAAATATTTTGTTCAGCCATTGCTCGGGTAGAAGTGCCGGCGCCTGTGGAGTCCCTTCGGTCCTCCATACCCTTCACGATCTCAGCCTTCGCCTCAAGCATCCTTTGTTTCTTTGTCGGAGGGTGAGGATATGTGGCCTTCTTTGTTTGCCCGCGTGTGATTGCTAGGACCTTCTCCGTGCCCCCTCGTTCCATGTCCAGGATGTTGCAGCCGGGCTTCAGACAATTAGCATCCTCATGGTTCCCCGGTCCGCACCACCGACACAGTTTTAGTGGAGCGGTAGCCTCATTCTGACAGTCACGGGCATAATGTCCCCATTGGTTACAACTTCTGCACTGTATCATGGGCCTCCCCTTCGCGTCATACTGGACCCGCGGCTTGTTCTCATCATTGCCTCGGTCTCCCCGTCGGTTGTTTCTGTACCCGCCGGATGATGCAACATTTTGTTGACCGCCGGTCCCAAACGTGGAGGGTTGCTCCTGGGCATAGAGCACTTGTTGATTTCTCGCCCTCAAGTTGTAGGGACATTATTTAGTGGAATGTCCTGTGATTTGGCAGATATCGCAAAAAGCCTTCTTCGGACAAGAACCTTTTGTGTGGCCTGCTTCTTTGTAGTCTGTGCACCACACAGTGTCTTCCTCTGCTTTGCTCGAGCCTCCCTTGGTGGTCTTTAGTTCTTTCATCATCCTCGCCAGATCTTTTTGTAGGGCCAACACTTTCTTACTTAATTCGCCCTCGCTGCTTTCTGCCTCCGATTCATCATCCGAAGACTTAGTCTTCCTGGAGGTCTTATATTCGCTCTCCAGATCCATTGCACGGTTGTACACATTGTTGTACGACGTGGGCGGGACAATTTTCATTTTCTTCCGAAGGGAAGCTTTTAGTCCCTCCACGAACCACATTTTCTTGAGTTCATCTCCCAGGGCTGACTCCATCTTCCCTATGAGTTCCTTCAGTCGTCGTCCGTAGGCACGGACAGACTCACTCTTCGTTTGCTTGGTATTGTAAATCTCCGCCAGAATCTCATTGTCGTCCCTTAAGAACTGAAATTCCATCTGGAAGGCCTTTTTCACATCATTCCATGTTGTCAGGCCTGTCTTGTCTACATCGGAGTACCAGTCAATGGCTCCCTCCCTCAATGTTGCAAGGAATTGGCGGATCCATTCGTCCTGGTCGGTAACTCCATTGGCAGCCCATATAGTCTCACAGGTCCGGCAATGCCGAACAGGATCCTCCCTCGCTTGGCCTGTGAACTTGGGCAGTTTCTGCTTACTTGCAGCCATGGTAGGTTGTTGCCTCCACGAGGGATTCGGTACTCCGACACCACCTCCTCCTTGAGTATTGTGTGTAGTGTTCACTGGTGGCACTTGCTCGTGCGGTAGTTGTGTGACTAGTGGGACCGTACTGTGTGGAGTCCTTCGTTCCAACGGAGGGTTCGCCTGTGCGTTCGCAGTGCCTTCGGCCGTACTGTCACTGGCACCTCCGGCAGTACTGTCACCTTCGACCGTACGACTCCCTTCGTGGTCTCGGTCCTCCGCACATGGTGTACGGGTCAAATCTTCAAACCGGTCTCGCTCTTCTTGAAGTAAGACCTGTCTCAATTGTGTTTCCTCGAGTAGTTCTTCCCTACTCCGCACTCTCCGATGCTCCGGCGAAGTGAACTGTTCTCCGTCGGCCTCTGCACCTTCCGTACCACTTCCGAGGTTCCCTTCGAGCAACCCTCCGGCAAGCTGGTCCTTGGCAAGTTGCCTCAGCCTATACCGACGTTCACGTTGTTGCACGGAGATCAAAGCCTTCTGTGCGGCTTCACCTTCGTCATCTTGTGCCTTTTTATTTCTATCTTTATTTAAAACATTGGGCATAAATCCTTCCCTCAACTCTCTTCCCGAGTACGTCTAGGCAATGGCGCCAGATGTTTGCCTGCTGGGGTAAACTTAGTATTGCACAGACATAGTACGGGAAATATAATAAACACAGAATATATCAGAGAATAATAAATACTTTCATTAATCATTCGAGACTGGCAAGTACATTTATATCATAATGATTATACAATATTATCTCCCATGTCCATCCTCCGAGAGGGTATATAAAGTACCCGAAGGGCCACGACCGAAGCGTCGTGACGTAACTGTCTAACCTCTCGGTCACTAACGACCGAGAGTAACATAATACTTTACTAAAATAATAACCCGTACATACAATTATCCCGACAACAGGTGATGAGTTGTGTCACTTCATAGTGACTTGTTTGAGTTCTTTGGAGCCTCGCAAGGCCTTCAATAAGGTGCTTCCTTATCTCCTTATTTGTTTATTTTAATGGTTGAAAGACTAGGAAGCCTTATCAAGGTTCATGCAAGACAAGGTTTGATCCAGCATTGGAGCTAGGGTAATAGCTTTCCTCCTCACTCTCATTTATAGTTTGTTGATGATATGAATCTCATGGGTGTAGCCCAAATCAACGAGGCGACAAACTTTAGAACTTTAGATATCTACTTGGCTGCCTTTGGGCAAAGGATTAATGAGGTTAAGCCTTCTATTTTCTTCTTTAATACTCCAAGGCTTATTCAAACAAGATTGTCTGGATTCTTAGATTTCAGATTGGTTCCCTTCCCTTTGTGTATCTTGGTATTCTTCTTGTGGGCGGTCCTCTACCTAGGCGATTTTGGCAGGATGAGTTGGATAAATTTTGCGGAAGTGCTAGCCATTAGACTTGCAAGAGGCTCTTAACATCTAGAGTGTGAGACTTTTGAAGACAATGGTTAATACCTCCCCATTTACAGGTGCTTTGTGAAAGCTGCTCCCTTAAACTTTATTATGAAATTTGATGCTCTCTCTCCTGTCAATTCCTACGGGTTGGCAATTTGTTATCAACAAACTGGAGTTTAATTAAGTGGGAGCCTGTTTGCAGGCCAAAGTAGGAGGGCAGTCTTGGTCTTTGTCAGGCTTGCCTTAGCGGGTAACTTTTGGCTGCCAAGCCAAAATGGAGATGGTGCATTAACCAGGACCAGGATTGGGTCCAAATCCATACAAACAAGTATTTAAGGGAGGTGGACAGCAAGGATGTCCCACGGTTCAACCTTGTGGATAAGGGAGTCTATGATCTAGAACACTCTCAAAAAAGGAGTTAAGTTAATAAAGTTGGGGCTTTTTTGCATCTGTAATAAAGATTTTGAGGCTCTTTTCTGGTACAATTTGTCAGCCTATCTTATCATTATTGCCACATGTGATGTCCCCTCCCTAGCATAAGAATTGATAATAAATAATAATAAAATAAATTAACGAATAAATAAATAATAGTAAATTATAATATAATTTACTATTATAACTATATTATTAACATACTATAAAAGAATATAACATATAAATTGATATAATATAATATTATCTCTAAATGAATGTATATAATATATTATTATTAACATAATATAATAATATATTCTTAATATAAGAAATATAATAATAAATAATAAAATAATAAGCATAGTAATTAATAAATAAATAATAATATATATATCAAATATTATATAGAAAGTGAAATATATTATAAAACATATAATATATTATATACAAATCATCTATATAAAATAATACTAAACAAATCATATATAAATTAATACTTACAAAGTAATGATCCAATATGAAAAGGACACAGCCTTGGGAATGGTGGTATTCAGGAGAACAGACATGACTTTTCATCCCAATTAAAGAGGTATATAAGGCAAGTCCATATGATTATTAGAAAGGCATCGAACAGAACAAGTAGACTTAAAACACAGTCAGCATTTGGTAATCCATTGGTCAGCATTGAATCCCAGTCAGCAGTCAATACACATTCAACAGTAATCAGCATCCAATACACCCAATCAGTATATTTAATATTTACTCAGCCACTGATATTCAATACTGTAAGCAGCAACATATGGAAATGATGGAGTGAATAAGGAAGGAAAATAGAGAATCTGAAAAGGGAAACCAAATCACTAGAAAACATAGATATACATGCGAGGGCAATATATATATATATATATATATATATATATTTATTGCAGATTATTAATATAAATATCAGATAATTACTTAATCTTATTCAATATAGATGTATACTTGAGATATATATGTGCTTACAGATATGTGCACTACATTACATGCTACCACCTTAAGTCTGTTATATGAATTGCATGTGATTTATATGCATACGCCCCAGTCTGTAATAATTAAACATATGAGATGTAGAGCACTTATTAGATTAGTACCTCAAAAAGTAGGTGAGGCCTGCGGTGATTTTGACTGTGCTACATTATACAAAGGCAATGGATAAGGCCTGTGGTGGAATGGACATTGCTTACATCATACAAAGGCACTATTGTGAGGGATAATCTACATGGAAAAATTATTGAGAATCCATAACCATAAGAGATGAGTAAGGTAGAGTGATGAAGAAGAGAAATGCAAAGGTTACACTAGGTACGCCAATCCCATGAAGCATTTGGGGCCAAGGGGGACAGAGTTTCTGCTCTTGGGCCGAGGGCAGTGACACATGTCTCCTTATCCCATCACTCCCTATGGTTAGGGTCATGAAAGTTAAATGCTATTAGTAGGATTCCTAAAATCCAAATATGCATCAATTATTGTTGTCCCACCCCTAGGTTAGAATTGTATCTCTTTAAATTATCAATTTTTAAAGCTTAAGGCAAATTATATTACACTAAGAATATAATTAGCTTATATATGTATATATGCACTTGTCCCTTATTTGGTGATTGCGGGCCTAAATCAAGATTTACCTTGTTAAAGGGCATTTTTACTGGTAGGGCTTATATATGTATATATGCACTTGTCCCTTATTTGGTGATTGCGGGCCTAAATCAAGATTTACCTTGTTAAAGGGCATTTTTACTAGTAGGGTTATATCTCTAACTGTCTTACAATTCTTATTTTAATGAAATTTGGATCTCTCTAACCATCTTAAAATTCTTATTTTGATGAAATTTGTGATTCTAGCGCAAATATTAGGGCAATCCCGAAGAGGGGACATTACACCACACTTGCAATCCTTGTGAAATAGATTTCTTCAAGCTGGTTGGTGTAGGTTTGAAGACTTCAAAACTATTCAGGACTTGGGCTAAGCAGAGGTGTTTAAATGGAAAGAACATCAGGAGTGGCCACCAAGATGCTCGAAGGAGGCTCGTGGAGAGCTTGCAAGGATTTTGGCAGGTAGAGTGTGCAATTATTTTAAGGGAAAGAATGTTCTTGCCTAGGGCCTTAATCCAAAGGACAAGTTTTTGGTTGCTTCAAGTTACCGGGAGTTAGATGGGCAAAGTTACGGTGGGGAAGATCTGCCTTGATGGATGCAAATGTGGAATAAGTTTGCTTGCCCCAAATGTAATTTTTTCATGCGGCTGGTTGCACAAAATAAGTGCCTAACTTGAGAGAATTTATGAAAGATAGGCTTTTATGGGCCTTCTATATGTGTTCTTGGCAATAATAATGACGAAAGTTCCTCACATATTTTCTTCCAATGTTCTTTTGCTTTTTCTAGGAAGATATGGCACTCTTGTTGGGGGTGCTTGGACGCAAGCCTGTGATCGTAACACTTCTCTTGTTGAGATTTGGGTAATTTGGGAAGCCCTAGCTAAGAATCCTTTTCTTCATATGCCTTGGAATATTGGACATACTTTTATATTATCAGAGCTTTAGCTAGAAAGAAGTCGGACGATTTCCCAAGATAAGAAAATCTTGGTGCATCGGGTGTGGTAGAGGATTATTTGCATGCTTGAATGTAATGTCCCCGTTTTTCAGACCTTTGGGATTAGCTTAGTTTGGTGACCCTCGTAAGCTAATCAGGTGATCAGAGGGAGTCAGTTGGCAGACCAATGACTGGATTCCATTCTGGAAGTTCTGGTTATCAGGTCTGCTCTTCGTTTGGGTCAGATTGGACGACTTACTATTTTTAGTAAGTGGTATTTTGGGTATGGCCTGGTTTAGCAAGGTGTCTGCACAATGTTATCAGATGTTTCAGGATCGTTTATCAGGGATCTCCAATTTGAGAGACTGACTATTTATAGTAAGTCTATTTTTGGCAGATGGCTATTTCTGGCACGGCAATTTGAGCTCGGGGCTCTGCTGTCAGAAATTAGTTTGTTTCAGTCAGATAGATTCAGTGGCTTCATATTTTAATTGCTGTTATTAAATTAAGTTATTTTAATTTAATAACTTTATGACTTTATAAAATTCGAAATGGAGCCGTTGAGGGAGGCTACGGCAGTGCCAGGGCTTTCGAACGCTGCCGACGCTTTTGGACAATGTCGAAGGGGGTTTGTTCGTGATGGGAAGGTGAATCTAGGGCACTCTGCATCAAAGGGTAAAGGGCAGACAGTGTTTTTTGATGCAAGGAAGCAAGAGACGAATTGTGTGCTGGGAAAGGTGTCTCTGTTGAGGGATGAGCGGGCGTGTGCAGGGTTTACATCTGGGAGGACTGCTTCAGCTGCCACAGCACATAAGATCGTGTGTGATGCCTTTGTGACCAAGGAATCTGCGAAGGGTTCAGGGGCAGAGAAAATTAATGCCCTCGCTCAGAATCGCAATAGGGAAAGTCACAGTCAGAGTGTAGGTTTGAATAGAAAGGGGGAGTGTTTTGTAGAGAAATATGTCATTGTAGATTTAGAAGAAGAGGTGGAAATGGAGATGGTTCATAATGAAGAAGTTTTCTCAGAGCTGGGACTGATAGGAAGGTTTAGGGGCAAGTGGCCAAGCCTAAATGAGCTCCATAAATGGATTACTGATTTTTGGGAGCCCATAATAGAAGGGTATGTTCAAATCTACCTAGTGGCCAGGGGTTTCTTCATCATGGTGTTTGAAAAGGCCCAAGACAAAAAAAAAATTCTATGGGACTTCCAGTGGTGCTGGGAAGACAAGTTCCCACTTATGCTGAAGCCATGGCACCCGTTATTTTCGCCTGTTACGGAAGTTTTTGATAAAGCTCCCATTTGGGTAAGACTCCCTAATCTTCCCTTACATTTCTGGTTTGACTCCTGTCTTGAGGCTATTGGAAATACTTTGGGTGATTTTCTTTTGATGGATGATGAATCTTCAAATCTTTTGCACTCCACATTTGCCCGGATTTTGGTTGAAATGGACACTACTCAGGGCTTCCCAGAAATAATAAAAATAAAGACCTCAAAGGGTTATTGGCAGCAACCCTTGGATTATGAAGGTTTTCCTTTTAGGTGCAGGAGCTGTTTTAAAACAGGGCATATAGCTGATCAGTGCTCCATGCCAAAAATACAGAAAAAGAATTCTTAGTGGAAGGATCTCTCTACCAGTCATTATACTGTGGAGAAGAAGGATGGGAACCAAGCTGAGATGATGGATGGTAATCTACAGAGTCACTCTCAGGCTGTGATTGGGGAAAAGAAGCCTCAAGACTCTGTTAATCCAAACCTATGTGTTATGCCAGCTGTAAACAATGTTAATGTTGTTGACACTGTGGGTATTGAGGTGCTGATGCAAAATAATACTACTACTACGCCTGTATGTAGGGAGAAAAAAAGGCCTGTACGATCAAGTAAAAAGGTGGGTGAAGCTGAAGATGATGGTAATCATCTTCATCTCCAGGATAAAAGAGGTTTGGGAGTTGGAAGTAGCTCTGAGGATAAGATAATGGCTTGGCAAGACGAGGCAGCAAAGGTGGAAGGTGGCTGGGAAACAATTAAAGGGAGGAAGAGGAAAAACATGAAGAAATCATTTGACATGATTCTTCGCTCTCAGAAGAAGGGCGGAGTCTTGAACAAATTGTGATGGCTCTTTTGAGTCTGATTTTACTGATGCTTTATGGTGTGTTCTGGTTTTTGGATCTCTTAGGTCTTCTTTCATTTGGGGAGATGGCTCTCCTAGTTGTAGCCATCACTGGTTCGGGCCAGGATCTATCCCGATTAGACTAATAAAAAATCACTTTATTACCGATCAAAAAAAACTTTATGACTTTATATCTTTAATGTTATAAAATGATGTTGTGTTGAAGAAGCTACTTAAGTGAAAAAAGTAAAGTTGAAGCTTTTTCAAAAAGCTTATATATTCAACTCGAAAAAGCACTTTACGCATCTATTGATCATTTGATAAAAAATTGTGTTTTGAGAGAAAGAGAAATACTGCTAGGGTTTGAGGACTAATTCCTCATTTTGCAATTTGAATCATCACTGATTGATGATGAATTTTGCTACTGAAATTTTGAGAATACAATTCTGATTCTGGAAATTCAATTTGGTGTTGAAGTATACCAAATTGGAGGAAGAATTATCAGTTTATATTTGATACACAAGGTTTCTAGGCTGGATCGATTTCTCTTTGGTGTTTAAATAATGTTCATGCTGGAAGGCTGATATATCTTCCAATAAGCTGGAATCTGCAAGTACAAGCTACGTAATTATTTTCTTTGGCTGCGTGTTGTATCTAGAAGGCTGCGTCGCTTCTTCTAGTGGCTGCATGAGGTATTTAGGAGGCTGTGTTTCATTCTAGAATTGGCTGTGTGGTTTATCTTGAAGGCTGGGAGTGATTCCTTAGGGGCTGCGTGACTTCTTGGCAGCCATTGCTCATTCTTCAACGGGCTGCGTGCAATACGTACAAGGTGGCGTGCATTCTTGAGGTCTTTTAAAAAGTGCTGCACATTCATTATTAATGTAGTATTTTAAATATTTGTCAGGCATGTGAATTGAATTGATAATTATCTTTGAAGTTAGAATTTAAAATTGTTGTTGTTTAATTGAAAATCTGGAAAATTTATTGAAATTCACATATGATTGATTCAAAATTCCTATATCATCTGAAAAAGATTTTAAAAGTGCAAATTAAAATTGTGAAAAAGTTAGTTGCAAAAGAGAGCCAGCCAGGTTCATTACATTGAAGAGACCCTATTGGCAAAGTGTGATCTTTTCGATACTGTGGACCCAAGTGATTTGGTTGTAATCCATAATTTGGGTGGTTATGCTACTGGTTATTCTCAGTCAAGATTGAATTGGCAAGCCAAAAGGAAAATCCAGCAAGAAGGTTTGTGGTCCACGCCTCCTCATGGAGTGATAAAGATTTATTACTAATGGTTCTACGGAGAATCTTGGGCATGCTAGGATTGGAGGTATTGGTAGAGATAGTTTCATGGCAAACATATTCTTCTTTTCTATATATAAAGAGCAGCAAACTAATGATTTCATGGAGGCTCTTGCTAATCAATATGCATTGGAAAGAAGTTGTGGTCTAGGCTAGTGCAAGATTATCTCTAAATCATATTTTCAAATGGTTATAGATATGTTGAATGAGTGGAGGTGAGACGGAGTTAGTTGGCAATTGACTTCGTTGGTCACACAAATTCTTATTCTTGGTGGTTCCTCGGATTATGTTTCCTTTTGCCACATTCCTCAAGAATGGACTAGAGTGGCAGATTGTTTAGCTAAATGGGCTTTTAAGCAAAGGGATGGGTTGAATGTTGAAGACTGGGGATTTGTCCCCAGAATATTCTCAAAAGTTAGAGTAAATTGTTATTGACGATAAGACTGCATAATCAGTGACCTTGTTGGGGGCTCCTTTTGATAGGATGTTTCCCAGTTTGTTGGTTGTTTTCTGCTTGGCTTGTATCTTTCTTGCTTTGTAATGGTTCTTCTTTATTAATGAATTTTTATCCTTTTCTCAAAAAAAAATACTATTCTTTTTCTAAATATATTTCCTCTAAAAATAAATATAAGCATTACTTTATTTATTTCTCCAGTGCACATTAATTAAATAATTAATTTATCTAATTCTCTTTTAATTAACTCCTCATGCACAAATTAAATAATTTTTAATTATTTAATTCTATTAACATTTTAATCTCAACTATTAACTAACACTCACTTTTAGTGTTCTGATCAACCAAATCTAATTTACAGAAATGATAAACTCAGTTCATTGAATAATGCAATCAGATAACTCCTATCTTGAGCCTTCAATTTCTCTCATCCATTATCAACCATTGATCTCCCATATGTCTCAACCAATCTCTATATTTGATCAATATCAAGTTAAATCTATAAATCATTCATCTCTCATCAAATCAAACCCTCGCTGGTTAATTGTTATCAAGCATTATCATTATCAAGCTAGCTATCCTATCGATCATCCATATTATTCTAGAACTGCAATCTTTGATCTTTCGTGCAATCATATTACTACTCGTGTTTGTGCAAAAATCTGAGAGCAGCAATACTATCATTCATTAAAGAGATCTTGGAGAGACAATGAAAATAAGGTGTTTGTGTAAGGTAAAATTTCATTAAGTTCATTGTGTTTATGCATTCACTTTATATGCTTCATTGTTAATTAGAATTGCTTGTGAATTCAAAGGTTTTGTGGTCGAATCCTTCGATAATTCACATTGGTTTTATTTCTGATCCACATCATGTACATCTCATAATCCATTTAATTTTCCTCAACTTCTTGTTATCTCCCTTTTCCATTGGCATTATTAATTTGAAATTTCGTTAATCCTTTTATTCATCATCCCTTAAAGTTTCATCAAACCTTCTTTTAATGATCACATATTTCAGGATCCCTCCCCCACCCCACACAAATTTCATTTATCAACCTTAAGTGCCTAACTCCTCTAAAAGGGTAGGACTTAGTGTGTGTTACACATTTCTTTTACTGCAATGATTGTATTAATACTCATTTCTTTAGTAAAATTCCTAACCACAAAACTTTTACTTGTTTTTATAACTTCTCTTTTTATGCACCAACAAATTGGGGTCCTAGCGACGAAACCAAATGTCAATAATTAAATAAGGGAGTTAAGTTCTAGATTATTTATGTTAGAAAAGCTAACTGCAATGTGATGTGGTAAAAGGTAAATCAAAACAGTGCAGTATATAATATACATATTATATAATAGGTTCAATCAATTTTATGTATTTGTAGAGGCCATAAAATAGGTCTACTCATATATTCATATCGTATCTTCTTTATATAAGGTACATTCTTTAGTACAAGCATAGACATACACATCACATATACTTGGGTAGCATCTATCACACATTCCTTGGCAGTGAGCTTAGATGTTCATGCGGCATTCTTCTTGTGTAGGGACATGTTTCTCTATGTATCCTTGTGTCTTTCTACTCTTGAAGGGTATTGCATGTTTTTAGTTACTATTCCAATATTCTTTTGGTGACTATTAGTCTATTGAGTTTCCAATCCTTGAAGTACCAACAGTATTAATTTTTTATGACTAAAAGATCCAAAAACACTCATACAAAATGTACATCTACCATTCCTACTCATCACTATCAAATAACAAAAGATTACCAAGGATAACTACAGAAATATCCATACAAAGGTGCTTTAATTGAATATCCCACATGTCAGTCAAGATTTGCTTGTATTCATCACTCAAATCGGAATGCAAATATACCACTTATTGTACCTTCACGTTATGATTAGAGATCGGTTAGTGCTTTATTTCAGTTTAGTTTTTGTAAGTTGAAGGAATGTTTACCTTGAGATTCCTCCTGCAAATGGCCAAGAAATAACATCTTGTTCCCCAATGTGATCAAGAAAAACAAGTGTTGAGTCCAAGCCAAACATTATGCCTAAAGACCAAGCGACCAATTTCCATTAAGAGAAAGTTTTTTAGGGAGACAAAAGATGAGGGGGATGTATTTCCCACAATGTAAGTTAGTATTGATGCTTGTCCACCTCTTGTCTCAACTATTCTAAGGGGCAACATTTCCTTCTTTTTGGTTATTAATTATTTTTGTTAGCCCATTTTTAATGTCTTGTTTTTTAGTGTAGGTTTTTTATTTTCCTTATATTAGGGGGTATTTATTTTTTCCTATAAATATTTTGTTTAAGCTTGTTTGGGTTATGAGGAGTTTAATATGAGGACATGTGTCAAAAAACTTCAGCTACATGTGTCACTCACTCCCACGCATGGATGGTGAGTTACACTCCACCTTTTGGCTTGTTCTGCCACCTCTCATAACCAATATTTTGTCATTTCTTAAGTGGGTTATAGGTTAGTTGGGTTTCTCACTCTCTTTTGACTTTATTTGCCACCTTTCATGACTCCTTTTCTGTCTTCATGTAAGGAGGTTATGCCACATGTTTTGGCACTTACCAAGTAGGTAAAACCTCCCACCTTTTATGGGGAATGGGAATTAATGCACCTCTTGGATGTATATGCCTCTGTTTTTTTATATAAGAAGCACTCTACTTTCACCTTCACAAGTTAAGTGACAGCTCAATGAGAGTATTGAAAGTCTTCTCAAAATTATCTTTCCTATCTCTATTTTTTCTCTCATTTCAGATTTCTTATCATTCAGTTGCGTTGATCTTTGATCATCTATTGCTTGGAGTTGCGTGTGATGACTGACATCAAATCCTGGCTCGCTTCTTGCAAAATCTAACATTGCATAGGCATTTGGAGAAATTATTGACCAAGGGAACTTCTTTGCAGAAGGTTTCTCCAATGCTTATGCTAAGTCTTTCACAATACCATTAACAATGACAGTACTAATATTGTTACAGATTTATCATTGTGCCTCTTTCAATTCCTATTCTAGATGCTGGAGAAAAATATCTTTATTTTACTGTGTTGAGAGGAATGATGATAAAGTATTCCTCAATAATATTTTATTTGTTATGAGGATTATGTAGAAAAGTTAGTTAAGCATAGCACAGAAATCATCAACATGATATGCCTACAATATACTTCCAAATACTCATTAAATATCTTTCTGATCATCAAAAACTTTATTCTTTGTATCATTATGATTATAAGCTAAGTCACAGCTTGGCGAATTTCATCTATAAAATGTGAATTTTGCCGAACATCAAATTTCTATTTGAAATTCGTTGAAGTTCGGTATATTATTCGTATGGAATAATTTGTCACATTTTTTCATTTAAATAGAAATTTTATGAGTACATTTTTTAGGTTACGGATATTTTCCAGAGTTTTTCAGCACATTTTCCTTAACAAACACAACTCTCTAGCGTGTAAATGTACACTCACAATTTTGTCTGCAAAAACGTATTCTGCGTTTGCTAATTTAGGCAGCTCAACATCTTAGCAAAACAGTGAAAAAGAACTTCTAAGTGGACTAAGACTGGCGATGCTGCTCCAGAGATGACCCTGCTCCTGCTGCAGCCATCACATTGTTCTGCAAAGACCAGATAGACCTACATTTTAATTTGTTGCCTCCCGTTGTTAAGGTTTATTTTGTTCTTGTTGGGTTTATTTAAAGTATATAAAGTGTAGTTATAATATAATTTTTACTTAAACTTTTGTTTAAAATTTTTAATTATACTTTTCCTTTATTAAAAAACTAAAAGTCAGATTATAGTTTATATTTTATAAAATTTATAAACAAAAAATCAAATTATTTTAAAATGCTGATATATTAAAAATTTTAACTATTATATTTAATTAATTATATATTGTTATATTAAATTAAATCAAATATAATTAATATAATGATTTCAAATCTATTTAGACATTTAATACTATTATGATAATTTATTCAATATATTACTTATATTTAGAAAATAATATAATTATATAAGGTGAGTTTAGTCCGAATTTTTACTCTTGTCGAACTTCATCCGAATTTTGTGGTTGCCGAACTCGAATTCCAATTCAAACCTAGTGCTTAGATTATAAGTATCCATCAATCATTTATGAAATAACAAGCTTTCATTTCTTCTCATCCTTTTTCATTTCATCATTTCTTATTTTTTACACCTCCTCTTCAAGAGAGTACATTATACACATAAATTAGTGTTTGACAAAAGCAATTATGTAATACAAATAAAAGAAGTCGAAACAGGTAACAGAAACAGTTCATAAGTTTCACCTATGCAAGAAAATGCATATCCGTACTACAAATCTAAATTTACAATGCCAATACATTCAACACCACTGCAAAATCTGAGAATCTTCAAACTTACACTAATTGTTCAGGCATGTCCTTCAAAGAAAAGAGTGGCGGTACAAGCATCATCAGGTCATCTTGCTCTATGTCCATAAGAGTGCCTTTCTCTAAGACAGACAAATTAGCAAACTAAGCAACACAGTTGAACTAGTTGCTATATCACAAAACAAGGATTTGTGCTGACTATAAATGACTAATTCAAAGAGCATATCAAGTGGTCTGAACTAAACTATCTGCATAAATATAACTGAAATTGTAATATTAATCTTTGAGTTAATCTTAAGCCAATAACAAGTCTAGAAACCTTACCAAAACCTGGATCAATATGTCCCTTTTTCTTGTTTCTAGAAGACTCGGCATGAACGGCCAGTACATATTGATAATCTACCATGCCTGCCCAAGTAATGCAAACCATAAAATTAGGTTATTTTCCGTACTTTCATCTTAAAGATGCTAACAAACGACTACATAGAAAACCCATAATTCATAAATGCAATGCAGAAATTTTGAACAAGTTTGTTAATTCCATTTTCCATGTGAACACATTAATGGGATATGATAGATAAAATATGTTATACAAAGAACCTATGTATTATCACGATCAAAACTATATGAATGATCAAATCTTTGCACATGATACGAAATAGGAAAGATAAAATTTGTTAGATAAAGAAACTCTGTACTCTCACCATCAAAACTATATGCATGATCTACTCTGGAAACTATATCAGCTCTTAGCTCTTCTTTTGTTGGATCCTGTGCTTGTGAAGTATCAATATCCTCATTATCTGAGGTATCCAGTTCATTTGAACTCCCTAGAACAAAATTTTCTGATCCACGGATCTGGATATCATGATCTATACCAATAGACTGTAAAGAATTTTCATTCATTTCAGATGGGAAGGTAGCTTGAGAAACAGAACTCTGTCCATCATGCATAGTTTTTCTTGTAATACGCAGCAAAAGACAATTACTTTGTCGAAGCTCCCCAAATGCAGGATGAGAATGTGGATCTTCTGGACGGAACCTAAGCTCAATGTAGTTGGCATCTGAAGATCTTGCCTGCATTTCACGAGCCTTCACAAGGTCAAAAATGACATAATGCAGCTCAAGGGGAAAACAAATCATCAAGGACTAAGCAATAATATTCTAGCTAGAAATCATGAACAAGCCTGCTAAAATAGACTATCATAGAGAAATTTATCGTTGACATGCTAAATAAAGAAATGAATTTCAAACTTTAAGTAAATGAGATTTCAAATATAAGCAACTAAATCCAGCTTACTTAATCACACCATATGTTATAGGCAATTTATGCAGGATCATCCAGGCCCACAAGCAATCTTGCATCACCAAAAGAAATAATTTCCTTTTAATGTTCAACCTTTTCATATTTGGTGTAGTTTGGAGCTTCAAGAGCACATTTTCGAGTGTTGAAACTTGAAAGATAAAATATTATTTTTATCAAACTTGGCTTCCATTTCAAAAATCACAGACGAACAAGGTGATTAATGTGGTTTTAAGAGCATATTGTAATAACCCCAACGGGTTATCCCATATCTGTCTTAAAATGTTCAATATGTTTTGAAGGAATTTCATCAAACAGTTGGCTAGTAAAGTCTGACCTAATTTTCTGAGTTCTTGTGTCACCCAAAACACCATGCTAGTTACAAGTGCTTTGCATAGAAAATCCGTCAAACATTAATAAGGTCATAACATGCTGAAGTAATCACTTATACCACAGAGACAATTTGTCAAACACTTGGCGAACCACCTCTTGTCACAAGAGAATTCCTCTGCTGTAAACTTGGATTTAATGGTTCATTGTTACAGACTTAGTAGAT
Organism: Chamaecyparis obtusa; assembly: GCA_027943335.1. Taxonomy (NCBI): domain Eukaryota; kingdom Viridiplantae; phylum Streptophyta; class Pinopsida; order Cupressales; family Cupressaceae; genus Chamaecyparis; species Chamaecyparis obtusa. The sequence goes on from BSBK01001775.1 coordinate 763,996, forward strand.
GAACCATAGCAATATTTATATCATGTCTTCATACAACCATTTGGTTTCACACTTGCATATAATCAGATTGGCAAATATATCAATTTAACAAATGATAGCATCATTGAAATCTAATGTTATTTTAATAGACATGAAAGTTACAGATTTTTATCTTTAATTCCAAATGATGCTAACAACAATTGTGAGAACCTGATTTGAAGTCGCAGCTCTGTTATTTGACTCAAAATTGATCACAGCTTTCATGCCATGCAAAACAAACCCTGGACGTTCAAGTCTGAAAGCTGGATGATATCCTCTAAAACCCACGCAGCTCATATACAGAGTGCGGCTGCCATTAAAAACATTGCAATTACCTTGACTATGTTGATATTATGGCCTTTCGGCAAATATATCATGCATTGGATAAAGATATTTTCGATATTTAAATAATAATATTAAATATGAGAGATATTTAATATTTATTGTTTATTAGTAAATTGATTTAATTGTCTAACTTAAGTCAGGGCGCAAGGTCGGCCTCCTTAAGGGAGAATATTTTACCCAGGTCGGCCTCTTGCGGAGGCAATCCAATTGCATATATAAGGCAGATCGAACTTTGGGGAGAACACTTCAAAAACATAACATGAGTTCTCTCCTTGTGGATTCGTCAAGCAGTTTCAAGGCAGCAGCATGAGCAGCAACAAAACACATGAAGAGTGCGAATTATAACTAGGGCAGATATCTTGCAACCCTACAGGAGTGAACTAGGGCAGACAGCTTGCAGCCCTGAAGGAGCAAACTAAGGCAGAGATATTATGCAGCCCTAGAGGAGCGAACTAGGGCAGTATTGTGCAGCCCTAGAAGAACCATATGAGGGCCAATATTGCAGCCCTAGATCTGAGAATTATGGCAGATTTAATAGAAGGCCAAAATCAGGGCAGATTGGCAACATATTGAAGGACAAGATTGAAGATCTCAAGGTTCAGATTTGAAGTCTGATTCAGAGATATTATCCGGGTACTATATCTCTCCTTGTTCTTTGTGATTTCTTATCATATCATGTGCTTAGTTTTGTTAGACCTCTATAGACTAATATATTCCTTGGCAGAATCTAAAATATATTAACATGGTATTAGAGCATTGGCAGAGTAAAAGATCTAAATTCAGATTTAGGAATCTCAGTCTAACTCTTCCAAAACTAAGGAACTTCATGGCAACTAGGGTTTGGGCTGAAAATTGTAATGGGTTTGGTCTGAAAATTGTAATGAGGGTTTTGATTTACAATTGGTTGCCTCCTATGGAAAACTTATTAATTATCATTGGCTGGGAAGATGTGGGTAGAACTCAAGATTCTTGCATTTTTTGAAATTGTCTTTCCTTATTGATCTAGATGGAGTAGATCATCTTGAGATAAGTGCATGGCATGTATGATTCAGAGGGAGTATAATCATGGACTCTAGTGATGGGATCATAGCTGGTTAGTGTCATAACTAATATCCAGCTGATTATCTGCTATTAGCACAAATGGGATGCATACTTCACATAGTATTGCAACATACCTTCATATTGTTTGGCATATGATGAATGGGAACTTTAACTGTTTCACATTGGTATACACATACTGGTTTTATGCATTGGCATTGGCATTATTAATGTGTAGGAAGTACACTTGGCATATCAATCTTACAACATTGATTCATTGGTTATAATATAACTTGGCATGTATGTGTGGAATTATTTGTAGAGAATATGATTCTTCCTTAATAGCTGATTGGATCAACTATTTGGAATGTTTGCTTAGCTAATTGACAGCATACTTTGCCCTGGCATATGTTATCTTTTATGCTGTCATAAAGGGACATTCACTGCAGATTGTTACCCTTTTCATGTATAGGCACATGCATTGGCTTTTTATAACTCTGGCTGCATATTGGCATATGTCTTACATCGGTTGCCTTCTATTTAACCGATTAACCTCCGAGTGCATACTATCTTCTCAAGGCATATTTTCAGATTGCCCTTCAATTATTGGTTAGATTCAAGCCACCGGAAACATACCTTGAGAGGGAGTTTTTGATCTTGTTAGAGGGAGAAGATAGGATTATCCAAAAGGAGTAGGTCACCTTGAGTAACATATACCTTGGTATGACTTAATTATGGGTATGAAGTTTAAGAGGGAGTTCATTTATGGGCTCACTTAATTCTGTGTCATGAACCCCTTCCTTATGTCATGTTGATTACTTGCTATGGCAGCATACCTTGCAGCATACATAAAATTATGAACAGTTACACTATTATACCTTACGTTGTTATGGAAATACACAGCTGATTGTTAGTATAAGTGATTAACTGTTTTCTTTATCAATGAATGGGTGCATACATTATTAGTTAATGAATGTTGGAACACTCTTACATTGGCACATGTTGTGTTTTATTGGCATATTTTTGGGAACATACATTATGATACTTAGAGATAATGTTGTTGTATGCATGGAGCATACTTTATATGGGTATATGTTATCCTTTATATATGTATGGATATACTTCTTTATAGAGGGAACTATATTGCATCTTGCTATGATCACATTGCACCTGGTTATATGTTGGATAAATCTGGTTACCTTTAGGTGGTGAAGACTTATGTGATTACTCTTATGCTTATGGCTAAGACTTGTCTATAGATGCTGGATGAATTATGCTGGTTTTATGAGAGAACTACGTTTGGATATTGATTACTTAATATGATTGTATGGAGCATACGTCATTTGTATACTTTAGTGGATTATTGTGTATGAATGGATCATACTTTCTTTTTATAGCTGAGTCTATATTTACTGAATATAGCTGAGACTATATTAAATGTGGTTCTATATGTGAACACATTTTCTTTACATTGAACTTGAATCTTATGATCATATTGGTTACTCTTATACTTATGTGGATTCATGAGATGAGATTTTGATTATGAGAAACATTTGGTTGTGTCTGATTCATTTGATTACATCTATGCATATGGCTAAGTTATTTCTTATGAATTGGATACTTAGAGAATATCATGGACTTGATATTCTTCTCATGGATCAAGGATCCATTGTTGAGCATATGGTGACATCGTGGACTTGATATCGGGAGACCGTTACTCCGAGCATTTGGTGAATATCATGGATTTGATATTCGTTAGGCCAATGCTTGAGGATATCATGGATTTGATATCTCTTGGATCAGGGATCCACATTTAAGCATATGGTGGACATCATGGACTTGATGTCTGAAGGCCATTGCTCCGAGCACTTGGTGAATATCATGGACTTGATATTTGTTAGACCAATGCTCAAGGATATCATGAATTTGATATCTCGTGGATCAGGGATCCACATCTGAGTAATTGGTGGACATCATGGACTTGATGTTGATAGGCCATTACTTCGAGCACTTGGTGAATATCATGTACTTGATATTCGTTAGACCAATGCTCTTAACATCGTGGACTTGATGTTGTTTTGATGTCATGGACTTGACATCTCTTGAGTCTTGGTGACTCATGGATTTAGTTATCCACAAATTGGATGGTATACATCATGGACTTGATGATACCATGAATATCATGGACTTGATATTCTATTGGCTAAGTCAAGAGGACTCGTGGATCTAGTTATCCACAAATTGGATAGAAAACATCATGAATTTGATGATAACTTGTGTTCGGAAAGTATCATGGACTTGATACTACCTTGAATATCATGGACTTGATATTCAAAAGAGTCAAGGTGACTAGTGGATTTAGGAAATTCACAAATTGATTGGAAATTTGATATCATGGCCTTGATATCACTTATGGTTGATACGCATCATGGACTTGATGTTATCATGAATATCATGGACTTGATATTCTTGGGTCATGGAGACTAGCGGATCTAGGAGATCCACATTTGAATGGTAAGCATCATATGATATGATGTTTCTCATATGAATATGAGATGTATGGTTTATGAAGAACAGTTAAGTTCTCATTATATCTTGTAGATAGAGATCTACTATCATAGATGAGAGATCTATGGTATCATTGGATAAGGAATCCATTTTTGTTATGTTTTATGCTTTGAGTCTCAGAGACTCGTAGATTTAGGAAATACACATCCGGTTGGTAAACATCTTATGATTTGATGGTACCATGATTTTCATATGGATATGAAATCTATGGTTGGAAATGATAGCAAACATGTGTGTTTTTATCAAAATTGGTAGAATGGAGATCTACTTTCATAGATGAGAGATCTATGAAATCCAATTTGGTTATGTTTTTGTCATAAAGAATCCATGAGTGGATCTTTGCCTCAAGTCCAAGAGAGAGTGTTGATATTATGGCCCTTCGGCAAATATATCATGCATTGGATAAAGATATTTTCGATATATAAATAATAATATTAAATATGAGAGATATTTAATATTTATTGTTTATTAGTAAATCGATTTAATTGTCAAACTTAAGTCAGGGCCCAAGGTCGGCCTCCTTAAGGGAGAATATTTTACCCAGGTCGGCCTCTTGCAGAGGCAATCCAACTGCATATATAGGGCAGATCGAACCTTGGGGAGAACACATCAAAAACATAACATGAGTTCTCTCCTTGTGGATTTGACAAGCAGTTTCAAGGCAGCGAATTGGAGCAGCAGCATGAGCAACAGCAAAACACATGAAGAATAACTAGGGCAGATATCTTGCAGCCCTAGAGGAGCGAACTAGGGCAGAGATCTTGCAGCCCTAAAGGAGCAAACTAAGGCAGAGATATTATGCAGCCCTAGAGGAGCGAACCAGGGCAGTATTCTGCAGCCTTAGAAGAACCATATGAGGGCCAATATTGCAGCCCTAGATCTGAGAATTATGGCAGATTTAATAGAAGGCCAAAATCAGGGCAGATTGGCGACATATTGAAGGACAAGATTGAAGATCTCAAGGTTCAGATTTGAAGTCTGATTCAGAGATATAATCCGGGTACTATCTCTCCTTGTTCTTTGTGATTTCTTATCATATCATGTGCTTAGTTTTGTTAAAGCTCTATAGACTGATATATTCCTTGGCAGAATCTGAAATATACTAACAGACTAAAGGCTGCGAATCAATCTGCTGTGTGTTATCTGTCACCTCTTCTTATTTGCTAATGAGAAACCTATGTCATTCTTCAACAAATTCAAAACATTGATCACCATTTATAGCTCCTGGATGAAGCCATAGGTAATTGCACCAACTCAAAGTGCTGCAAACTATGAAAAATTTACAATTCCTCAAGCTGTAATTTTGAAACTGTTGTTTCAATCTCCTTTCCCACAAACAAAGTTATCAAAATGAACAAATAGAATGAATTCAATTTCTCCCAAAAAGTTCTTTTAAAACATTAAAGTGTAGCTTCTCCAGTACACTTCTCACTTAAGAGGCTTCTCGCACACACCATTAAATTATAACATAAAGATAAAGTTATTTATTAAGATAGACTTAATAAACAACTTAAAATATGAAGCTCCATAAAAAGGCTTTATTAAATGCTCTTGTGGCTCAACTCTTGTGCCTCCACTGCACTGCCAAAAATAGCAACTGCCCAAAATAGACTTACTAAAATAGTCTCTCAAACTAGAAACTCTGCAAAAGAATCCACAACGCCACTGATACCAATGCACAGGCACCTTGCTAAAAATAGCAATCATGACAATCACCCACAATAAACACTTACTATAAATAGTAAGTCTGTCAATCTGACTCAAACGAAGAGCAATCCTGACATCACAAACCTGTCGAGTAAAAACTAACCACTGGCTTTGCCACATGACCCCCTCCAACATCTTGATTAGCCTACGAAGGTCACAGAAATAAGCTAATTCCATGTGCCTAAAAATGGGGACATTACACATATATTGGACAATTTTGAAGTTTAAAGGGTTGAGGGGATCCATTCAAAGAGTATAAAATTTAAATTAATTATTTTCTCAATTTTGATGCCAAGATAAATTTGTTTAATGTCGTAAATTTGCACCCCTGTGTAATTTACCATAACGCCATGCTTCTACCATGCCTTTTGATGTTGTTCCCTCCTAGAGGACCCTTGTACTCCATTGGTACTTGGAAACAGGAAGTTATCTCTCACGCACCTTCTTCTATGTGTAGTCTTATTCTTCTATTTGTTGTATCTTTGATTTTTGACATTTGGGGATGATGCAAAGTGTTGGGGGCATTTAGGCTACTCTTCCATGTTGACCCACATTTTTATTTTTCTCTCTTCATGTGTTGTTCTTCATATCCGAGTCATGGTTGACAGTGATGAAATATCCCCTCAGAGGATGTATATCACTCTTATGGGTTCTGACGTTATTTCATCAAATCCCATTGTCTCTATTCGGATGTTGTGAAAATCATGTGTCATCCGTCAGGAAGTGACATTCCATGGAAACATCTCGTATGTTGACATGCCACAATCTCTCCTCTCCATAGAATGTCTCATGCTACCCTCTGAGTAGCATAATCCAATCTAAGGGGGGGTTGTTATATTTGTATTATCTAATTGTCTTTTTATCTAACTTTCACGTTGTCTTTAAATCACAGGTTTTTCTCGCAAAATTCAAAAAAATTGATCTTTATGTCTGCCTTTGTGGGGGCCAATCCACTATCTCATCAAATCTCACCCTATTGTATACCTTTCTAGCTTTTGCTACACTTACCCCTATCACATACCTATATAGCTTTTGCTATGCCTGTCAGCACATGTCTAAGACACCCTATCACATGCCTATATGGTTTCTGCTACACATGTTGGTGCACCGTCTAAAGCTGCCTTATCATGCAACTATCTACTTTTTGCTACTCACATTGGCCCACTATCAAAATCGCACTATCAAATAGCTATTTGGCATAACACAACTTGCCACCCATACCGGCGTACCATCAATGGTCTTTGTCTACAAGTTGTCTTCATCATCTAGCATGCTCGTCTACAGCTTGTGTGTTGGATGCAACTCACAACAATTCAAGACTTTCTAGCTGAGGGCAACCCTGTGCAAACAAAATCCCCGCAAGTAAGTCAAGTAAGTTCTCTTTACTTTAGCTTGCATTTCTCTATCATGATATGCTTGCTAAAGTGGGGGCAAAATGTAATGTCATAAATTTACACCCCTGTGTAATTTACCATTACGCCATGCTTCTACCTTAGCGTAAAACACAAAAAATCTGCGTAATCCTTCTACGTGCATTCATTCCGCTTTGTCACTACCTGCTCAAGATCTTAGCCACGCGGCCTAAACGACAATGTGTGTGCGTCACAGAGATGTCCGCACAATGCACACTCGTCCACAAACCTATGAATGTGCAAAGTGTCGTTGAGGCATTACACATTGCCAACTTGTAATGGAACGCCCGATTCCTCTACCTACCGACACTCGAATTCGATTCTCATCCATTATATACCCTTTTTTAACCTCGTTTGGCTCTATAGACGCTTCTTCATCCTTTCTCCACGATTTTGCGTACACTTCTTGATGTTCTCTCACTATTTACAGCTTGTCTATCGCATCTTTGAACTCCATATTATAGAGAAGAGACTCATTTTGTGATCTTCCAGCCATCCTCGTCTCCACTTCTTTGAGTCTTGGCTTCATTGCGGTGGAGGGAAGTCTCTAACTCGATTCCATGTTGTGTTTTGATAGCATATCACTATTCTTGATCTTTTCTTGCATTATTATCATCTTTATCCTTTATCTATCTTTACCATTATCTATCACCATTTTTATCATGTCTACATCGGCTGTTGTGGAGGTGGAAACACCAAAGCAGGGATCTGATTGAGGCAGGTCTCCAAATAACCACCCAACATTTTCCTTTGTTTTCATGTGTGCAAGTTTGTGGGTGAACGAAGGTGAACATTTAGCTCCATCAACTCAAAGTTATTGTGGTAAGATCATCCTTTTTCTTCCTTGTGTTTTCATAGTATAATCATGTTCTTTTTGCATTCTATCATTGTTCCTATTTTTTGTCATTAGCCTAGTTTTGTTTTATTTGTTTTAGTTAGTTTCTTTGGTTTTCAATAGCTATTTCCGCACTTTGTCCATATGGGATGAATACACACCACACATTCGTCCTGCATCCAAGCTCTCATCCTTGACTTGTGCAAGTGTCTGAGGCGGTGAATTCGCAAAGCTAACCAATTAACTATGTTAATTTGCTTTTCTGGTTTATGTAATAAAAATATCATAATCTGTTAGTTGCTTTCGGTTATCCAAGTTTCTTTGCATTTAATACATTGATTGTCTTAATCGTTTTTAGTCTATTATCACTTAGTTTGTCTTGATCCCCTAGCTCACCAAAGCGCTAGTTAAGTGAGGTGGCACAAGGGACAATTCATCCTTCGCAACTTTAATTGGTCTTGAGGTCAGTGAATTTTTCCTTCTCCGCAATTTGTATAAGACAAATCGCTTTTGGCAATCTATACTTGTGTTATTCTTTCAATTTGGATGCCTAAAATGGAAAGAAAAGTTAGAGAATTTTGGAAAAAAGTTTAATGACTCTTCAAATTCCAAAGGAGCACGACTTGGTTTATATTTTTATAATTTATTCATTACTTAAAGGTATCTACAGAAACAAGTCATGGGATATGGTGCAGCAACATTGACAACGCCCAAATCTATGTTTTTATTTCGTTCTTTTTTAAAGGAATTTCAAAGGTCAAATTATGTGAAAGAAACAGCAGATTTGGGTGCCTCTTTTTGGTGTCCCACAAGTGCATTAAACTCTATTAAATGCATTCTTCAACAGGGTTAAGAGGCAGCAATAAACAGCAGCAAGGTTAGAAAAATAAATTGTAGGTTCTTCAAGAGAATTGCATAAAGAAGATTGTAGGCAATTAACTTGCCAAGAGCAGAAAAATAAAAGAAGCGGATGAAGAATCTGCACGTGTTGAAGGTGTTGAAGGCAGCCATGAGAGCTGTAAGATGACGGAGAAAAACAGATTTCTAAAGAAGAGTGAAGCCAAGCAGGTGAGAAGGCATGAAGATTCAAAGACTTGTAGGCATGAAATGCCTACAAACATTGTAAAATTTCTGAACTTTGTCTCTTGTTGTAATCCTTCTTATATCTAATTTCTCAAATTATTTTGTTATAGGAATATATAAATGGAGTTTTAGTAAATAAGTGTTTCAAATATTGTTCCCATATTATGGATTGGATGACATGTTAAGCCTGAGAGATTGAGTAGTTTGATAAGAATCCCCAATCTTGTCTGCATCAGCAAGGATTCAATAAGCAGTCAGATGTGTCAGAATATCTTCAGGAATATCTCACAGCCATTAGTTTTTTCACTTCCTTCTTTCTTGCTTCTAAGTAAAATCCTTGGTGGCATATAATTAAAAGCATAAATAACATAATATCCTCTGCAGATTCTACCAAAGGATATACAATAGGAGTTTAAGAAATCAGATACCTAGTTAATTGGCAATTTTCATGCATTGTTTTGAAGTTCTCCTGTAATCTTTATAAATGCCAAGCTGTGCTAAAAGTTCCAATGAATATAATTGGCAAAAGTAAATATAGTAGCCTACAACCACACATTGCCATATGTACAAACACAATACCACTTAAGAGGGGAATAAGATTTAATAAATGTGAAAAGTGAGCCGTATAGGTTTTTATTTCTAGATATCAGAAATTATGCACATAAATATATACACATACATGCATATAATTTTATATTATATATGTAATATATATTATATGACTCCCTTGAAAATCATGCACTCAAACAAGAGCAGATCATTATCATGGACTACAAGGAGGCATAGGGACAGATCCACGAGATTGTTATGGTAAATCGATGTTGTTGTGTTAAACAGAGGAGATGAAAGCTCCTTATATAGATTTACAAAGACGATATTTCTAAAAGAAATAATCATGAACTAAAAAGGAAATAGAAACTACCTAATAAACTAAAGATTAACTAAGATGACCATTAAAGAAACATTACAATATTCTAATACCCTCCCTAAATGGTCATCATTTAACTACCCTGCAGAAGACTGTACATGTTTTGTTGTCAAAGATTCTTCAAAGCATTCTACTGCTGAGACCCTCCCTAGATCTGCAAAATGTCAATGATCAAGAGTAGCCAAAATTCGTCTAGAAAAAATAGAGAAGGCTGCCCCCTTCTTCAGAAGGCTCTGCAACAAGAGACAAGAGTCTACCACTTACTCTGCCACTAAGATGAGTCCGTCACTAACCCTCCCAAAATCTACAAAACTTCTAACCAGAAATCATCACAAAACGTCCAACCTGATGTTGGATAACAAAGTCAAACCCATGATGTTGGAGAACAGCTGCCATGATTTTGAGGAAAAAACGGCAAACCCTCCAAATTTTTGCAGAAGAGCACGACGCCCCATAACAGACTGCAAAAAGTCACAATTTTTTAGGAAAATATCGCCAAACCCAAGATTACAAATCATTGTTAAAACCCACAAAGGAACCCCATGCAACTTTGCAAATTATAGAATCATATATTTTTTAAGGGAAAAAATTATGAAAACCCATCAAAAAAAAATTAAGGGAAAAATTATGAAAACCCATCAAAAAAATTTCAAGGGAAAAAATTATGAAAACCCACTAGAGAAACCTTCATGCGGCAAAACACGAGACTTCGCATGGTAAACATCATATGCAAGCAACATACAACTCACAAAAAGCACATGCAAGTATATGCAACAAACATGCAATCTTTGAAAATCAGAGACTTTTGTTCTAACCAAAAAATCGCGCAATCAAAACCCTCGACCAAGCTCACAATTTTCAGCAAAAATCTTCAAAGACGAACCACAAAATTTTCATAAAATACCTCCAACGATTTTTATATTAAAAAATCAAAAAAAAAATCTGGAAAAAAAATCCCAAATCAAAAAAGGCTCGAATTTTCCTTAAAAAATTCGCCAAATTTTATGAAATCTCATTCACCCACTATGATATCATATTACTGAGAAGGCTCGAATTTTTCTTTAAAAAATCGCCAAATTTTATGGAATCCCATCGACCCACTCTAATACCATGTTATGGTAAATCGATGTTATTGTATTAAACAGAGGAGACAAAAGCTCCTTATATAGATTTACAAAGACAATGTTTCTAAAAGAAACAATCATGAACTAAAGATGAAAATAGAAACTACCTAATAAACTAAAGATTAACTAAGATGACCATTAAAGAAACATTACAATATTCTAATAGAGATCTCACAATCCATGGTTTAGTGAGGTATGCTAGTGTTCCATTTCAATGAGTCACACCATGCTTTCTTTGCCATTATAAAGTAGGATGAATTTTCTTTCAAGATTATATGGTCCTTCACTTCAAAGTTCTGCTCGGGCAAATATAAGATTTGCAGCAATCACTTTTGGAAGTACAGCACCGCAAATGACCTGAAGGCTTTAAGTACAGCACCGCAAATGACCTGAAGGCTAAGTGTCACCTCTAGATTCTAGCAAGGCAAATGTAGGAAAGGAAAGAATCACCACTATCTCACCAAAGTACTGTTGGGGATTGGTGATGCCTCTTCTACCTCTCTATACTCCAAAAAATCCAAGCAAATCTCAAGTGAGCTATATGATGCAAACTGAGAAATTATTCTCCCTTCCCACATGGGATTAGAAACTCTATTTAAGGTTCTCTCACTAACCCATGAATGCCAAAGCCAACGTATGGAATTGCTTTAAAAGATATTTTTTATGCCTGCAATGAAGCCTCAATTTTTGAACAAATCAATAGTCTCTCCATTGTTTCCAGTCACATGAGGTGCACAATAATCACTGTAATCAGGTCCTAAGGGATGTGTAAAGTCGGCAAGCCATAAACAAGGCAACTTCTTCATTGGCAATTTCCTACCAACTATTGCTGACATCATGGGAGAACATAGCTGGGGAGCATTTGCCCCTGCAAACTATGTTCAGAAGAGGTTTCAGGCTGCAGCAATAAAGATTGTGAAAGAATATGATGAGACCAAAGGATGCCGTGTAGGAGGGGCCATTTTGAAGCAAGAGATCAAGGAGAACAGCTCCTTGAGAATGACTTTTGCACTTCTACAAGCAGGGTTGATCAAAGGAACTTGGAGGAATATATGAAATACATCAAAGACAACTTAAACCTCTTAACAACAAAAATGTAGAAACACACCAAGGAAATCACTGAAGAAATCATCCATATCCTGTTTGATAACATATTGAGAAAATAACTCAAAGGATTAAGGAGAATAGGAAGGTACTGAAGAAGAAATTTAGGAGTAGGCCATCTATGGCACAAACTGATATATCAAATACTAATATACTTCTTCCAATTTAAATATAACTGGTGCTGCCCCCTTGGCAGCATCTTGCATATCAAAATATGTATATAACTATCAAAGTAACGAGAATCGGAATCGGCAAGGCCGAATCGAATCGTGAATTGGCCATGAATCGGAATCTAATCAACCATGAATCGGCAAATTTAAAAAAACCCTTGAAAAACCCTAGATTTTAACAATTTAAAAAACCGCTGAGCCAATTCAACGGTTCATAAAAAATCGGCTAGAGTGAATCGAAACGCCAAACCAGCGATTCACTGGCGATTCTCGTTTCTATGATAAAATACATGCATAGATATATAATATGTGAATTAATATACATAAAGATTTGTGGTCAAAGATTTTAGTGCAACGATATAAAATCTTCCAAAAAATAACCATTATATACTGCCGCAGCCCTACAGCACTTTATATTGAGTGCAATTGGAGTGTTTTTTAAGTCATTCACACAAACCACCAGTTGCTTAAAAGTGTTTGAACGACCTCGTCTTTGAGCTGTACAACCTTTGATTGTGCATAGAGAAGGTTGACTAATAAGCACTTGAAAGACCATGTGTCTGTGCAGGTATCACATTTGGTTGTGTGCAAAGAAGGTAGAAGGGCAAGATTATGTACACAACCTTGATGACATTGGTCCATATTCAATTGGGTTGTGGAGGATATGAATACATTTTCATTAATGATATTTGGCGCTTTGCAGAGGGGGGTAACAAAATGGGAAACACAAGTGGTAACTATAATATTGAAAATTGAATAGCCTACAATTTTGACACTATAAATTGTCTGTATTTTAGCATTTATTATCAAAGTATGTTTTAGGACAAATTTTAGCCTATACTGTGGGCTTTTCCTTAATCCAAATGCCAATTTGGTGAATATTTGTGTACTTGTCTTTCATATGATGTTTGCTCTGATGTTTTCATGTTCATTTTGTAATCTGAATTGTTTAATAATAACTTTAAGCTTTGTCTCTTTACAACAAAAGTGCAATCACACATACATCAGCACGATCTGATTTTGTCAAAGAAACTCGGGGATGTATTCCTGACCCTTTTTGATGCATCCACGTTTCGGAGATGTCCCAGGAACGGGGAGACGGGTAGGGGACATCCCCTAGCCATCCCCAAAATCTGAAAAAGTGTAGGAAACGTCCTGGAAACTCGGGGACGACAGCGATTCTCAGAGGGGACGTCCCCTGCTCCCCGGGACAGTTGGATGGAAGGCGAATGAGTGCTCCAAGGATTGAGGTACTTTCAAGAACACCACCCTGAGATGCCACACTTGTGGGCCAGGAGGCAAATGAGTGCTCCTGGGCTTGATGGTCTTCTCAAGTACACCACTCTGCGATGGTTGTTCAAGGATCCACCCATGCTCACAATACAAGGACAGCCATCCTTGAGATTGCAGTTTGCAAATGTTTCTAACAAATTCCTAATATGGTTTCTATAGGAATATCCCTTGGAATAATTATAAATGATATTGAGGTATTTGATTTAAAGAGGAATGGTGATTATATGAATTTAGATGTTATCATGGATTATCATTAAATATTGATTTTAATGTCATATTCAAGTGATTGATAATGTTTGCACAACCTAAACCAGGATTATATTATAAAGGAAATTTAAAACGGGTAATTTTATATTCATAAATGTATTATATTTCTTATCTTAATTTGGAATTTGTGGTTTAGGGTAAAAATCAGGAAGATCCCAAGAAGGGACATTTCACTTCAGAGTACAAGACTGCACAAGTGGGTGATTTGTTCTTCAAAGAGAATTTTAGACTCCATGGGATACCAAGGAACCTTGTATGTGACAGGGACAGCAAACTTATCACCTTGTTTTGGCAAGAACTCTTTTTATTGACCAGTACGTAGTTGAACCCGGGCACTAGCTATCATCCTCACACCAATGGGCAGACGGAAATTGTAAACAAATGGATAAAGGGTACTTGCAGAACTATATTACAAGGCAGCAAACAGCTTGAGTTAAGTGGCTCCACCTTGGTGAGTATTGCTACAACTCGTCTCATCACATGTCAATAGGTATGACTACTTTCAAGGCCCTCTGTAGTTATGATGCTATTTCTTCCATGGATTTGATTCTCACAAATAGTGGACTTCCTAGGGCTAAAGATTTGGTTCAACAGAAAATAGGTATTATAACTGTACTCAAAGAAAACCTACAGCAGTCTCAAAGCCAGCAAAATATATATGTCAGACACGGTCTTCTTGAGGCTACAGCCCTATAAACAACATTCCCTTGAGGGAAGTGGTGGGGAGAAATTCAAGCAGGGTTTTATGGACCCTGTAAAGTCATAAGGAGGATTGGTGAGATTGCATATGAGCTAGAACTTCCAAAAAATTGCAAAATTCACAATGTTTTTAGTATTTTACTATAGTATTTGAAGAAGGTCCTCAGACAACAAGATACACCATCACTGAAGCTGCCACCACATGATGATGGAGGTATGTTTTTTTGGAGCCTAAAGCCACCATTGACATGAGGAAAAGGAAGTTGAGAAACAAGGTAATTTCCAAAATATATGGTGAAATGGAAGAATTTCCCACTTGAGGACACTACAGAGGAAGGAGTGGAGAATTTTTACCACTTGAGTTCGAAATTTCTCAAGGGCAAACAATTAGAAGAATGGCCATCATGTCCCCTCCTAATTAAGTCAGCCAGCTCTTAGCGTATTAAAGGCATTTTTTAACACCGCCGTAAAAAGATTAATTAATAAATGTTCAAATAAACATATAAATAATAAAAATAAATAATTATAAAGAAAAGAATATTTTGAAATTTGAAATAAGGCACGACTTTTGAACCCTAGCACCCTTATCCCAAACAGCTATCTATTTTGATTTGAATGCATAGCACCAGTATATGGAGAATTGATATGATTTTTGGGAGTAATTTCCCAAAGTTGTGATTGCCAAGATGCAAACCCTAACAGCCACTAAGGATTGGAAGAAATTCCTGACCATATCCTGTCAATTTTCATTCTATTTGCATACTTGGATCTGAGATTCCTGTTATTAACCTAGCACAGGGATTGATTTTCAGGTTGGTAGCCACTCTTTGGAGGCTAAACAAAAATATTCATAGCACTAAAGGCCACCAGACCACTCAAACTATCATTCTAGAGCCCATTACACCCTGCAACAGTCAGAGCAGCGATTAACAACATTTTCCAATCAGATCTTATCCACTCCACCAGTGAAACCCTAGAAAACACCAAGAGGCTAAACAAGAGCAAATCAGTGTATCGGCATTTTTCCTGTCATTTACCCAAAATCTGGGAGAGACTGCGTACACCCAGCTTTGCAGCTGAGCAGTATACCTAGAGGAACCCTAATCAGCAAGCAGCAGCGGTCATTTAAAGGAATCTGGGTCAACAGAATTTCTGGAGCTGGTCACCACAAGAATTGCATCATTTTTACCCTAGCGACCAGGCAGCAAGGGCGTCCAAGGTGTGACCTGAAAATTTCCTACCCAGAAGGAAGTTCAAAAGCAGGGTTATGTCAAGGCCAGGATGGGTCTCAAGTTTGTATTTTCATCTGGTAAGTCATTTATAATAAACCAGATCTGGAATTAAACTGAAGTATATTTATTTTACTTTTGGAAAAGTTTGCTCAGTTGTCTAAGGCCTTGACTGATTAACTGCATTAAAAAATACTAAGTCTGTTGATTGCATTGAAATGCAATACAGATTGATAAATGTTCATTTACAAAGGGTAGAATTAAGACTTCTGTTTAAAGTTATAACAACTAGTCAACAAGAAGGCGGTTTTGTCTTTGTCAGATTATGGTCTAGCGTTTAAACTTTGATATGAGTCGGGCTTCATCTATTGGGCCTGCTTTCTTCCAGGCAGATCATGTCAGGCCCATGTGATCATGAAAGATTTTTCATCCCTCAAAAGCAACATCTAAGCCTATTATCAAATGAAGACAGCGGCCAGATCAGCTAGGCGGAAAAGGGATTGTCAATTAGCGGCCCAGAAGCTCTACCAGTAGGGCAGAGATTATCCTTGCTCCATTCACCTCTATTGCCATAAAAATTACATTTAACCTAGTTATTTACTTCTATCATCATACCCTAATATTTTACTTCCATGCAGAATCTACTCCAATTTTCACTTTTGTTCTCGGTTAATGCTATTCTTCTTCAGTTTCAGAACATTTGTCTTACAAGAAGCGAAAAGAGACATTTGTGCAATTCTGTTGTATGACCAAGTTTTATCTAGTATATCCCCACATTGCACAAATGGTTGTGATACAATCCTCTTGAACAACACTCATACTGTCGTACTGCAACAAATCAATTCATAACCCTGGCGACATGTGAGGAGGTTGACGATTACAAAGGTAAGGAAAATTTGAATGCGAACTAGTTTTAAAATGTCACCAAACTGCCTCAAGCCAACCCTGTACAATAGATGGTCCATAAATTCATCCGGAAATTTTCAAACAATAAAGAGTAATTTCATTTTAAAGTGCTTTGGAGCTAATCGGTGTCCATCGTGGAGGCAATGTCGAATTTGCTCCCCTTCTTAACCAAGATTATTTTCCTTCGTCGAATTTCGTTATATTACCACCATTTTGAACTCTCTTCAAATTAAAGAATCAAAAGAATGTAGAAATCCCTCTGCACTCAAAAACCACAAAATAAAATTATACGGCAAAGTCTTGTAAATTTCCTCGGTGTGGGACATGTCTGAAATAAGATTAATACCAAGATTTAACTTCGATAGGTTGCTCGAGCCACGCGGAAGTTCAAAACTCTTCGTGTAACGAAAATAACAGAAAAACCAGGCGATAAAAATTCGTACCAGTTGATTTAATTAACACACTTACCTTAGCAATGCCATCTATACCTCCCAGAGTTTCAATTGCTCGAGGAATGGAAGAAGGATAACCAGGATAATTGACGGCAAAATGGTTAATGTCGGACAGCACACCTGACACGCTTCCATCTTTTATTATTCCCATATCCTCTGCGTGTAATCGCAACAGTATACAGTCGTTAAAAACTAGTCATACCCTCTTTGATTTTTATTCTAGCGCCAATTTTGCTGCAGTAAAATCAAATCGACTTGAAATCTCGTCTGTGATATTAAGATTTCATATTTCGACGTTCTAATTGTTCCCTGGATTTTTTAAAGTGGAAAACAGTATTTAAATTTCTTCAATACAGAGATGTTGGCGGATTCCGTACTCCCGCATTAATCGTGAACAAAAGAATTGTAAAACCAAACATTGATACGAGGAGTGGCTTAGGTATTGCGCATTCTCTTCATAACAAGTGCTATTTGTCTTTAATTTTAATATTAATTATTTACGCTAAAAAACTATTTTTCATTAAGAATACACATTTGAAATCATAATAGCAATATTATTATATTATTATATTAAATCTAAATTTATATAATATATACTAAAATAAATTAAAAAATATTCAATATTTTATAATATAACAAAATTAGTCAATATTATCTTAATATAATATGACACAAATTACATATTAGACTTTTGGTTAAAAAAATTGTAAAAAAAAATTATTTAAAAAAACTAAGTATTAAAATTCAAAAAAACTTTTAGAATATTCAATAATTAAATAACAATAACTAAAGCAATATGAAAGATTTATAAAATTGAATTTGTAAAATTGAGTAAAAATCCTAAAAACAAACTCCTACAATTTTTTTACTAAAAATCCTATACAAATTCCTAGAAAAGCTATTCATGCTCTGTATTCCTTAAAAAAATAGTCTATAAGACATCGTACGTATTAGCCAATCATATCATCAAAAAATAACTTTAACAATTTATAAACTTAATAAATTTACATTTAGACTATAGAATATGTGTCATTTTTAACAAAATAAGAAATACACTAAATTGTAATTGGTGCAAAGAATTAGTTTTAATCACTAGTTAAAGGAAGAAATCCATAAAATGATGCAATAGTACTTGCTTAGCCTGTCGGCAAGTACTAATAACAATGTATGACAAAGTTTTGACTAATAGTATAAGATCTAAGAATATTGTCTTTACAGCTTTGGGGAGATCAAGATGTATTTGGAAAGCTTGAAGAAGAATTATGAAATGGATTAGGAAGATGTGGACATTGCTAATGCTGATAGAGTGGATCTAAAGTACAAGCTAAGGAAGGCAGATGACTTTATCAAGAAGTTGAAGTAGCAACTTGAAAATGAGAGAAAATTGAGAGATGATCTTATGGAAGCACAAACTAAAGAGTTATCAAATCAAGATCAAATTGAGCAGTTGAACCATGAAAAGGATTCCTTGAAAGATGAATTGGTGATCAAAAAATTGAACCTGATAAAAGAACTTGATGTTGGAAAGGAGGTAAATGAAAAGTTGCAAAATGAATTGTCAAGTACAAGGGATATGATGCAAACTTTGGAGAGCAAGTTGAGTGCATTAAAGACAAAGTATGACAATGTAGAGAGATATTGCATCACCATTACTGGTGAGCTTGATCAGACTAAAGGTTGCATAGAGAAACTTCATGAGAACAGACATAAATTGGATGAGCAAATTGATATGCAGAAGCTTGTTGGAGATAAGACAGGAGTTGGATTTATGGAAAATCCTGATCAAAAGAAAGATAGAGTTGTGGTAACTCTTAACTCACCTAAGAAGTTATAATCTGATGTTGTGATAGCAGAACTTGAGATATCTCCTTGTAAGGACAATGACAAGAATTGTAGCCATGAAGCTCAATCAAAGAAGCAAACTGAAAAAGGTGCTCCTAAGCCCAAGTTTATTGGATTTTGCTTTAATTGTTACTTGTATGGACACAAGATAAAAGAACGTAGAAAACCAGATATGAGATCTAGCAAACCTACATATGATCACTTGGATGATTTCCTTAAGAAGCAAAAAGAGAAAAGCTTGAATGAGGAAAAGATGGAAAAAGGTGAATGTAGTAAAGTTGTTGAACTTAAACAACCAGAGGATAAGGAAACAAGTAAAACAAATGATATTATGCAAGATTATATTTCTAATACTAGTAAGGATGAGGCTAACAAGACAGTTGAAGAAGTTAAGAAACCTATTCCCAAATCTAGAAAGATTGTGTGCTATAAATGCAATAACTTTGGTCATATTGTTAAGTATTGTAAGTTGCAAACTGATTATAGCCAATTGAAACCTAAGAATAAGGTAACATGTTTCAAGTGTAACAATGATGGACATGTAGAGAATTATTGTAGATATACATGACCAATCAAGAAGTCCTTCAGACCACTCGCAAAGGAAAAAGAGTTGAATAAAGAAGATCAAGAGCTAGCAAAGCTAAAAGTGAAATTTAAGGAGAAATTGGTCAAACAGAATGAATCTATGGTATCTACTTAGAGAGATGAAGAGAAGAGCATGAGCACTCAAAAGAGTCCTAAGAGTCTTATTGAATCATTGCTAGGGTGAATTTCTTCACCATCTTCATGATGGGCAATGTATGCCTTAGGGGGAGCATGACAAATTATCACTAGTCAGATACAGAGCCCCCATATGGATGAGTTGAGATGTGCGAGCTTGGAAGTAACTTAGGTATGATGTAATGTGATCTTGGATAAGGTCACATCAGTTTTGGAGATGTCTGTGAGGATTTCTACTAGTTTGAGCCAGCACTGGTTTCTTGCAGCTTTATGAACATTTTTTGGGAATTGTGCCAAATTACCTACAAGGTTAATGTTGTGGTCAAATTATCTACCATTTGCACAGAGATTAGATAGCATTGAAGAGTCTGGAGTAGTAGTTGGAGCTTGAAGTGTTTGCATATGTGTTCACAAAACCCTTACACAGCCACGCGAGCTAGGTATTTGTATTTTTCTCAAGAAATCTTTATCAATTGTAGTAGCAGAGTAGTCAAAATGGATACTCCTAAGGTTTTCAATGTGCTTGAGAGGAATAGGTATAAGTTTAAGATTCATCCCTTCAAATCTAATGAAGAGGATCAAGAGGATGTGTAATGCCCCACCAGGGAACCCAAGAGAATTTAACTTAAACATGTCACTAAGCTTACAAAATAATTTTTTCTTTAAGTGTTTACAAACAATGATGATAATAATGTGTAAGCAATACAATCATAAGATATAAACAAGTACATAAGTAAAACTCAGTACAATTAACAATTCTCAAGGGTCCCATGATGTAGAATTACGTATAACAAAATAAATATTTACACTAAGAATAATTATAATTATCTCAAATGAATAACAAGTACATCCAATGCCATAAGGTATACATAATGATATAACATCCTCTACACAAGTCATAGGGTATATCACAAAAATTAAATACAAAATATAATACAATATCTGCAACTCTGAAGCACTGGTACAAGATATAATCATGAACATCAAAAGATAGGTACAAACAAGCCTCCAATGAAGAATAAGAAGATGGTAACAGTGACAAGAATTCTTCAACATCACTATAGGAACGTCAGAATCTCAAATGGTAAAAGAAAATACTACCACCCGACCTTGTGGAACCAAAGGTACACTCCCACTGTGCTGAGGAGATAACAAAAAACCCCACTTAGATAATAAACTCAATCAAAACAACTAAGAAAAGGGTTCTGAAGGCTTTCTATCTCAAAAGGTACCACCTACTAAAAATAAAGAAAATATAATAAACATCGAAATACGAACATGGACCAAAACACCAAACATCAGAATATCAAACAAGTACAACACTAAATAATACTGAAATAACAAGGACACACCACTAGAAGAAAATGCAAAAAACTACAAAGGAGACTTAGGCTACATAGTATGGGAGTGTCATCACATAGCCATCTACTTGAGTTACCCTAGACTGATCACATTGGACCCCGAACCCTCAAGCATTGAGTTACCCTAGACTAGTCACTCTAGGCCCCGGACCCTCAATATGACCCACGTGGAATTAGAATACCCTCTCAAGAACATGAGTAATTCTAATCATACCTACTCTCTAGGTATCATCTCATTCCCATCCTTAGCCTAAACAAGTGCTCAAGGCATAGGCAAGGCATAATCTCTAAATTATCTTTTTAATGAACTCTCCTAATTTTAATTACTATGTTATCACTTATTAACAAACTTACGATAGGTTACCCTGGTACTGACCACTTTGGGTCCCATACCCCTATTGTAAGCCACTCCCTTAAGATGCACCTATTTAACCTCCCATAGTCTCACAAGTCACCAATAATCAAATGAGTCTCATAAAAGTATACTAGTCAAATTCCAGTCCATAAAAGATATCAGAGACACACATTGGTCCTCAAACCAAAACGTCATAACTACTCTCTCAAAGAGTCCACATAACATAATCTTAGGTCTAAACAAGGTTGGGTAAAAATGATCAAAATAATATAACATCATAATTCATAACATAAGAATACATACACAAGCATAGAAAACAACCCCCCAAAATCAATAAGGATATAACAAGGTCCAACAAAAATCTTTCAAATCAAAACTTCAAACACTTACAAGAAAACATGATTCTCTTAAAGAAATCCAATTAATTTTAAAACATAACTAGTTCGACTATATTTGCATGTTTGTATAATCATGCAAGTAAGCATATAGAATTATAAATTCCAGTTGACTAAAACAATCATCTTGTTGACTAAAGTTCAATTGACTACAAAAGCATTCATATAAATGTCTCACACATAACTATCTATTTAAAATAAAATCTCATGTATATATACTTTTAAAATAACTATTCAACTAAAATCTACATGCATATCAAAACACCATGTATTTAATAATAAAAGAATGTTATTAATATTCTAAATATAAATATAGAGGAAAACACTAATATTAAAACCCGCATGTTAAAAAATAATAATTAATCTTTATTTATTAATTAACTTTTATTATATAATTTTAAATCCAAAAATTAATAAATAATAATAATATTAAAAATTATTATTATTATTTTAATAATTTTTAAATCCAAAAATTAATAAATAATAATAATAATAAATTAAAATAACAAAAACCTTTTTTTAAAAACACATATATGTTTTCTCAATTGATTTCTTTAATGGAAAACTAAGATTTCATGCCAAACTAATTTCTTTTGAATATGATTTCACGTACAATTTCAAATTTAATTTTCTATGCAAAACATATTGAGAACAAAATATCAATCTTTTCTGGGTAAATACCCTAACTGAGAAAATTCACAAAATTTCTTAAAATTTTATCCTAGGTTTTCAAACCACTAAACTGAATACCAAATCTAATTTAACATCAACTAATCCAAAATTTCACAAAACCAAACCTAATTTAAACATAAATCCAATTCCAATTCATTCACATAAACAATTCCAGACACGGAGCAAAGAATCTTTTTAAAGGAAAGAATTTTACAAAAAGAAGGTTTCAAACCCTACCTCAAACAACACCTAAAAATTTGAAACCAAGAAAGATCTAATTCACCCTTCAAAATTCAAGTTTTCTAACAATCTCTAACAACGCATACAAAATTCAAGCTTTCCAAAAATCTTCCAAATTCATCCAAGAGAGCTCCTCCAAAACCTAATAGAAGTAATTGAAAATAATACCCAAAAACCCCTCATAACGGAGACATATTCCTCCTAGGATTTCTAAAACATGCAAACCCTCAAAAATAAAACTCAACTCTCTCCACCTAGTTTTCATCAATTCACTTTGCATGATTAAATAACTTAATAATAAAATAATGCACTTTTAATTATAATTTCTAACTCAACTTTTAACTTTAAATTCTAATTTATTTTTCACTTAAATCGAATGTGTAACTTAAATTGCATATAAGAACTTAATTAATCAATAAATACTTTAGCACATAATTAACTATGCAAAATGATAAATTAAATATTAAATAAATCAACTATGCTCTTTAATTTTATATTTAAATTTAATAATTAATTAAACCCTTTTATTCCAAACTTAATCTTTTAATTAACAAAGGTATTTAATTAACCTTAATAACTAAATATTCTCTATATCTAATATTTTCGTATTAATAAAATATAACTATTCTAATCTCATAATTAGTCCTAACTTAATTATTTAAATAAAAAAATTCACATAAGTAAATCCACTTGATTCCCAAAACTCAAAAATCAACTAACTCCATATCAAACAAACACCAATGAAGGGGTCATGAATTCATGTCACCTTGATGAATTTGGATGGGTAGAAATGGATACTTGTCCAATATTTAGGACAATCAATGGTTTGGATTGGGATTTGGATTTGTATGTCATCTCCTCTCTCTTACCAGTGATATTTTGTGATAGGGCATGCTCATCCTAGCAATTTAGGGAGGTCGATGCTTGGTACCTGCAAACCTACATAAAAGATGAGCATGTGCATACATGTATAAATATAAACAAGCAATGGCAGGGATCGACCGATCGTGTAGATCTCGCAAACAAGTAACTACGACATCGTCCCTCAACCACATCAGGCACGTCAAACAAAAATAAAAAATATACACATCAACCATACACATGCAAGTATGAGGTCATTAAAACCATAAGCATCAATGATATCCTAACATATAATTCATCATCCTAAAATAACCATAACATATAAAAAATCAGACTATGGGAGGGGCATTACACGGTGCATTTTCACACACTATGATTGGTGTTATTCATGTTGAATACATCAGGAAATATATCCACAACAAGATTGAATTCCTATGCACCTCTAAAATCTATGATGAAATGCTAGGGTTGTATAATACAGACAAAGCCCTGAGAGAAGAATGTAGGAAAGTGCATGGGTTTCCAATAGTGAAATTCATGGAAAAATACAAATTTGATGAATTGGAGTAGATTAAGATTGTATTGAGCAGAATGCATGATGAATTCATATGGATTGGTGGAAGCCCCACTAAAATCACCAAGGAACTTCTACATGAGATCATTGGATTACCTATGACAGGTAAAGTACCTACAATTGAGAAGAACATAAGGGTTGAGGTGGAGAAATTGACACAAAGCAAGTGGAATAAAAGAGCTATGACAGTAAATGACATTGCACAAGAATATGTCAAGTTAGTGGTGATGATATTGGGATATACATTTCAATATAGCAACAAATTGAACAGTGTATCAACTAGTTTCACTCACATGGCATACAAAATGGTAGTTGAGGATGAAGAGTATGACCTATGTGAGGTCCTAATACAACATCTAATGGAAAACCTCGCAAGAATAAAGAAGAATAAAACTACTCATTTCAGATTTGCGACATTGATCATGTATATATTATTTCATATGATGAGGACATTTCCTAACATGTACTTATGGAGATCTGGTAGATGTACTATGTAGATGATTAGTGATTGCTATAGGAGAAGTGATGAACAAAATAATTATGTTGAAGTTGCAGGCATGATGAAGCTTTTTTAGAAGAAAATGCATGAAAGGGAAAGAATCCCTTGGAGATTACTTGACAAGTATAAGGATGACATCTGTTCATGGTGGAAATAGATAGTACATGCTTTGAAGTAGTTGAACCTAGAACTTCATGGGATACCCCTATGGGCTATGAAGTTGATTACACCATTTTGGAATTACATATTCAACATGTCTTGCAGTCCCCTAAAGACACCAATACCCCTAGATGGGGCACATATGAAGAAAAGTATGCATCACTAAAGGAAGAGTTGGTGAAGGGAAGAAGGGAAAGAAAAGTTGAGTCCCTTGTTGACAAAATAACAGGGCAACATGGAATAACCAAAGAAGAAATGCAGATTGTTAGAGAAAAGGTTGCAGAACTTGGGGAGAAACATAACATCCCCCCTCCTCAGCCTAATATTGAAGCACCTTAAGTGGTTGAGGTTGAAGAAGAAGAAGAGAAGGACAAGGATAACACTCCTACACCAACTAGGAGAACATCGTAGAGGCAACCTGCATAGGCAACTACACAAGGCATAGCACCTCTTAAAGATAAACCAAAGGCCATGGCTAGTGGACTAGGTAGGAAGAGGAAAACATTTGATACTCCTCCATCTTTGCAAAGGAAGGGTAAAAAAAAGGGTTACAAAAGAACATGCACAAGAAGAAGAAATTCATGTAATGGAAACAAAGGATATAGAGAAGACTGAGGAACATAAGAAAATGAGAAAGATAAAAAACTTCAAGAGGCTAACTTGAGAGCACTTGAAGTAGAGAAGAAGAGAGCAGCAGAGGCAGAGAAAAAGAAAGGTCAGGAAGCAAAAAGGTATGTGTTCAAACCTTTATTGAGAGTATTGGAGAGAAGAGCAATAAATGAAGGTAAACTAGTCTCTATTGAAAAGTACTATGACACATATGATGAGGAAGAGAAAAGTAAGATAGAGGACATAGTTGTGGATCATATGCTTACTTTCAAGAAGAATTTGATTGAAATAGAAATTCAAATCAACAAGGAACTATTCGAAAGATTGGAAGAAAGGAAGTAGAGAGCCTTGGATGAAGATACAAAGATGAGAAAATATATACTTCTGCAAAATATTCCTACCATGACAAGAAATGAGATGGTGAATTGGCTTGACAAGTTAAGGCCAAAATTAAGGACCAAAACTAGAATCATCAAGTTTATGGCCTAGAAGTATGAAGAGGTTGAGAAAGATACACATGACAAGGTTGGACAACTACTTCTTGAAGAGTGACATGATCTTGGTAAGTCTACGAGGACTCAAACCCCAATAATCATCTCTACGAAGCCCAAAATTGCCAAACTTGCAGAAGAAGTTGTAGTTCCTAAAGAATTAGAGGTAGTAGATACTACCTTACCAAATTTTTATATTGATAATGTTGGGATTTCATTGAACATGGAGCATCATACATATGATCCATTTCATATGAATGAGACATTGGATATAATAGATACAATAGTGGAGAATCTTGAGCCTCCTAAGATCGCTCAAGAAGAATCAGTTGAAAAAGAGGAAGAAAAGGAGAAAACTCCTAAAACTAGGGAGCAAGTTGCAGAAAAAGAGAAGGAAGAAGAAAAGGAACATGAGTAAGAAAAGAAAGAGGAGCAAGCACTTAGTACTCCTACTGCAAAAGGATTACTACCTATCACTCCTTTTTCTATACTTGGTTTTTTGGCAAGTGGTTCCCAATAATTTCCAACTAACCTAGAGGACATGGATGTGTCATATTTGATGCAATAGTCAGTACTTGCTTTTGCTAAGGCAAAGGAGAAATCTAAAAAGAAGATTGAGAAGACTGCAAAGATAATTCAATAGGCCACACAAGTTTTGAGTAAGTTTTTATTACACCTCCTATATATACTAGAGATCCTATAAATAATCTAGATAATTTTATAACTATAGTAGAACAAAGTTTTGATAAATTAGAGGAAGCAACAAGAATAAAAGTTGTTGGTGACTTTAAGAAATTAAGGATGGAAAAAACTCTTGATGGGATTAAGAGTGATCTTAATACATTGATTACCACTGAAAGGGAAATCAAATCTTAAGGATGGACAAGATCTCTATAGGCTTTGCATGACTTCGCATGAGCATGTAAAGAGTATATCAAATATCATAGCATAGGATGAAGAGGCTTTGGAAAACCTCTCTAAAGATTTTGGACATAAGAAAATTTTGGACATAAATAAGGAAGTTAATAGGATTATGGATAAAATCCATACCTTACAGATGAAGAAAGATAGAGTTCATAGGAGATTTGCAGAATTAAAGAACTTTTTGTCTCCAAAGATCAGTGTTTTGGAAAACACCCATGAGGACCTACAACTTGGCTTGAAAACATTTAAGGAACTAGTGCCTACTGATGTAGAGACAAAAGACAAGGATGAATTCATTCTTAGTGGAATGATTCATGTGGCATAGGCAATAAAAGAAGCATGGGATGTTGATATACAAATTTTGAAGACCAACTACATAAATGTGTTGCAGACAGTTAAGCTGTGATTTTGCATACTCTAACCTTTTTTATTGTTTTGTTCACTGATTTTTACATTTTTACACCCTTTTCCATTGATGCCAAAGGGGGAGAGATAGAGTGAAAAATTCAAAATATAATGTGAGGAAGAGAGCACAATGTAGGGGGGAGTGAACATTTTTAATGGGGAGAGAAGTGAGACACAAGTGAAGTGAGAAAGAGAGAAAATATGTGTGTGTAATATGAAGTACAAAAATCATAAATAAAGGGAAGTTTTTGAAGATTATGTGTTGAATTTTTGTCATTATAGTTGCTTTTACTTTTTTTGCTTTGATGATGTACTTAAGTCATTTTTCTCTAAGTGTTGCCATCAATGCCAAAGGGGGGGATTATTGGAAAGTGGTCAGCATATGCACACATATGCACATGTATGCAGATACACATGTATGGAAGGTTGTCATTTATGGAAACACTTATCATTTTTAAGGTCACACATATTGGATATGATGATTATGTTTGAATGCATTTGTTGAGTGAAAAATGCCAAAGTCCACAGACTATTTTAGTAACCCAACCTGACATAAAAGCTTAGTGAGCTTTACAGATGTTGTATTAAGGAACATGATCTTAATGTCATGCTTTCAGGACACCAATGAACACATGTCTGAGTTCGCATGTGTTAGTATTGATGGATCAAAGAGACGTGCAGTTTAGTTGATTGGATGCGAAGACAGTAAATAGATCATAATATGTTAGCAATCATTGAGGCCAACTTTGTGAGCGTTTAAAAAGTTATTTTTGGATGTTATATTAGATTTGAGGCCAAGTGAGGATGAAAATGAAGCATGCAATTACACTTGAATTAATATGATTTTTTGATGTCGACTAGCTTTGTAATTATACTCCTAACATGGTATAAATATATAGACACTTTTGTAAAAGTGTGTAATGACATAAGATGATGATGTATGGATGTAATATTTTTGGATGCAAATTGTGAAGACATATAAAGGGCATAGCAGAGATCAAGAGGAAGGAGAAAAAGAGGAGTTCTTCTAGAGATACTTTGTTAACTCTTTGTATTTTGGACATCAGATTTGTTGCAAGTGTTGTTGCACCTATTGTACACCACTAACAAGTTTTATTTTCCTCTAACAGGGCTACGACCTTTAACAAGGTCGATTCCTTAACAAGGATCTTATTGTATACATCCCCTAATAGGGATCTACCTCTATTGTAATAATCAGCTCTTAACAGGGCTAGAATTCTTAACAGGGTTTCAAGATTCATAGTGCAAAATATTGTGGGTACCATTCCCATTGGGGTTTTCCCTTGGCCAGGGTTTCCTTGAAAATAAATATGGTGTTATGAGTTATTCTATATTTGTCTTTGTTTCATGGTTTTCCATTTTCTATTATATCTTTATTTGTTGCTTAAGGAAAGTAAAGAAGTTTAAGAATTCACTAAAGTATTATAACACTAATTCACCCCCCCCCTCTCAGTGTTACCAAATCCTAATAGCCTAATGGGTCCTAGGATACATTAATGGCTCATAAGAGTCATAAGGGGTGCTAAGGGGTATTAGGTGTCTTGATAGGTCCTAGAATACACTAATGGGTCCTAAGATGTCTTAAGTGGTCATAAAAGGGCCTGAGATACATTAATGGGTCTTGAAATGTCTTAAGGGGTCCTAGATTTCTTGAGGGATCTTAAGGTCTCCTCGTACATGTATTAATGCATCTTAGGATACATTAATAGACATTGGGATACATTAATGTGTCCTAAGGGGTTCTATGATACATCAATGGTTCATAGGAGTCCTAAGGGGTGCTAAGGGGTCCTAGGTGTGTTAAGAGGTCCTAAGATACACTAATGGGTCCTAAGATGTATTAAGTTGTCCTAAAGGGGCCTAAGATACATTACTAGGTCCTAGGATGTCTTAAGGGGTCCTAGATGTCTGAAGAGATCCTAAAGTATCCTCGTACATGTATTAATACATCCTAGGATACAATAATGGGTTTTGGGATATATTAATGGGTCCTAAGGGGTCCTAGGATACATTAATGGTCTGTAGGAGTATTAAGAGGTTTTGAGGGGTCTTAAGTGTTGTAAGAGGTCCTAAGGGGTCCTAGGATACACTAATGGGTTCTAGAATGTTTAAAGGGGATCTAAGTGTTATAGTTGTTCCTAAGGTTTCATGGGATGTCTTTGTAAGGTATCCTAGGATGTTTTAAGGGTTCATAGGTATCATAAGTAGTCCTAAGGGGTCTTAGGATAGTTTAATGGATCTTATGATATCTTAAGGTGTCCTAAGTGTCAATAATTAGGGGGGAAGAGATGGAGAGATGGGGAAGAAATATGAGAGAAGAGAGAGGTGTTGGATATGGTGAGAGTGGGAAAGGGATGGGATGGTGAGAGGAGAAGGGAGGGGAGAGAGTGAGAAAGAGGGTAATTATGGGGAGAGAGATGTGAAATATAGAATGAGAGAAAGGGGAGAGGGAGAGAGACATGAGGTAGAGATGAAGGGTAATTAGAGAGAGAGAGAGAGAGAGAGAGAGAGAGAGAGAGAGAGGTTTTATCTTAGGAATTTTCACTACTCCTTGAGCACATTACTCATAAACATCTCAAGTCCACTGGTATTTCCAAATGGATGAGGTTTTTTAGTAGTTCCACCTCTGTCAAATTATTTCCCTAATTATGAAACTTCATCACCAACTAAATAGGGTGACCTTGCTTTCCTAGTTGATAGACAATACAATTTACAATGATATATACATGTGTGTACATACATACATACACATGTATTTTACATACTATATATAAAAATACATAAATATATACTTACATATATTTTACATATGCATGTATTTTACATACATATATATAAGCATAAATAAATATATACTTACATATATACATACATATTGTAATGAAGAAAATGGTGAGCAATTCTAAGAGGTAGATCACTCACCAAGATTCTACATACATTAGAATACAAATCCTGCAACAAAGTGAATCCAATTAGCACTGCCAAAGAGTAAGTGTATTAATTTGTGATGCAGTCAAGGTAAGGAGGATCCAATTAAGGACAGTCCAAACAACCAGCCAAACACCACAATGCAGAACTACACAACAAGACAATGTTTCCAACTAAATTTTCATTAACATGTCCGGTTGTAAGGCCTTCCGGGTTAGGGCCAAATACAATCAAATTACTTCTGCAATCTCTCAGCTAGTCTAGCTCTGAAACAAATTATCAACTAATGGAAACACTAAGGCATATCTGAAGTTGAGCTCACAAGCCTCCAAGCAATCTCCTTGTCTCCAAGCATGCAAACCACTAGCTCTACTATTACAACTATCATATAACAATATGATCTTCAAGATCTCGCGAGATCCAAATGATATTAGATCTACTGACTCTTCCCTCCTACCTTCTACAACAATCCAAGCTCCAAATATATAGCCAGCAAAGCCACAAGTCAGCCAGTCAGGCATTTAATTACATTATAGGTCCAGCCTAGAAGAGTAAACCCAAACTAAATAAAGAAACAACAAAACATGATGAACCTTTACATTTAGGTCCACACATGATCCAAGAACATGTCCCTAACTTAGCAAGATCCCATTTCATCATACGGAACCGCGCAAGATGAAAAAACTCCACGTTTTATGTGAAACTGGCTGAAAATTAATACCCAAGGGAAACAGTCATAACTCCCAACTCCTGATGAATTAGGATTTGCAGTCTTGGGAAAAGATATTATTTTAGGTCCTCTTTATAGCCCTAAGAGCACAAAGGCTGATTCATTACAAATCAACGGCTACACTACACACAATCAGCATGCAGAAAGCAGGAAAATACAGCTTTGATAGCAAGGAAAACAACTCTAACTTTGAAACGATCCATCCAATCATTATGCACTTATAGGAGAAGGTTCCAAAATAGGTCCTCAAAATCATGTAAGATTCACATAACATGAAACCAATCACTGCAACAAATATAATGCAAACAATATACAGGTATAGAAAACATGAAATGTTTTTGGTTGATGCAAGATTGCTCAAAGACCCAAGATGCTCCTACATCAATTTGTGATCTGCATAATGTAGGGTTTTGGATTCCTTGATTGTAAAGGTTGTAAATGATATGTAAAATTGATTTAAGAAAGTAAGTGCAAGGACATATAGGAATAATGGGTCCACCTTGAAGAAAGAAGAGACAAATGTGCTTTCAAATCTAATTTTGATTGTCGTGGAGATGTCAAAATTAGGTAAATCTACAAATCTGGGCTTCTAACACTTGTAATTCCTTTATGTGAAAATATCAAACCTAGAGGACAAGGCCAACCTAGATGACCCAGTCTAGGACGAGGGTGGAAATTATGACCTTATCCTTTTAACTCGAAATTTGATGATACTTTTGGAAGTTCTGTAATTGTACCTAAGGCTTTTGAATCTAGATCTGAAACTCCACAACCTGATTGTGCACATAGAAAAGAAGGGGAAGAAGGTTGAGGGGAGGGGTTTTCCTTAGTCAAACCACTATTTAGGAATCAACCTTGAAATGAAATACATGTAATTAAAATAATGTTTTTATGTAGCAAAGATCAGATCTAAACAATGGAATATATCATATCATGTAGATGCAATTGTTTCTAAGTATGTGATCAAGAATGTTGATGCAGTAGCTTTGAATCAACACAAAAATAAAAAGGAAATTATGTTAGACAAAACCTCATGTGTTAGATGTTGTAATTTGCCACAATGTTGGATTAAGGAAGAAGAAGACTTGATGGCTGAATGTGGATCTCCTTCCTTGATTGCAAACTCCTTTACTTGGCCTCTAATGGGGAAAATAGCTATATCTATGGAAGGAAATTCCTTTAATGCATGATGGCAATGAAGACTTGAATGCTTAAGGACTCTTAATGGCTTCCTTGCACTTGAATTCTTGATGGGCTTGATTGCTTGATAATGGATGCCTTCAAATGGATGTTTTCTTCCACCTGGATCTCTTGAATGCACAATGAATGATATCTCACATGTATGTCTAAGTAAATTGTAGATGTAATAATGGATGTAAAATGAGAGGAAGAGGTATCCTTTTATACACATTTTGGGGCTTAGATTTCACAGGATGACCTCAATTGAAGATATAGGAGAAAAATCCCCGCATTGGGCCTAGAACCAAGCAAAGCACAAGGTTCTAGGACAAGGCTGACATGGAAAACCCTGTCCAGGAAAATCCAATTTTTCTTGGGACTTAGGGGAGTATTCCAAAAAAGGGGTGGTGAAAGCCAGAGTTCACCAGGAAATCAAGGCAAATCTTTAAATTTGAAATTGAATGCATAGGACCTAGGTGGAAAATGAATAATGTGAAGAGATGGAAAATGGGAAATCATGCATAGAAGTTAGAGCCAACATTAAGTTTGAAGAAGGAGGAGGACCTATATTTTAATTAAGTATGCATTTAAGTGCAATATGAGGTCCTACCATAAGAAATGTAATGCCCCACTAGGGAACCCAGGAGAAATCAACCTAAAACATGTTACTAAGTTTGTTGAATAGTTTTTTTTCTTTAAGCGTTTACAAACAACAATAAATAACAATGCGGAAGCAATCTAACATAAGACATTACATATTCTTAAATGTAACTCACAATTAGATTTCAAGTCTCAAGGGTTCCATGACATAGAATTATGTAAACATAAAAAAATCTATTAAGAACAATTCATAACATATTCACATGATATATCTTAGGTTCATTTTAAAACCAAAATTAAAGTATTCCTAAGCCTTTATTTAATCATAATGAAAGGAACACAATTCATAAAGTAAACTAACATATTCATTTCAACTCAATAATATGATACATCCATTACATCAATATAATCAAAGATACATACAAGAAGGTACAAATTGATACATCATAGCCTTCAAGATAATACATCTTCCACTACACATGTCGCAGGGATAACAATAATATAATACAAGTACATATACATTTAAATCAATGTCACTAACTAATACATAACCTGGAAGTACAAGATATAATTCTCATGAAGAAGAAGAAAGTATCCAAGAAAAGCTCAAGAAGATAGAAGTAGCATCAAAGATCATCCAAGCACAAAGTCACGAACATTGATATCCATTGGAGATTTGCCAGCAAGCCAGTGTTGACTGTATGTGTGTCATTGATGACAACATATGGTATGCAACGTGCGTTGAAGTTATATGCAGAGAGCCTTGAACATATGTTGTATGGATATGTTATCAACATGATATCATAGATGCAAAGGTTGATTCTAAGTGCAGACAGTTGTGCAGTTGTTTGTAATAGCAATGTTCCTGACAGTGTTGCAAGCAAATTTCTGTATGTAATTCATAGTATAGTTACTATGGAGCCTTGCACATTTAATTTTATGTTGTAGACATAATAATAAAGCTATTTTCATAGATGCAAAGTTAGTTGTGCAATACAAGTTGAGTTATGATATTTCTATTTGCCAGTTATAGTTTCAGGAGACTATTTGTTGAGAGTTGACAATATTTATATTTTTTCTGTAGTTGTGCCTATCATTATGGTATGCATGTTTGGTTTCAAGTTTGATTATGAGCTAAGGTTGTTTGGTTAAGAGTGCATAACATATTTCAACTTGAGAGTTAAGTTTCAGTTAATTTGGTGGAGCCGACAGTGTGAAGCAACACGTCTACTCATATTGGGTTGCGCGGTCCTATTTGTGTTGCATGCTTAGTATAGTCATTGGAGTTATTTTTGGAGAGTTGTATTATTTCTATAATATGATTTCAAGAAGTTTCTAATAGGCTGACTTGATTATATCTTTTGGAGAAGGCTACTTATAGCCAGTTAGTTGTGATTTCTGATTGTGAACTATGGAAGCAGTGTAAGAAGGTGCGAAAGTATTGAGCCAGTAAAGCCATATCAATCATCAGTTGAAGATCTATGTGAAGAAGTAGAGAGTGTATGCTATTCATTGGAACTGATCAAGACAACATGTCTAATTCACAGTTCACCAAGATCTAGATATAGTGTGTATCTATTGAGCAGAAGGTTGCAGCCTTCACCAAGCAGTGTGTCCTCACCTTTAACAAGGTTATTTATTCAATACTCCTAACATGGTCTAACCTTTGACTAGGTCACTTTACTTCATGCATTGTAAAGATCAACTCCTAACAGGGTTGTAAGATCTTCTAACAAGGATCATTATACTCTAGTGCAGTTTATAGTGGGTGCTAATTTCCACCAGGGTTTTTACCTATTTTGGGTTTCCCCGTAACCAAAATTATGGTGTTGTGTCAAGTGTTATCTTTTTGTGTTTATGCTCAATATTCTTATGTACTAATTTGGATAAAAAATTGAATCTTGTAGATAACTGATTCACCCCCCCCCCCTCTCAGTTATGTCTTGGGACTATTCCTAACAATTGGTATCAAAGCCAAGTGCCTCAGAGAGAAAGTTTAACAGCTTGAGGTTGATCAAATGACGTTCTTTAGAAAAGAAAGTCCTAAGTTTGATGGAGAGAATTATCTAGACTGGAAGAACAAAATGATAACACATTTGCAATGCATTGGTTTTGAGATTTTTGAAGTAGCTACTCAAGATCTTCAAATTCCCTCTCTAAAAGATCTTGCCAAATAAGATGCAACTATTAAAAAAAAAAGGAAATGTTCACTCAAAATGCAATTGCCAAAGAATCCCTTATCAGTGACTTATCTGACAGTGAGTTTTCAAAGATCAAGAAAGTAGATAAAGCCTACAAAATATGGAAGTATCTAGAAGACATGTTTGAAGGAGATATTTAAGCCAAGAATGCGCACAGAAATACATGGAAGAAAAGATATAATACTTTGGAGATGCTACCTGAAGAGAACATCAGAGCCTATAATCAAAGAATTAATGAAGCAGTTGTAGGAATTAGAAACAATGGTGGAGAGATCTTGGAAGAAGACATTATGGATAAACTAATGACTACTCTGACAATAGAATATGAGAACAAGATAAACATCCTAGATGAGACCATGCATTTTTCAAAAGAATTCAAGAGATAGACCTTAATTAGCAAGATTTCAGCATTCGAGATATCAAGATTGAAAATAGATCCTAAAAGTGAAACAAAATTCAAAGCCTCAGTCCATGGTAATAATCTTTTGAACACCTCTGGTAATTTTGATGATGAAGATGGTGATAAAGAACTGGAAGAATTCATTGCTATGGTTTCTAAGAAAGAAAGAAAAGGAAAAGGAAAATATGAAGGTCAATTACCATTTAAATGCTTTTCATGTAACAAGATTGGTCATTTTGCATCTAAGTGTCCTACAAGAGTCAAGAAGTACAAAACTAATTTCAAGCCTAAGTATACAAAAGAATGTTATTATGTTGAAGATAGAGTGTCAGATGAAGATTCAGTAGAATATGAAATTGGATTTATTGCAATTGAAGATATGGAGAAAATGTTTGATGACATGGATATTGAAGATGAAAAGAAAGCAGAAGAGCTAGCATTGATTTCACAAGCAGATATCAGAATATACTGGATCATTGACAACGGATGTTCACATCACATGATAGGAGACAAAGATAGATTTGTATATCTAGATAAGTACAAAGGTGACATGGTTAGATTTGGAGACAACACTCCTAAACCTATCATAGGCAAATGAGGTATCACTTTAGATGGAAAGAACAACATTGATGATGTTCTTTATGTTGATGGTTTGAAGCATAAATTATTGAGTGTTGGATAGTTACTTGAAAAAGGATATTAGTTGGAATTCAAAAATAACAAGTGCATCATTAATAAAAAAGGAGTAATGATTGCATTTGGTTCAAAAACAAAAGGTAATGTTTTTCAGCTTAATTCAGAAGCAAGTTGTCTTGTTGCAAAAGTAGATGATAGTTGGTTATGGCACAAAAGACTATGTCACATCAATTTTGACAATATAGTAAAAATAAGCAATGTAAAGGCAGTAAGAGACTTCCATAGTATTGCAAGACCAATTGATACTATGTGCAGGGAATGTGTGATGGGAAAGCATGTAAAGAACTCATTCAGAAGCAAGCAGAATTCAGCAGAGAAAAAATTGGATCTAGTGCATATAGACCTATGTGGACCTACTCAAATGAGATCATATTATGGTGAAAGGTACTTTATTTTGTTTGTTGATGATTATTCTAGAATGATGTGGGTTGCGTTCTTAAGAGATAAATCTGAAGCATTTGAGAAGTTCAAAATATTCAAAGCTAAAGTTGAAAATGAGTTTGGATTAAAGATAAAATGTCTAAGATCAGATAGAGGAGGAGAATTCACTTCTGATAAATTTTATGAGTATTGAGAAGAACATGGGATAAAGAGACAGCTAAGTGCACCTAGAACCCCTTAGCAGAATGGAATTACAGAAAGAAGAAATAGGATCATACTTGACATAGCGCACACTATCATGATTGAAGGAAAAGTTGCACACACCTATTGGAGAGATGCAGTCAATACTACAGTCTATACTATCAACAAAATTTAATTAAGGCCAAGCACAAACAAAACACCTTATGAGATATGGTTTGGGAATGTACCTATAGTAAAATACTTGAAAATCTTTGGAAGCAAGTGTTACATCAAGAGAGATGATGGTGTTGGTAAGTTTGATGCAAGAAGCGATGAAGGAATTTTTCTTGGTTACTCTACTAAAAGAAAAGCTTATTGATGTTTTAATTTGAGATTGAAGAAGATAATTGAAAGTGCACATGTGAAGATTGATGATAAGTTTATGATTCTAGAGAGATTCTATGATTATTCACCTTTGATCAAAGAAGAACCTAGACCTATTAGTAGAGAAGAAAATGTTGAAGAAATGTTTGACAGCATTGATGTATTAATCAATGAACCTGAAATAAGTGATGAAGAACCACATAAGACAAATGTGAGAGTCACACCTAATGTTCCAAAATTTACATCTAGATACCATTCAAAAGAAGATATAATTGGAGATCAAAATAACAAAGTCATGACAAGATCAAAAGCAAAAAGTTCAATAGTTGATGAAGCGATATGTTTACTTTCATAAATTGAACCTTTAAGTGTTGAAGATGCATGTAATGATTCAGATTTGCATGAAGCAATGAAAGAAGATTTAGATCAAATAGTTAAGAATGATACATGGGAATTGGTCCCCAGTCCTAGTGACAAAAATGTGATTGGAACCAAGTGGATATTCAGAAACAAGATGAATGAAGATGGTACAATAGTGAGAAACAAAGCAAGACTAGTATGTAAAGGATATGCGTAGAGAGAAGAAATTGATTACTCAGATACATTTTCCCCTGTAAGAAGATTGGAATCTATAAAGTTATTTATAGCCTATGCAACATTCAAAGACTTTAAAGTATATCAGATGGATGTCAAGTCAACATTCCTGAATGGAGAGTTGAAGGAAAAAGTCTACATAGAGCAGCCTGAAGGATTTAGTTTATCAGACAAACCTGACATGGTTTACAGACTAAAGAAAGCCCTTTATGGATTGAAGCAAGCCCCTCGAGCATGGTATGAAAGACTAGATGATTACTTGACAAAGATTAGATTCAAGAAAGGAGCAGCAGATTGTAACTTATTCATAAGAGAGACACCTAAAGGATTATTACTAGTTGCTATATTTATTGATGACATTATTTTTGGTGGAAATGACAAGCTTAGTGCAGATTTTTCTAAAGAGATACAAAGCGAGTTTGAAATGAGCATGATTGGACCTATCAAGTGCTTTTTGGGATTGAATGTGAAGTAGACAGACAAAGGCATATTCATTAATCAGTCTAAGTATGTGAAAGAGATATTGAAGAAATTCAAGATGAATGATTGCAAGCCAGTAAGCACCCCTATGATAACAGGAAGCAAGCTTTCAAAAGATGATGATTTTATAGTAGTTGACAAGACTCTATATAAGTCTATGATTGGTAAACTCATATATCCTACTCAATCTAGACCAAATATTTCTAATGCAGTTGGTATTGTTGGAAGATTTGTAGAAGAACCTAAACAAAGTCATCTTATGGCATTAAAGAGGATATTTAGATATTTGAAAGGAACTATAGACTATGATTTATGGTATCGTAACTTGGGAAAATGTAGAAATTCATGTGTATACAGATGCAGATTGGGCAGGTTGCGTTGATGAAAGAAAGAGCACCTCAGGAGGAGCAGTATTTCTTGGAGATAGAATAATTACTTGGACAAGCAAGAAGCAGAATTGTATTTCTCAGTCAACAACATAAGCAGAGTATGTAGCGGAAACATTAAATTATTCTACAATTGTTTGGATCAAGCAAATGATAAAATATTTTGGAATCCAGATTGATTATCCTATTGTTATTCATTGTGACAACAATAGCACTATCAATATGTCAAAGAACCCTGTGATGCATGCAAAGACAAAACACATTGAGATAAAATATCACTTTCTAAGAGAGAAAGTTGTAGAGAAAGAAGTAAAGTTGGATTATGTGAATACTAAAGAACAATTAGCAGACATATTCACAAAGCCCTTTTCGAAGGATACATTTGAGTATCGGGAGTAATTCCCTTCCCTAGATCTGATTAGAGTTTGAAGAAGTGCATCAGTCCTCAATGACTGATGAATGGTGGACTACTCTACTTCAGGAGTAGTACCTGTGCTTATTTGTTTTTGGCACCCTTTTCTATTGATGTTAAAGGGGGACTATATAGTCGTGAAAAACAAAATAGTTGAGGAGTATGAAGTAAGGGGGAGTATATAGTAAGAAGATGTAGCAGCAGTTATTCAGAGAATTCAACAGTAGATGGAGAATTCATTTTTGGGGGAGTATGTTATTGAGGAAATGGAGTATGTTATGAGGAAATGGAGAATGTTATTATATTTTTGGATTGATGATGTTTTTCATTTCATATGTTGCCATCAATGCCAAAGGGGGAGATTGTTAGAGATTTGCTAGCAAGCCAATGTTGACTGTATGTTTGTCATTGATGATAACATATGGTATGAAGCATGCGTTGAAGTTATATGCAGATAGCCTTGAACATATGTTGTATGGATATGTTATTAATATGATATCATAGATGCAAAGGTTGATTCTGAGTGCAGACAGATGTGCATTTGTTTGTAACAACAGTATTCCTGACAGTGTTGCAAGCAGAGTTTTGTATGTAATTCATAGTATGGTTACTATGGAGCATTGTGCGTTTCCTTTTATGTTGTAAAAATAATAATGAAGCTATGTTCATAGATGCAGAGTTAGTTGTGCAGTACAAGTTGAGTTATGATATTTCTATTTTCCAGTTACAGTTTCAAGAGACTATTTGTTGAGAGCCGACTGTATTTATATTGTTTCTCTATTTGCACCTATCATTATGGTATGGGTGTTTGGTTTTGAGTTTGGTTATGAGATAAGGTTGTTTGGTTAAGAGCACATAACATATTTCAGCTTGAGAGTTAAGTTTCAATTAATTTGGTGGAGCTAACAGTGTGAAGCAACGCGTCTACTCATATTGGGTTGCACAGTCCTATTTGTGTTGCGTGCTTAGTATAGATGTTGGATTTTTTGTTGGAGAGTCGTATTGTTTCTCTAATATGATTTAAAGAAGGTTCTAACAGGCTGACTTGATTATATATTTTGGAGAAGGCTACTTATAGCTAGTCAGTTGTGATTGTTGATTGTGAACTATGGAAGCAGTGTAAGAAGGTGCGAAAGTATTGAGTCGGTAAAGCCATATCAATCATTAGTTGAAGATCCATGTGAAGAAGTAGAGAGTGTATTCTATTCATTGGAATTGATCAAGACACAAGGTCTAATTCATAGTTCACCAAGATCCAAATATAGTGTGTATTTGTTGAGCAGAAGGTTGCAGCCTTCACCATTTGAGCAGTGTGCTCCTGGACAGCGTGTCCTCACCTTTAACAAAGTTATTTATTCAAGACTCCTAACAAGGTCCAACCTTTGACTAGGTCACTATACTTCATGCATTGTAAAGATCAACTCCTAACAGGGTTGTAAGATCTTCTAACAATGATCATTATACTCTAGTGCAGTTTATAGTGGGTGCTAATTCCCACCGAGGTTTTTACCTATTTTGGGTTTCCTTGTAACCAAAATTATGGTGTTGTGTTAAGTGTTATCTTTTTGTTTTTATGCTCAATATTCTTATGTAATAATTTGGATAAAGATTCAAATCTTATAGATAATTGATTCACCCCCCCCTCTTAGTTATCTCTTGGGACTATTCCTAACAATATCAATGGTAATAGAAACACTACCACTCGACCACATGGAACCAAGAAGTCCACTCCCACCATGCTGAGGAGATAACACCAGGCCTCACTCAAGGAAACAAACAAGCAAGACTAATGAAATGGTACAATAGGTAAAAATAGTAGTAATGGTTATAAGGTTATCAAGTAAAAATGATCATGACATGAATCGGGTGTACCAAATGCAATGTAGGAA
Organism: Chamaecyparis obtusa; assembly: GCA_027943335.1. Lineage (NCBI taxonomy): Eukaryota > Viridiplantae > Streptophyta > Pinopsida > Cupressales > Cupressaceae > Chamaecyparis > Chamaecyparis obtusa. Next base: position 804,742 of record BSBK01001775.1, read on the forward strand.
CCTAGGATGCATATAGGGAAGTGTCATCACATGAGTCAACTATAAGGTCACCTGCTAGCCTCTTTGGACTCTGGCCCTTAGTGACTCTATGCGGTATCAATAGTCCTTTCAAACATACAAGACTACTAACTATGCCAGAAAACACACCTCACTGGGCAGCAAGCATCATCTCCCACTCCCATCCTTAGCCTGTAATAGCACTCAAGGCGTGGGCGAGGAACCATTATCTTTTTAATGTTTTTATCCCAGTAAATTTATT